>OU342745.1:115779221-116276003 GCA_910589775.1 Avena eriantha
TGGTGGTATGTGAAAAGAACACACATGCAAAATGACTCTGGTTGTTGTTACTAAAAAGAACACACATGCAATGACACTGGTGGATCCATGGGTGGATTGTGAAATGAACACACATGTAATGACACTGGTGGATCCATAGGTGGTATGTGAGAAGAACACACATGCAAAATGACTCTGGTTGTTGTTACTAAAAAGAACACACATGCAATGACACTGGTGGATCCATAGGTGGATTATGAAATGAACACACATGCAATGACACTGGTGGATCCATAGGTGGTATGTGCGAAGAACACACATTTCAATGACTCTGGTTGTTGTTACTAAAAGAACACACATGCAATGACACTGGTGGATCCACAAGTGGTATGTGAAGAGAACACACATGCAAAATTACTCTGGTTGTTGTTACTAAATAGGACACACATGCAATGATACTGGTGGATCCATGGGTGGATTGTGAAAAGAACACACATGTAATGACACTGGTGGATCCACAGGTGGTATGTGAAAAGAACACACATGCAAAATGACTCTGGTTGTTGTTACTAAAAAGAACACACATGCAAAATTACTCTGGTTGTTGTTACTAAAAAGAACACACATGAAATGACACTTGTGGATCCATAGGTGGTATGTGAAGAGAACACACATGCAAACTAACTCTGGTTGTTGTTACTAAAAAGAACACACATGCAATGACACTGGTGGATCCATGGGTGGACTGTGAAAAGAACACACATGCAATGACACTGGTGGATCCATAGGTGGTATGTTAAAAGAACACACATGCAAAATGACTCTGGTTGTTGTTACTAAAAAGAACACACATGCAATGACATTGGTGGATCCATGTGTGGTCTCTGTAGAGAACACGCATTTCAATCACACTGGTGGATCCATATGTGGTTTGTGAAAATAACACACATGCAATGACCCTAGTTGTTAGTGAAAAGAACACACATGCAATGACACTAGTGGATCCATGTGTGGTCTCTGAAGAGAGCACACATTTCAATGACTGTTATTGTTGTTACTGAAAAGAACACACATGCAATTACACCGGTGGATCCATGGGTGGCTTGTGAAAAGAACATACATGCAATGACACTGGTGGATCCACATGTGGTATGCGAAAAGATCACACATGGAATGACTCCAGTTGTTGTTAGTGAAAAGAACACACTTGCAATGACACTGGTGGATCCATAGGTGGATTGTGAAAAGAGTAGACATGCAATGACTCTCGTTGTTGTTAGTGAAAAGAACACACCTGCAATGACACTGGTGGATCCATAGGTGGATTGTGAAAAGAGCACACATGCAATGACACTGGTGGATCCATATGTGGTATGTGAAAAGAACACACATGGAATGACTCTGGTTGTTGTTAGTAAAAAGAACACACATGCAATGACACTGGTAGATCCATAGGTGGATTGTGAAAAGAGCACAAATGCAATGACATTTGAATGGTACGGGTGGGTCCATAGGCGGATTATGAAAAGAGATTTTCCCTCTCTCTCTGTGTCACCAATCTCACAAAAGCCCAAACGTGTGGAGATCCCAAACATGTGCTCACTCTGGGTGCTACCCTGATTGGCTGACACAGATGTCACGTGGATCGTCTCCACCAACCGTTGATCCCATGTGATCCAACCGGCAGGATAACCCCTCCCTTCTCCACTATTTTTATGCATGGACAATCCTGGCCACCTCTATCGTGCCACCGATACTAAACCCCCATAAACAAGTGAAAATCCATCTATTTAACTAAAATAAATAAAATAGATGATCATATTTCGAAGAAGCCATCGTCTTTGACTTCCGGTTCGTCCTCGTCTTCGTCAACACCATGGTCCCCACCATCGCCCACGTCAGTGCCCTCCTTTGACGACTCGACACCGGCCCCTTCCTCGAATAAGCGCGCTATCGGAGTCCTCCTCCTCCTCCTCTTCATAGTCCCATGTGTCCACGTCACTCTCCTCCTCTTCTGCCTCTAACTAATCGATGAACGCCTCCTCGTTGGCCGAGTCGGACTCGTCCAAATAGCTATCTCCTCTCTTCTTCCTGGTCTTCTTCTCGTTCCTCTTCTTGTCCGTACTCGCCGGTGCAACACGCGCCCCGTCCTGGCTGCTACTTTGTGCTCATCCGACGCTGCAGGTACCCCACGCTCCTCCTGCGTGGCCGGTACGAGCTTCAACGTCGCGGTGTCCTCGAGTGCCGATGTCAATGGATCCTGGCGCGGTCGGACACGGCGTGATGCCTCAGCAGGCGACTCGCAAGGGTAGACGATGCAGCGAAGAGCCGGGGACGCAGGACGGTCAGTGGACGGCTTGGACCTGCCATTGCCACGGCGAGGGGGCATCGTGCTCGAGGTAGTTGCTCAGAATGGTCGATGGAGGGTACACAGAGTGGGGTGCCGATCTGATCAAGGACGAGCAGCGGTTTCGTGCATCGTGTCCATGCGTGCATTTGTCGATTATTAAAAAGAAGAAGAAGAAGAAAGAAGTAATATCTCGCATACTGAACATAATTTTATCACAACTAAAGTGGCATAGCGTATTCTAGACTCGTAAATATCCCGTGCGTGCCTGTCACGTTGAGTTCGACGGAGTTGGACATGCCGACGTGATCGTGCAGCAGTTGCGCGCGTCATTGCCCCATCAACACGTGACACACGCACGCGGGATGTGCACGCCGATTCCCATGACGACCACCCGGCTCGCACTCCCCTTATTATATACTGGATTTTGGGTGGCGCCGAAGACCATTGAAGTGTCCATCGCAATAAAGACAAGTCCCATCGATTCCCTACCCCTGCCTCCCTGACTTCTTTGAGAAGGTACACGGTGGTCTTGTATATTAGTACTAGTACTACTGGACCACGGCCTGTACTCTTTATTCTTCTCCCACACTAATAATCATTATCTCCTTCCTCGTGCCTCCGCCACACTCACCCTCCAAGCCATAGCTCCATTGAGGAGGGGGAGAGGCCGGTCGACGATCCTCGCGGAGAAAAGGGAGAGAAATCGCCGCGAGGCACTTCATGCTCTACCAGCCGCTCAAGCCCACCCTCCCATCGAGGCCCAATCTCCCCTGACAATGGTGCCAAATGTTCTAGTAGGCGTGGGCTCCTCCCGGTACGGTCTCCTTATTCTACTTCTTCTCCATCTCCCTCTCCATCATGATCTTAATCAGCTTCTTCTTGTTTTTCTTCTTCTTCTTCTCGCTCTTCCTCTTCTACGTATTACAGGTCGGCCGTGGAGCCTGAATCCACCACGACAGAGGCATTGCAGGACCCGTTCGGGCCCGTTCCATGTCTCAGCGAGGTAGCAAATCTGCACACTGTTATTTCTCCGAGTTATGATGTGGATTTCTTAGATGCTATCTGCCCTGCATTGGTTTTTCTTCTTCTTTTGCGAGTTGTATTTGTTTTCATGAATATGACTAGATCTCTTGGTCTTTCCTTAATACCGCTGTTCATAGATTCACTATGGATTTTTTTGTGATTAGGATTAGTTTATCGTGGTCATGAATAGATCTCCAGGTCCAATTTTAACACTGCGGCCAATAGATTCAACGGGGATTTTTTTGATCTGTATTAGTATTCACCTGGTACCTGGAGTGTAATTGTAGAATTCCTATTTCAATTAACATGAACGATGCAGCGATCGAAGGCCGAGTACCGTGAGAAGGTGGCCGTGATCAGTTCCAAGGTTGCCAACCAACATGAGCTTGCACGCTCCCTCACCCAATCTAACGAGAGCCTACGCAAGAAATTATCTGTGCAGAAGGAGATCTCGCTAGATTTTGCACGTGGCGTCGTTAGGCTGCAGAAAGTGCTCGACCGTAACTTGATCAGGCAAGAACCGGCCATCAAGATAATCAATGAGCTCACTGAGGAGAAGAAGAATCTCGTGGAAAGGTGCATTCTCCTGCAGGATGAAGTAAACGAGGCACTCAGAGGACGTGTTGAGGAAACCAAGGCTACCATCCGAGCCTACCATGATAGGAACCGTTGCCTAGATGCAGTCAAGGAGATGAAGGCAGACATGAGCAGAGGGATCACCGTACTCGAGGGTGTTCGGAAAGAGAACGAGGAGCTAAGGGCATGTCTGGAGGCGTACCGGAGCAATGCCCAAGTCTGATTCCCGTTAGCGGGGACACGAATACCAGTTCGTCCTCCTCTCCTTTTGTAATGTTTAGGGTTCAGGGAGCAATACCCATGTCTGCTTCCCATTATAGGGTGCAATAAGAATCCTAGGGCAACTCCTTATATATCTGGACATGTGTTGGTGTTCATGTTCATGAATGGATACCATGTTCTCTTTCCATATGTATCTGGACATGGGTTTCTGCATTATGAGTTTGCCACTCTCCCACTACTATTTGGTGATATTGGGAAAAACCCACAGCACACTAAACTGCTGATAAATCTTATTTGTCTTCGAAATTGAAATTATGACAGTGCCACTAGTCGATTCATAAAATGTTGATTAGTCCTAGATTGCTTCTTCCTTGAAATTATGATAGTGCCACTAGTGGATTCAGTTAATTATGGAAACTAACCAGCTTGTATGGTGAACTGAACAAACCATACTATGTATTTTTCTTGCAGGGAAAGAGGCGAAAGATCGACCAGGACCTGGCGACCTGGCTAAATGACAAGATAGCGATCCAAAGGGGGAAGCGGAATTCCTAGAAACTGGCCTTTGACCAAATGCGCGCTGAATTCACGGTCCTTTCTGACAAGTGCCAGAAACTAAAGGAGTTAAACGCCGACTGGGCGAAGCTACACAGTGAAGGTCCTGCCTCGGCTAGGAAGCAGATGGAGATCATGAAAGGGATCTTGAAGGAAAATTGTATGGCTGCGGACAAAATTCTCCAATCCGTGACGGAGCGTTGGAACCTACAGCTGAAGCACGACATAGTGCTGAAGGAGCTGGCCAATCTTAGGGAAGAAAACAGGCAGCTCCGGGCCAGGCTCGCTTGAACACAACATATGTATATTTAGTACTGAACTGCCTGGTTTATCCTCTGGAGTGTTGATTTTGTAAGCGTGAACTTAACTCTATGCACGATATGTGTGTTCTTCTGAAATTAGTTTGCTCGAGGATTGAGTTTGGCTTAGTTCGGAAAGCGCACCTGCAAGTCTTACAATTAACTAGCTTCAGGCATTGGTACAACATAAATTATTCATCTCGAATTTCCTTTATCCTCTATAGTCTATCCTTGTTCACCCTCGCGCGCCTTCTTTAGTTCCTTCAACAGATCTGCAATGCAGCACTCTAGCTTCTTCTTGTCTTCCCTGAGCCAATCCCTTTCCTTTTTTGCATTATGAATCAGCAACCTGTGACTATCCTGAAGCTTCTTTGTAGTTCCAACAACCAAGCTCCCATCGATTCCGTCAGTTAGCTTTGACTTCAAATTATCGATTTCTTGTTCTAGCTCCTTATTTCGTACCGACAACTTATAATTTTTTTCAGCTGCATCACTTACATCAGTAAATCTCCCCAACCTTTCCAACTCATACATCTCCCATAACCGTGCCAAACATTTCTTAAGTGCATCTGGCCACTCAAGATCCACCCACTCTACTTCTTTACACACTGGACCAACCTAAAAACACACACACTATAGTGTTATGAACATGCCCGATACATTTTACTTCATGTCACAGTTGCACATAATGTAAAAAAAACCTGATTTTTACAGCCCAAAAACCTTCTCCTAGTGTTACTGCCTTCGAATGCCAACATATCTCCTCAGTTTTAGCCCATGGTCACATGGCACTTCTCCATCGATATCTAGGCCCTCCCATTCGGAGTCGTAGATCGTCCTTGGTACCTATAGGTAAACGCAAAGCTGAAATCGAACACGATTGCATGCACATATGGAGCTCAGATCGAGTGATTTACCATTGCCTAACCCTAGCCCGAGAAAACAGAGGAACTCACATAGTGGAAGGAATACTCGATGTCAGAGAGAAGGTTGTCGTTGCTCGACTGGTCGTCCTCGCTGTTCAAGGACAACATGGCGAATGCGATGACGACGGTGACACCGTCGGCGAGAGAGAGAGAGAGAGAGAGAGAGAGCAGTCCTTCTACCACTCCAATGATGACTAAATTAGCATGTTACAATAGTTTAATGGATACCATGCCCTTTCCCTAGATTACTGTTTCCTGCCTCATATGGATTCTCTTCACACATTCTCATTTCAAATATTAAACCTGCACTCCCTCCATCCCAATTTCATTGCCTAACAAAAACATACCAGTATATTACATCATCCAAAGAAACAAAATCATGTCAACTACAAGGTACTTATGCATCACTTCTTCAGTCATGGTTTCACAAAACATCACATTATAATCTCCCAACAAACATAACCACAACATGGTTTCACAAAACATCACATTACAATCTCTCAACAAACGTAATCACAGAAACAAGTATATTACATCAACTCAAGAAAAATCATGTCGACTACAAGGTACTTACACATCACTTGTCCTGTCATGGTTTCGCAAAACATTACATTATAGTCTCTCAACAAACAAAATAACAGAAACAAGTACATCATCTCAAGAAACATAATCATGTCAACTACAATGTATTTATGCATCACTAGTCCAGTCATGGTTTCACAAAACATTACATTACAATGTCCCAACAAACATAATAACTGAAACAAGTACGGTACATCATCTTAAGAAACATAATCGTGTCCACTACAATGTACTAATGTCTTATTACAACAACGATGGTTTCAGTGAGTGACATGTCCGAAAATCTCAACAGCTCACACAGCATTATATCGCAATCTCTCAACAAACATAATCACAGAAGCACGCTCTAAATGCAACAACAATCAATATTACAAACATAGGCAAGGGAACCCCGCGGTCCATATGACAAGCCCAGGGTAGCAGCTCTCATCAGATCTCATCAACATCGACCACCTCATTCTGTTAAGCCACTACAAGGGCATCTACATCCACTATAACGTGTTCAACAACATCAGAAATGGTACCAAGGAAGAACACCTTCCTGGTTCGCTGCTTTCGCCGCATAATCTGCATAAGATCTTCAGTATCCAAAACATCTATGAATTGCTGCTTCTTATGATGCCACCACCGGATTTTTGCCATCTGCTTAGGGCCAATACTGATTTCCTTATCGATCATCTCTCTCATTTCATCAAGAGTTATGTTTTTGGAATCGGCAGTGATCTCCACAGTACATGACGAAACTGGCTTATTAACTCCCTCATCAAGTTTTGCCATGTATGAATCCACCTCTATGTGTATACTGAACTTATCTAGATCAGCATCTATTGGTCTGTATTATCTAGGAGCAGAAGCTCTGGCAGCAAGATCTCCAGCATCTGCATACATATCATCAATCATCGCTTCAACTTTCACCTTACGATCAGCTGCACAACATTCCCAAACCATCTGAAGCTCATGGGAGTGCTCAATTTGCTGATAGGTATCATTCATGTTGCGCCACACCAATTTTGTCCTCTGTCTAGAACCCTAGGGAATTCTAGCGGCAAGCATATCTACCAGCTGCAAAACAGACATAAACTCTTTGCAATTCACAAGCAGATGCACATCTTGCCCGAACACAACCCTCTCGCAACCAAAGTCAAGCTTTGCAGTGTACTGCCGAACATGAACTGTGAACTCATATAGGTCACTTGTATCAAAACTATGCCTAATTTGATTAAAAAGGGGAACATTTCAGTTCATTCGACTCTATTATGCCGTAAGTAATCTACTTGCAAGATAAGGCACAGATAAGAAAAATTCACCTCTCGCTCTTCTCCTGGGTTTTTTTCTTCGAGATCTGAGTGCTGCATCCGCCCAATCTGCCGCCAGCCTTGCTATTCTCTTCAACCCGCTGCTCGTTGGTACCTTGGGAGCAGAATCCTTGCTGGCCTCCTCACTAACTGGGGCTGAAGACCTCGCCACTGATACGCGTTGAGCCCCAGACATGGGCCCCGATGGACCCTTTTCAGTCGGCGACGTAGCTACAAACTTCGCCTTGCAAGACATGCTGGGCCACCGCCGTCGGTTTCAGTGTCGGGGGAGAGAGAAAAACGGTCCTCCGCCGCCGACAGATTTAGTGTCGGGGAAGGGAAGAAAAGGGGCCGCCACCGCCGTTGCAGCAAGATTCAGTGTCGAGAGTTAGGAAAGTACAGTAATGGATTTGCCCCCACGACACGTGCAGGGTGGCTAAGAAGAGTGATCGGCGAAGGAGGGGCACAACAGGAACTAGTGGAACGGAATATCCTGACTTAACGGGCGCGATTTGAAAATATTGGGTTTGGCCATCATTCACTCGAAAGAACCCTCTCAGCAATTGGCGCCCCAACTTTTCGAATCACGGTGATAAAAATCAACGTGGGTACTGCGTTGCCTGGCTACCCCAACTTTCGGGCCGCAAAATGATATTCTCGTGTGGCGTGCTGGCGGTGATGGCGCTCTGGCCTGCATTGGCGTGGCGCAGAGACTCAGTACAGGGCTGCTCTGGGGTGGTCCAGGGGCTAGCAGTGGTCATGGGGTGGACCGTGGATGGCAGTGAGGTCACGCCTTGCTTTCTGGAGCGACGGAGAGGGGCTGGTGGTCTCCTGCAGCGTGAGCATGCTTGGCCGGCGAGCATGGCCTAGGGGTGAGGCCATTTGGTAGGTCCTTGATGGCCTGGTTGGGTTTAGGGGAGACAAAGGCATTGAACTGGGTTGAAATGGCTTGACAAATTTTGATAAAAAACAGTGTAGTGAGGCCAGTTTGATTCTGCCCACCAAGTGTTCGATCAAATGGCCGCATGAAGAAAACTTTTGAATTTTTTAGAGATTTTTGGTGGAGTGGTTTGTCACATGCTTAAGCATCTGTGGTTACTTGGGATTTTCAAATGGAGTTCATTTGGATGGTTTTTCAAAAAGGGTGATCTAGACATATGAGATAGATTCATTTTCAAATGGAATATAAATTAGAGTTCAAATGTTTTTCGAAGATCACAAAGTGGGTCTTGGTACCTCTTAACTTGTACTAGCAAGAGGTGCAAAGATCCACAATTTTTTCTATTTGAAATTGAGTTCCAGGAACACCCAAAGTGTCCTAGTTGCTTAAAATGGCAAAAGTGACCATTTCCTTTTA
This sequence comes from Avena eriantha, assembly GCA_910589775.1. NCBI lineage: Eukaryota > Viridiplantae > Streptophyta > Magnoliopsida > Poales > Poaceae > Avena > Avena eriantha. Next base: position 115,788,386 of record OU342745.1, read on the forward strand.
TTAATTCTTTTTGATTTCTTTTTCTTTGGACTTTGCTTGGTGATGGCTCATGTTGATGTAAAGCTCGTTGGGGACCCCAATAGGAAGGTATGATGAGCACAACAACAAGTTTCCCTCAGTTATAAAACCAAGGTTTAATCGAACCAGTAGGAGCAAGGAAACACCCAAAAGGTGTTGCTAGCTGAGCCTTGGCAGGGCGCACTACCAATGCTAGTAGCAACGTGGAGACCTGCACAACACAATCACAGAACTTTGTCCCCAACTTGCGACGAGGTTGTCAATCTCACCGTGTTTTGCTGAAAACAAAGGATTAAACGTATCAAATGGAAGGAAGTAATAGTTTTCAGAAAGTAAACACAAAGCAGTAAACAGTTTGTAGATTGTATGTAAAGAAAAGGACTGGGATCCATAGTTCACTAGAGGTGGCTCTCCTTAAGATAGAAAACATGCTGGGTGAACAAATTACAGCGGGGCAATTGACAAACATTGAGAAAGCATACAAGCATATACTAATCGTCTTGACTCCTTTGAGACTTGATTGGGCATTACAACATTGTACATAGACCGCCATCCAACTGCATCTATGACTAATAATCCACCTTTAGGTTATCATCCAAACCCCCTCCAGTATTAAGTTGCAAGCAACAGATTATTTCTTAACGAATTGCGTGTAATGTAAACAATACGATTGTTCTATGAACAAAGGATTGTTGTTTTCTCCCTAGTAGCAACATCACATCTAGTACCTTAGAGATTTCTGTCACTTCCCTAGATTACTAGAGGCATGAACCGAGCATAAATACTAACTCTTGGAGTTGCTAGCATCTACTTGGCCAAGATATCTACTAATAGCGGAAAGCATGCAAGATCACAAATAACAAAGACATGATAGAATCAATAATCAATCTGAAATAGCATCTCAATATCCATCGGATCCCGCATACACAACATGCAGAATTACAAATAGATGATTTTGAGGATGAACAGAGCTCACAAGATCTAAACATGGAAGCACAAAGGAGGAGAACCAGCCATCTAACTACTACATGGATCCGTAGTCCAAGGATGAACTACTCACGCATCACATCGGATGCTTGCATGGTGATGAAGAAGGCCTCCAGGGTGAATTCCCCTCTCCGGCAGGGTGCCAGGAAGAGCTTCAGATCCCTCCCGATCTAGGGATGGAGATGACGGCGGCTAGAGACTCTTTTGTGGATTTTTGATCTGGTTCTTAGGGTTTTCGTCCCGAGGGCATCTTATAGGCGGAAGGAGAGGCCGAGGGGGTGCCTAGGCTAGACACACCACCCCCTGGCGCGGCCAGGCTTGGCCCGCGCGGCCAGGTGGTGTGGTGGCCCCCTGGCCCCTCTCCGTCTCGTATTCTGGATCTGATGACTTTCGAAAAAATAGGCACTTTGGCTTTTGTCCCGTCCAATTGCGAGAATATTCATTTTCTGACTTTCCTGGAACCAAAAACAGCAGAAAATAGGCAGCTGGCATTGTGGCTCTTGTTAATAGGTTAGTCCAAGAAATCATATGAAAAGTACTCCAAAGTGTGGAAAAAACACAAGAAAGTGTATAAAACCACGCATGGAACATAAAAAATTATAGATACATTTTGCGATGTATCAACATCCCCAAGCTTAACTCCTGCTCGTCCTCGAGTAGGTAAGTGATAAAAAGAAAGAATAATTTTTGAGGTGACATGCACCATTAAAGACTTGATCAAAGTATTTGTAAAACATTCAAAGCTGGGATCATAGTACTTCAATCATAACATGAAAGACAAGGTTCTAGCAATAAGGCAAAGAAACTATGATGCAACATGAAAAGGAACAAACAAAAGATTCATGAATAACAATGCTTTGCAAGACATTTGTTTGTTTCACATAAGGAAAACATAGCATAATAGTACTCAGCTTGTCCCTCATAGAGTAGCATATATAAATGCATAGGAAACCTTCAAAGTTCATAAGAGTGACTAGATACAAATAGTTTAAAACAAGCAATATAAGGTTATGCATCAATCAACTAGTCTTGGGACAATGCTCTCAAAGTAGGTGCATAAAGGTAGAAGGTGGAGACTCAATATAATGGTGGAAGAAAGGCCTTCATAGAAGGAAGTAGGGATTCAAGTCTCATAAAGAGCTTCCAAAAATTATGGTACTTATAGCTTTCAGCTCTCATTGGCCCTATCATAAGCATCTTGAAGGTGATTAAGGTTAAAGTGAACAAACTATGGTGTACATGCTTGACGAAGTATAAGTTAGGAATCTCATGTCCCTTGTATTCGAGGGCCGCTCCTCATGCTACTCAAGTTTAGTCACCGGTAAGTTCTTGTCATCGTAAGTACGTGTGTATCATAGAGAACCGCCAACGGGGTACCCCTTGCCTGATGATATGGAAGAATCCACATATCAAAATGACAAGGCAAGCAGACAACGAGCATCTTAGCAATCTTCTTATTTACCATGGGAATATGGTGCTTTTTTTTCTCTCTTTCCTGTTTTCATAATCTCTTTTTTTCTTTTTCTCTTTTTTTCTCAATATAGGACTCTTTTTTTATAAGACGAATGCTTCATAGACAACTCATTATGGTTACGCTGCAGGATTCCACCATGTCAGCATGGATTAGACCAGCGGCCCAGGCATTTCTCTAACACATATACATAACTCCGTGGACTTACAAGGTCCCCTTTCATTTCACACCGACGACATCCATAAACAAAAGAGCATGATATCAACTAGGTACAAGTACCAAGTGAAATGTTGAAAACGTTCCCCATGACAGCATGGTTCTACTAATTCCCAACAAATAAGTGCAAGGATATACAACATAGGCGACACAATGGTTCAAGTTTATTAAGAGCAAGAAAAGTAAAGTGTGCCATCAAGTTCATGAGAGCTTTAATCACTAGTTTTCTCGTAACAAGTTTAATTCGTAAGGTAAACAAAAGCATGAATATACTTGGAATAGCTTAAGCTAGTAGGTAGGTATGTTGGACAATTTTGGAATAACTTGGTTTAAGGAGTTGGATGCATGAGTGGAACTCATACTCGGTTGTGGAGGCTAGCAAAAGACTGGGAGCGTCAAACTAAGAGAGCAATAATGGGCATAATCATGCAGAGCGACAAAACATCATTGATCAAAGCATAAAGTGATACTACAAGTTGAAAACTAAAGGATCATAAAGGCTATGGTGACTTGAGATAGTCATAACATTGTGTGAACATGTGCCAAGTCAACCCAAATAAAGCATCAAAGGAGAATACCACTATACTATGCTTTAATATGCTAAAATAACGCATGATTCATCCGAGGCACATTAAGCAATCTCAGTTGTTTATAACAAGTCATGATACAACAAATAATACTAAGCATAAAGCCAAAACACTATCAAGCATGGTATGACAGAGCATAGGCCACCGTCAAAAACGAGCTCTTTTTACCACATAAGCATGAACTTTCCTACTCTTTTCCAAACCAACCCAAACTATTTGCAAACCAAAGTATGAAAGAGGGGGTCCAACAAATTTATTCAGAAAACTAAGAAAACCAAGCAAACGAAAAACCAAAACGAAAACGAAAAAGAAGATGCTCCAAGAACAACACAACTGTGCATGAAACAATAAAAATGAAGCGTTTGGAAGAAACCTGGGATTTTTATTGATGAAGAAGGGGATGCCTTGGGAATCCCCAAGCTTTGACGCTTGTACTTCTTGGATATTTCTTGGGGTGACACACGTGGCATCCCCAAGCTTGAGCTTTAGTCTATCCTTCATCCCATTACTCATTCCTCCCATACACCTGAAATTTTTCCTTCATACAAAACTTCACGCAATCTTTATTAGCAACATTAGTGCACTCAAGATAAATAAGTCTTAAGGTTCAGTTCTAACACCAAATGAACTTCTATTAGGACACTAGCTACTGTAGCACTTCCCTCAAAAAGCTCAATTGCCCAAAAGAACTCAAAAAGAACCAACAAGAAGCAAGTAGAAAATGGCAGAAATCTGTCAAAACAGACCACTAGGTAAAGACGAATTTTTTCGAAGACCTTCTGTTGCTCAAATCAAAAAGTGTTGAACTAACGAAAGTTCGATAACAATCTGGGGCAGAAGAACAAAAATTCACGCCTCAAAAAGACGTTCAGAGATTTTACGCGAATTTTTACGGTGAAGCACAGAAATTTGTTTCGGGACAACAATTTTCCCAATCATTAATTCTCTCTCATTAGAGGTTACTCTTGGAACAAAAAGCAAATAAAAAGGATAAGGAGCGGTTATTACAGAGGTAATAACTTCCAAGACTCATCTAAATTTTTTGGGTTATCTCCCAATAAGTACTTTTCTTTAACGTCTTTAAGTTAGGCATAAGAAGCAAAGAAAGAGTCAAGTGTTCTCGAATGAAGAAACATTAAAACCAAATCTCTTGCCCTTACCTCTCTTACTTTTATTCTTAACCTTGGGGAAAATGTGATTGTTTGGTGGAGAATAAAGGTGCATGGTCCCCTTTCCCACATCTATTATTGTTCCAAGGAGTTCTAATAAGGACCTTCCAAGTGTAATTTATCCTTTTCCTGCACATTCAATGACAAAATAATCAGTAGAAATCATTTTCCCAAGGATCTTTGTAAACACTCCTTCAGATACTCCAATAGGTAAAATGGTAGCATTATTAGCAAGAGATATTTCTTTTCCTCCTTCAGTAAGCCCCCAAGTATTCAAAGATTCGTAAATATCTTTAGGCATAAGACAAAATTCAGACATGATATCACAGCGAGCTTGAAAAGTTTCAGTATTTATCTCAATATTTACTGTAGGGACCACTTTGATGGTTCAGAATTTATTGGAACATAATTGTGATGCTCCCTAAGCTTATTATAGCAATCTTTTAAGCTAGTAGTGCTAGTCTCAAGAGTGTTCAATCTAGCAAATATTTTTGCGAAAGAAATATCAGTTTAGCTAGGCAAGTTGTAAGTAAGGATCAATTTCTTTATGTCATTAATAGAATCATCCTCATTACATTGGAGGAAATCTCCTCCCACAACAGCATCTAAAGCACATCTATAGCAAAGAGCAATTCCAAGGTACAAACTGCTAAGGAACAAGCTTTAAGTCATTTTAGGCTCGGTTTTTTCATGTAGATCAGAGATTCTAGACCAAGCTTTCTTAAAACTTCCCTCAATTCCTTGTTTAAAAGTGAAAATCATTTCCCTGGGTGACATAGTGATTGGAGCAAGGCTAGACATAGTGGCATAAGAAAGGAACTAATTTTTTTGTTTTTTTCAAATAAGAAAGCAAACTAGTAAAACTAATTTTTGTGTGTTTTTGATAAAGAAACAAGCAAACAAAGCAAAAAGGAAATAAGAAAAACAAAAATAAAAAAGTAAAGAGATTGGTTATGAGGGACTCCCCTTGTGAAGATGTCCTTGACTCCCCGGCAACGGCACGAGAAAAATGCTTGATGGCTCATGTTGATGTAGAGCTCGTTGGGAACCCCAAGAGGAAGGTATGATGAGCACAGCAGCAAGTTTCCCTTAGTTATGAAACCAAGGTTTAATCGAACTAGTAGGAGCAAGGAAACACCCCAAAGTTGTTGCTAGGTGAGCCTTGGCAGGGCGCACTACCGGTGCTAGTAGCAACGGGGAGACCTGCACAACAGAACCACAAAACTTTGTCCCCAACTTGCGATGAGGTTGTCAATCTTACCGTGTTTTGCTGAAAACAAAAGATTAAACGTATCGAATGGAAGGAAGTAATAGTTTGCAAAAAGTAAACACAAAGCAGTAAACAGTTTGTAGATTGTATGTATAGAAAAGGACCGGGATCCATAGTTCACTAGATGGAGAGGGGCCAGGGGGCCGCCACACCACCTGGCTGCGCTGCCCAGCCTGGCCCACGTCAGGGGGTGGTCTGGCCGCCTCCGGCACCCCCTCGGCCTCCCCTTTCGCCTATAAGACGCCTCCGATACAGAAACCCTAAGTACCCGATCAAAATTCCACGAAAGAGTCTATAGCCACCGTCATCTCCCTCCCTCTATCGGGAGGGATCTGAAGCTCTTCCCGGCACCCTGCCAGAGAGGGGAATGCACCCTGGAGGCCTTCTTCATCATCATGCAAGCCTCCGGTGTGATGCGGGAGTAGTGCATCCTTGGACTACGGGTCCATGTAGTAGCTAGATGTCTAGTTCTCCTCCTTTGTGATATCATGTTTAGATCTTGTGAGCTCCGTTCATGATCAAGATCATCTATTTGTAATCTTACATGTTGTGTTTGCAGGGATCTGATGCATATTGAGATGCTATTTCAGATTGATTATTGATTCTATCATGTCTTTGTTATTTGTGATCTTGCATGATTTTCATTGTTAGTAGCTATCTTGGCCATGTAGAATCTAGCAACTCCAAGAGTTAGTATTTATGCTTGATAGTGGGTTCATGCCTCTAGTAATCTGGGGAAGTGACAGAAATTCTAAGGTACAAGATGTGCTGTTGCTACTAGGGAGAAAACAACAATCCTTTGTTCACAGAACAATCGTATAGTTTCTTTACACGCAATGCGTAATGAAATTATCTGTTAATTGCAACTTAATACTGGAGGGGGTTCGAATGATAACCTGAAGGTAGATTATTAGTCATAGATGCAGTTGGATTACGGTCTATGTATAATGTTGTAATGCCCAATCAAATCTCAAAGGGGTCAAGATGAGTAGTATATGCATATTGCTTTCTCGATGTTTGCCAATTTCCCCGCTGTAATTTGTTCACCGAACATGTCATCTATCTTAAGGAGCGCCACCACTAGTAAACTTTGGACCCCATTCCTTTCTTTTACGATCAATCTACAACTGTTTACTGCTTTCTATTTACTTTCTACAAGCAATTACTTTCTTCCACACAATACGTTTAATCCTTTGTTTTCAGCAAAACCGGTGAGATTGACAACCTCACTGCAAGTTGGGGATAGAGTTTTGTGGTTTTGTTGTGCAGGTCTCCATGTTGCTGCTGGCACCGGTAGTGCGCCCTGCCAAAGTTCAGCTAGAAACACCTTTGGTGTGTTTCCTTGCTCCTACTTGTTCGATTAAACCTTGGTTTCATAACTGAGGGAAAACTTGCTGCTGTGCTCATCATACCTTCCTCTTGGGGTTCCCCAACAAGCTCGAGATATCTAGGGCCATCAGCGAGCGACACTACTAGTTGTTATTTTTTGTAAAGAGAAGTCCAAAGAATATTAGTTGTGGATGCCACAAGCCAAGTTGACAGACATATATAGTCGATCGAAAACATGTTGTACTTTCGATTCCCATGTTTTATGAGCTGTCAAACTTCCTAGCTAACTCTGCCCATTTTAATGACTTTAAGTCGATTTATCGAAATTAGGTCAAATTTGAAACTACAAGTAAATTTTAGGTTTTGCTTTTTAACTTTTACGAAAAAGCTTTTAATTTGGAGGTAGCCATCGAGGGGTCACAATTAATATATCTGAAAACAACAAGAGTTTTGATGATAGGTTCAACTTAATGCTAAGATTTTGCATCTTGAAAATTTAACAAAATTAATTAGGTCAAACTTGAGCTACAAGTAAGCGCGATAGATACCTCTTGAATTAAATGTCATTTTAGAGGTAGATGGGTGCATTTTCTTGTAGTAAGCAGTGCCGTGGGTGTGAGTGTCCAACTACCAGGAAAGAACATTGAATTCTACGTTTTCCGAGTGAAGACGAACGAGGTTAGTTATTCTTTTCTGTAAACAAAAGTCCAAAGAATATTGGATGTGGATGCCACAAGCCAAGTTGAGAGACATATATATATATATAGTGGATCGAAAACATGTTGTACTTGCGATTCCCATGTTTTATGGGTTTTGAAGCTTCCTATAGCTAACCCCACACATTTGAATAACTTTATGTCGATATCTCGGAATTAGGTCAAATTTGAAACTACACGTAAATTGTAGGTTTTGCTTTGATAGATTTACGAAAAATCTTTTGGACGTACCCATCGAGGGTTCAAAATTAATATACCAAAAACTAGCAAGAGGTTTTGACGATAAGTTCAACTTCTAGCTAAGACTTTGCATATTGGTAATTTAACAAAATTAGGTCAAACTTGAGCTAGCTACAAGTAAACGCGATAGATTTCTCTTGAATTAAATGTATTTTCATAGGTAGATCATTGGTGCATCTTCTTGTAGTAAACAATGTCGTCGGTGTGAGTTTCCAACTATCAAGAAAGAACATTCAATTCTACATTTTCCGAGTGAAGAATACGAGCGAGGTTGTTCTTTCTCCTAAAGAAAAGTCCGAAGAATATTGGATCTCAATGCCACAAGCCAAGTTTACATACATATATATTGGACCAACATGTTGTACCAACGATTCTCTTGTTTTATGAGTTTTCAAACTTCCCAGCCAACTCTGCCCATTAGAATGACTTTATGTTGATTTATCGAAATTAGGTCAAATTTGAAACTACAAGTACTAGTAAATTGCACGTGTCCTGCATGTGAGACTCGGATAATCGACATCTGGCATATCATCACTATATAAAATTATAAAAGGCAAAGCGGAAAAAAATATAATAGGTAAAATTTGAACTACTACAAGTAAGTCGTGTAGGTTGCTTTGAAAGTTTTACAGAAAAGTTCTTAGAGGTACCCATCGGAGGGAGCGCGCGGGGAGGGGGGTAATTAATATAATATCAGGAACCAAAAGAGAGTTCATCTTCATGCTAAGATTTTGCGTCTTGACAATTTAATGAAATTAGGTCAAACTGGACCTACAACTAAGTGCGATAGATTGCTCTTGAATTTAATGAAATTAGGTCAAACTTGAACTACAAGTAATAAATTGTAGGTTGCTTTGAAAGTTTTATGAAAAAAGCTTTTGGAGGTACCCATCGAGCGGTTAAATAATATATCATAAACCACAGAGAGTTCTGACAAGTGGTTCGACTTCTAGCTATGATTTTGCATCATGAAAATTTTGAACACCTTTTGAAAACGATCACATGAAATAGGGAGAGAGGGGAAATGATATTTCTATTCTCTATGGGCAACCCACAACCTTGACTTGCACCTTAGGCTTAAAGATAACTTTATTTTTTCCACTATGTATAAGGCGAACCTTAGCGGATGCCACATAGTAGGCCGTAGTATATTTCTTTGCTTAGACATATGGTAACCTCTGTCCACGCGCTGTAGATGTTGAGAGTATATTTCTTGGCAGGGGAAGAGGGCAGCAGCAAAGAGAAGTTGAAGGCGATTCCATGTCAGAGCAAAGTTATGATGGGTTTCTAACACAAGGTACTCCTGCGGCCTTACAGTGTGCACTCTACTACTAGTAAATTTCAGGACCTATGCACACAAAACAAATCGTGTGTTTTCTCTCTCCTTCCCTATGCTCCATCTATCCTCCCCTTTCTCCTCGCGCACCAGTCCGGCTGATCTCTCTCCCCTCGTCCACAGCGTGGCGTTGCGCACGTGTGCCATGGTATGGCGGCTATGTGTCTCTGGCGTGTTCGGCAGCCGCACGTTGGTGTGGAGTAGGGACGAGGAGTACATAGGAAGGAAACCACTTTGGTCCTTGGCGGCAAAAAAATCAAACTTTTCCGGTTTTCGAAATTTTCACTTGCTTCCCAAACATCGAGAGGGAAGGTTATCCAAAAGATCGGCCATTCACAGTACTTCTTATCTTATCTTTATTTTGTCTTATCTCTTACAATACCATACCATACCACTGTATAGTGTACAATTAACTTCGAACACTGACCGTTGGATCAAGACCGGCAAATCCAAACATTGCTAACCGTTGGATCTTCTTTTCCATTCTTAGCATCTACAAAGATTCTACTAATAGTCTTTAGCACGATGAATGCTAGTATGCACAAACCTCAAAACACACACTTAATTGCTCAGTTTCAGGGTCCTTGTGCTAAATGAATGGAGTTGGGTGCAATTTTCATTTTTATGAGGTCCTTGATGTAACTTGTACTTCCACCGACCGTGTTAACTCTCAAGCACCTCGCTCCTACGAGACCTACCATGGTTAAAAGAAAATGAAACTGTCCCAATTATCAAACAAACTGGACCACAATTTCTTATACGTAATACCCAAGTTCTTAATACTAAAAAATTTCAAGCTTCCTAGCTAACTTCGCACACTTCAGTGACTTCTTGTCGATTAATGAAATTATGTCAAACTTGAGCTAGAAGTAAGCGCGATAGATTGCTCTTGAATTAAATGTATTTTCGGAGGTAGATGGGTGCATCTTCTTGTAGTAAACAAAGTCAGTGTGATTTTCCAACTACCAGGAAATAAAATTCTCAGTTTTTCGAGTGATGACGAGATGGTTCTTTTCCGTAAAGAAAGCTTGAAGCAGAACATGGATCTCAATGCCATAAGCCAAGCTTCTAGACATATTAAGTGGACCAACGTGTTTAACTTACGATTCCCATATGTTTTTTGAGTTTTCAAACTCCCTAGCTAATTAACTCCGCCCACTTGAATGACTACATGTCGATTTATCGAAATTAGGTCAAACTTGAACTAGAACTAAATTGTAGGTTGCTCTAAAAGTTTTACAAAAAAACTTTTGGAGGTACCGTACAGATTGGGAGGGGCGTCACAATGAATATATGAGAAAAAACCGAGAGTTTTGACAACTGGTTTGACTTCTTGCTAAGATTTTGCATCGCATGACACTATTTAACGAGATTGGTTCAAACTTGAGCTACAAGTAAGCGCAATAGATTGCTGTTGAAATATATGACTTTTCAGAGAGGTAGATGGGTGCATTTTCTTGTAGTAAATTGTGCCGTCGGTATGGTGTGATTATCGAACTATATCAGGAAAGAAGATTCTATTATTCTCAATTTTTTGAGTGATGACGAGCGAGGTTGTTCTTTTCCGTAAAGAAATGTTCGAAGAATAATATTGGATTAGAATGCCAGAAGCCAAGTTTACCGATATATATAGTGGACCAATATGTTGTACCAACGATTCCCATCTTTTATTTATGAGTTTTCAAGCTTCCTAGCTAACTCTGCCCATTTGACCGGATGACATCATGATGATTTATCAAAATTAGGTCAAATTTGAAACTACAAATAAATTGTAGGTTGCTTTGGAAGTTTTACGAAAAATCTTTTAGAGGTACCCATCGAGGGGTCACAATTAATATATCATAAAACACCGAGAGTTTTGATGATATGTTCAACTTCTTGCTAAGATTTTGCCTGTTGACAATTTAATGAAATTTGGTCAAACTTGAGCTACAAGTAAGCGCGATAGATTGCTCTTGAATTAAATGTATTTTCGGAGGTAGGTCGATGCACCTTCTTATAGTAAAAAATGTCGTCAGTGTGAGTTTCCATCTATCAGGGAAGAACACTCAATTTTAATTCTTCCGAGTGAAGACGAGCAATGCTACTAGTTGTTATTTTTTGTAAAGAGAAGTCTAAAGAATATTGGATGTGCATGCCACAAGCCAAGTTGACAGACATATATAGTTAATCGACAACATGTTTTACTTGCGATTCCCATGTTTTATGAGTTTTCAAACTTCCTAGCTAACTCTGCCCATTTTAATGAATTTAAGTCGATTTATCGAAACTAGGTCAAATTTGAAACTACAAGTAAATTGTAGGTTTTGCTTTTTAACTTTTACGAAAAAGCTTTTAATTTGGAGGTACCCATCGAGGGGTCATAGATAATATATCTGAAAACAATAAGAGTTTTGACAATAGGTTCAACTTCCTGCTAAGATTTTGCATCTTTACAATTTAACAAAATTAGTTAGGTCAAACTTGAGCTACAAGTAAGCACGATAGATAGCTCTTGAATTAAATTTCATTTTAGAGGTAGATGGGTACATTTTCTAGTAGTAAGTCGTGCTGTGGATGTGAGTGTCCAACTACCAGGAAAGAACATTGAATTCTACGTTTTCCGAGTGAAGACAAACGAGGTTAGTTGTTATTTTCCGTAAAGAAAAGTCCAAAGAATATTGGATTTGGATGCCACGAGCGAAGTTGACATATATATATATATAGTGGATCGACAACATGTTGTACTTGCGATTCCCATGTGTTGACGAGTGGTTCGACTTCTAGCTAAGAGTTTGCATCATGAAAATTTTGAACATCTTTTGAAAACGATCCCACGCATCCAGACATAGTTCATGCCCCAAAATTTCAGATACTTCGAAATTCCCATTCGACCCCTATTAAATTCGGTAGGTGGGGGGCTTCACTCGTAATTTTCCTAGTATAGTGCTAGCAGTACATAAACCCAACCCCCTCCCCCTCTCTCTCCACTGGGAATACGTCACCGGCTGGAACATCCCCGCTGCACTTTAGCCGGTGTACCTGCACACCTGATCTGCTCAACGAACCCTCTTGTCCGGCGCGCTGATCACATCATCGACCGCCTAGGATCTTCTCCATGGATGCCGTGGTCTAGCGTTCTGCTCGTATCCTCGCCCGCCCAAGATCTGCTTCCCCGTCGTCGACACCCACTACGACCGAAGCACCTTCAGCGACCTCGACGTGACCCATGAGGATGCGGAGGAGGCCTAGACGCTGCCCCGACCGAGGTAAAACCAGATCTCCCTGCGTGATTTGTTTGTTGGCAATGTACTGTATTCGTGCTAAATTTCCTAACTAACAGGTTCTTTACTAGATATACACCTGTTATGTACTCCCTCTGTTTCAAAATATAAGATACTTTAGCTTTGTGAAAGAAGTGTATCCAGACTCATTTTAGTGTGTAGGTTCACTCCAAACCTAGATGAACCTACACACTAAAAGAGGTCTAGATGCACTCTTTTCACAAAGCTAAAACATCTTATATTTTGAAACGGAGGGAGTACTAAATTAACCCGTTGTGGTTACGCTTAAACTCCACACATTGAACTATTTTTATGTACTGTACTATTTCTTTGTGAATTATTAGTCACTTAACATATTTTTTTACATTCTCTGTTGTACCTGTACACATGAGATATGATTATATAATATCTCTCTCATTCGCCGATTTACGAACTATAGTATTTCCATCGTGCTATTGTCCTGCTATCCTGTACTACACGTTTACACACCTCATACTATTTGACCATTATGTACAGTTGATTTGATCCCTCTTATCCTGCAGCTCAAATTGGTTGTTGTTATTATGCAAGGTGCAGCCTCAGTTTGCACACAATATCATAGAGTGAATGGATCCTATAATCTCCTAAGACCCCATCACTTTTGTTTCACTTCATGCCAACGTATATCATGTTGGAACCTGTTTGTATTAAAGTTGGCCTCACCTTTATGCAGAGGAGCAACAATGAAGTACAAACTCCGCATGTCCACACGAGCCACCGTAGATCTCTGTAACACCTACCGAAAGGCCCCCCACCCGAAGTTTAGTCCTTGCCACATTTTTTGTTTGCTTAAATTTACCATTTGTCTTTCTTGTTTTCATATTTTTTTGCCAAAAATTAGCGTCAAACATTTTAGCCCCACTATGATCTGGTTTTGTTCCATGTACTTAGTTCAATTTCCTAGATATGGAGAGGCCGGGTGTATTGCATCTGAGTTGTTTGATAATAAGAACAAGGCCACACTAGCGATAAGATCCACACATGTATCATAAGGAACTATGTGCAGTGTATCTCACTCTTGTATCTACTGTGTATCATAGTTAAATGAACTAGCTATTTTAATACGAGGCACTTGATGGTTCAGTTTGTTGTTCTCAGGACGCCGAAGCGTTGAAATTATCTGGCTATTCATGAATAATTCAATGTATGATTGCTTGATTCATTGTGTGTCTGAAATCCTCTAGCTAGTATATTCGAGGCTCACAATTGATGTGTTTTTATTGGCTGAGTTACTCTATTTTTTGTCTATGATTAAATTAGTGGCAGATTTTGTTGTGTAGTTCCTGGCTAGTTTATATTGAGAAACATAATGGCTTAGTTTTAATATCCATTTTATTCATGTTCTGCACATTCTAGTTTGAGCAGTCTGCATCACGTACTTTGGTTGATTGCTCGCATTGTTATTCAAATGAACTTGTCGTTTGTTTCCCAAGTCTGCTGTTTAAGTAACTTGTTTTGTCTTGGTCTCAGCCATCTTCAAGTTGAGCAGTCATTTCACAGAGAAGCACATGCTCGCATCCCTCCATAGCACCAGCTGGTCCACTTAATCAAGAAGAAATAGATGTATGAGCCACCACTGTTAATTGCTTCCTTATATATCACCGCATTGACACATTTAAAATTCATGGTAGTGTGATTGCATGGCAATGCTGGTATAACTTGTTTTGTGTTTGTTTCAGGCTGCAAATGACCCTCTGAATACCGAACAAAGACCATCTTCTCCAAGTTTAGATTTTGTTTCACACAGCAGCAGTGACAATACCTATTTCTCATGGCACACCGCTTCAACTGATCCTCGTTTTTCAGCCGAAAGATTATTTGAGGATGACCTCCAAGATGCCCGTGATATTGTTGAGCAAGAAGCCAACAAAACAGATTCAGTAATTACCATAACATGCAAAGACTTATATGAATTGAAAAATAGGCAAGCCTTAACGCAGAACATAATTAATAATCTCATCTACAACTCTCATGGGAAGCCAGCTGTTACATGTCTCGGGCGACCTTTTCTGTAACACGAGTTGTCTGGACTCTTCTGCAACTTTTATGCTTCATTTTATTACTATCAAGTTTACTGAGGATTGTAATAATCTACTACAATTTTCAGTTGTAAGTTGTTTGAGGATCGTTGCAAACTGAGCATCTATCAGAATTACTACACACACATGAAAAAACAGTGAAATTGTAATAGGTACAACACACGATCTACCGGAATAGGGCAAACGTCCATTGTATTACACGGGCACCATAGAACTTGCAAAATTCATAGATGTTCGCTCAACAAAGTGAACACATAAAGAGTAGACGTGAAGAGAATACATCGGGAGCAGACCCACACAGTCCATCAATCTGATGGATAGCCGTTGTTGTAATCGTAGTGGGTGGTACCATCCTCTCCATATGGCAACACCATCTGCAGCTCAGAATGCTCGACGATTATGCAATACTCCGCCAACAATCGATCGAGTTCGAAAGGACGCTCATTCCATAATCCTCCTACTCCATACCCATATACAACGCTTGGCTCCTCTTCCCACGCAAGATCCTCAAAGTTGTAAGATCTAATCTCGGGTAGACCCGCATAGTATATGCTGCCGGCCTGCACCGTGGGTACCCTGGTGCTATCGATGCAAAAGCACCAATTATCAGCAACGAAGAGAGCACGAATTCCGATGCCTCTGACCAGCTGAAGGACATGGTTCTGGGTATCAACCCAGTAAACAACCGGCCTGCCGCCGTAGACCGGTCCACTCACAACGAACAGCAACTCCCCGTCGGACTCAACGAGGTAAAAATGATTCTCTAGGAACCGGCAGCCCGGAACAGGGCCTGCAATGGTGGGATGCATCTCCAGGGTTCGTGTGGAGTGCTGTAGCTGCACATCTCCATGAGCAGCATCACACATAGTCGAGAGGACAAACCCGTATGTGCCTATAAAAAAACATCACCGGTGTTGGGGGGATACCCTCGGGTAGGGTCACGCCGTGGTATAAAGGCCAAGTTAGCCGAGGTTCGGCAAGGCCAAAGCAGATGCTGGCCGGGTCACCTCAAGGCAGGCCGAATCACGGGGTAATCCGGACCTGGAGGCGTTCGCCTAACTAGCCCTCATCCGACTTAAGCGGTAAGTCGGAAGCGTATGTCTTACCTGTATGCAGGAATGGGGTGTGGCCGGATGAACCATCATCCGGGTCGCAGCAACCTTCTAGGGGAAGGAAGGAATCTCGCTGGTCAAAAGGATCCCCGGTAGGCACTGCCTGAGCGAAGCGAGCAATGACAGGACCACCGGGGCATGGCCGACAAGCGTGACGACGCCCGTGTCAGCTGACGAGGGCGCCGCAGTGGCTCACGTAGCTAAAGCATATGTGACGCGGGGGAAAAAGCACCCCGGTCGGCTTACCACTTTGGGAGGAGGCATATTCTTAGGAATATGCCTCCACATATGCCCTAGGCGGAATCCGAGCCTCCCCTATAAAAGGGGGGCTAGGGATTCTGCTCAAGGGGTTGGCTGTTCTGATCTCTGTACAATTCTATTAAGGTCCAGGGTTTCAGGTGAGATATGTGGGTGAGAGTAAGAGAGCTCCTTCTTCCTCCTCTCGCCAATACAACTCTAGGAGCATTTGTAACCTTGGAAGGAAATAAATACAAGTTCTTGTGTGGAGAATCACTTCACTATCCCTCCCTGGATTCCCCTAGCGTGTATTAGTCCCCACGTTTAGCCTATACATGGCATCTGCCATGACACCACCATGACAACCAACGTAAAAGGTCATGCTCCGGAGTTCCGTGAAGTCATACGGCGAGTACCACCCTTCACCAAAGGCCGGGCGACTCCCTTCCTGCATGCTCTCATCCTCCCACCGAATGGTGGTGTTATGATTGTTTGATGTAAACACCATCAACGATAGGAACATCGTCACAGCGACAAAAGCCACCCGCTCGGTCGGTATCTCTGCCCTCAGGCGCTTGATAGCACCCGAGAAGGGGTTGTACAACTGGGTCTTGTACGGCTACACCCTCTGTCCAAGCACAAGGAGGCCGCCGGTTGTGCTAACGACATAAAAGTACCTTCAGGAGATAGAGGGAGGAGAAACAGAGATTCAGTCAAGGTAAACATACTGAAATTCAATCAAGGTAAACCATGGAGCAAAACGTTGGGCAACAAGTGGACGAAGAAACAGAACTTGAAAAACAGATAGTATAGGATGTGAATGCAAAAAATGGATCACATATATACAGATGAATATAAAGAAAGCACCTGCGAATAACCCGGCTAATCTTCTTCTCAAGGTGGCGACCAATTCTCACATTCAACAACGTGATCGCGGCGTCTTCTACCCGGTACTCCTCCGGCAACTGGTTCTCTAGAACAATCCAGTTCGCTGGCATAAAGCGCTCCTCCGTGAAGCCACGCCAGGCGTTGCAGACTGCCCGAAAGGCGTCATAGTAGTCGAAGTCGTCTGTCGAAAGGAAGATGTCACCTATCCTCTAGATGAGTTCCTCAGGGATACTAGCCCATGGCGAGTCCTCCTGCTTCTTGTCGGACATGGATGATGGCGTTCGTGTGGTCTCGGTCCCACCGACTGGCACAGGAAGCGGTTCCAGAGACACACATTTAAACAAAGGACCGAGAAAGCCAAGTGAATCATGTGGAAATGAGACGATGGCATGCACACAGCAACCGCAAGCACGTTTCATCAAATTGACTGGGCACGGGCATGCGCACGTGCACTAATTATGGTACAAGGGTTGTGTGCACACCAGCTTTACGACTCCTGGGAGCACGCGAGTGTGTAGGTGTAGGATGATACTAGTAGTAGTAGTAGTATCATAACCTCATTATACTTAATTATCCCAAAATCTACAAAGAAAACCTGCGCTCCCTGGTCCTCAGGGCACACGCAAACGCAGGGCATTTTCCATTTTTTGCATGGCATTTTCCATTTTTCAATTTATATTTTTGGATGTGCCCTTGGATGCTCTCCATGTGGCTGGATGGGGTGTATGCTCCGTGGAGCTAAAAACCTCATGTTCTCTCAATAGCACGATTGTTAATTATTGAGGTATATATGTTTTTAGTCCCACAACTTGCACCGCGGGAGCATTTTAGTCCCACATCTTACAAAGTGAGCAACACTAGCCCCACAACTTGTAACTAGGAACATTTTAGTCCAATTCAATCAAATTTCTATGATTTTGTCTGAATTCGTCGTAACTAATTCTGGAAGTGACATGTGTCATCATAATTTTTGCAAAATGGCCTCTGTGTATTTTCTGCCTGCCAGTTGTGACCTTGGTATGACTTGACAGGAGGATCTGAATAAGAAAACAAATAATAAAAACTACCAATGCATTGTAGGGTATGGAACGGATTACCTGTTCTACTGAAGAAATCAACCTTGCCACTACAACATCCACACATACGTAATTAACTGAACAACGCTTTGGCTTATGTGTTATTTCTTTTAGATATTCTAAAATATGTGTTCTAGGGTACAATAACAACTCAACTTTATTCCTTTTCATTTTTGCGAATAAGAAAAAAGTCAGGTTTATTCTAGACACTGTAGCTAACTACTAGGGTAACGACAAAGCTATACAATTGATATTATGGACCGTGTCAACATAGACATGAGCATTTTGCATTCGTATGTGCTTTTTTATTGTGTAAATAATTACTTTCCCCCAAGTACTCCTCGTCTGGCATAATTACGTCCTCTTAAGTACTCCTCGTCTCACATGAGTAGTCGTGGGCATCTACCGGCATAGTGGCTTGTGGGTGTGTGTGTGTGTCGTTGTACAAAAGTGTTAAGTTCGAATCCATTCTCCTCTTAGAGATTTAACTATTTTATTTGTACGTTGATGACGCACAAGTATAGGGGGTGTATCGCAGTATTTTCGATAAGTAAGATTGTCGAACCCAACGAGGAGCACAAGGTGCTGGCTAGTGGTATGGATCATGAATTCTCTGCAAATACTTAGCAAACGGATTTTTAGGGTTTTTTGATAATGCAAGTAAATAAAGTACGAGTAAATAAGAGACAATAAGAATAAATGCAGCAAGTGCCCCAATCCTTTATTCAGCAAAGTACAAGCCGGTTGTATTACTTAAGATGACCAAACGTTCTCGAGGACACACGGGAATTCTGTCAAGTGCTTTCGCTTCATATAGTTAATTAATCTTCTTTAGCTTGCTAAGTGTTGTGTGGGTGAACCTGTTCTAATGTACCGACCTTCCTAGGACTAATACATACTTGTGATTATACCCCTTGCAAACATCCGTAAGTACAAGAAAGTAATTAAGGTAGAAACCTAACCGCAGCTTTAAACTCTAAGACCCTGACGTCCCTTGTGCAATGGTTTCCTAACGGGGCTTCAGGTTTTTGTCACTCCGGCAACCCCTACGATTAGTAGCCAAATACACAATGCATTCCCCTAGGCCCATATAGGTGAAGTGGCATGTAGTCTACGTTCACATGACACCACTAGAAGAAGTACACCACAACTTAATTATCAAACTATTGAATCTTTCTCAACACAATTCCACTACTAACAACATGACTTCTCCCATGTCCTTAAGAACAAAAAGAACTACTCACAAGACATCATATGGATCATGACCAGAGATGGAATAATGATGTATAACAATCTGAACATAAACAATAATTCAATGGTTCACTCAATAGCATCAACTACAAAGAGTAATCACACCGGGAAAGTTTTCCCTAAGAACTATGCAAGATTCAACCCAATTGTACAGTGATATGGAGATGATGATGAGGGTGCTGGTGGAGATGATGGTGGTGATGATGATGATGATGATCCCGATGGAGTACAACTTGATGGTGGTGTTGATGGCGACGATCTCCCCTCTCCGGGAAGGAATTCCCCTGGCAGAAATCTGTCTGCCAGAGAGATCTTTCTCTCTTGGTGTTCTCCGCCCTGCAGAGGCGGCGGAATCTTTTTGTGGTCGCTCCCTAGGTAATAGGGTTCCGTGGAGATAATATACACTAGAGGGGAGAGCTGGAGGTGGACCAGGGCGGCCACACCACTTGGTGGCGCGGCCCAGGATGGCCCGCGCCAGGGGATGGTGTGGGCCCCCTGTGGCCCATCTCCACTTCCCCTTCTGGCTTTCTTCGTCTCTAGAAAAATAGGATTTTCCATGTATTTTCCCAGATTTTCTGATCTTCGTGAATTTTGCCTCCAAATAGCACCTTTTCCATCAGAATCCTGACTGCAGCGGTCATGCTCCAAAAGTCATCAACCATGCAAAACAGATGAAATAACATAAGTATAACCTCTTAATATGAAATATATCAATGAATAACAGTAAATTATGATATAGAATAGTGATGCAAAATGGACGTATCAACTCCCCCCAAGCTTAGACTTCGCTTGTCCCCAAGCGAAACTGAGCTCAATAAAATGGCCTCAGGTTTATGGAGTGAAGAGTCGATAAAAGAATACGGACACGAAGCAGCACATTCATCAATACATAAGTCATAATAGAAGACAACTCACTATTATATAACTTAACTTGCAATAAGTAAAGGAAACACAATAAAGATACATAAAGTGAATCATAATTGGTAATGGCAAACTTAGCTCTTGGTCGAAGAATAGTTGACAATTTGCTGGAGTTCACAAATAACCGATTTTCAATGATATCTTTCAAAGTAGTAGACACTAAGATAAGAGCAAAGTGCAAAACAAGGAACATAATAAACATGATTGAATAAATCATCATATGAATGAATGAAACACAACAACCTAAAATACTTGCAGAGGTAGAGGGGAATAGGTTTACTGACTCAACTAATAAGTAAAAGAAAGGCCCTTCATAGAGGGAAGCAGGGATTTCAAGTTTCATAAAGAGCTCCCAAAAATTATGGTAGTTAGTAGCTTTCAGCTCTCATTGCCCCTATCATAGGCATCTTTAGGTGATTAAGGTTAAAGTGATCAAATACGAGGATATGCTTGACAAATTGTAAATTGAGAATCTCATATCCCTTGAATACGAGGGACGCTCCTAATGCTACTCAAGTTTAGTCACCGGTAAGTTCTTGTCATAGTAAGCACATGTTTATCATAGAGAACCGCCAACAGGGTACCCCTTGCCCAATGATACGGAAGAATACCCATATCAAAATGACAAGGCAAGCAGACAACGAGCATATCAACAATCTTCTTATTTACCATGGGAATATGGTGCTTTTTTTGTCTCTTTCCTCTTTTCTCATCTTTTTTCTCTTTTCTCAATCTCTATCTCTTTTTTTATAAGAAGAATGCTTCATAGATGCTTGTTATGGTTACGCTGCAGGTTTCCGCCATGACAACATGGATTAGACCGGCGACCCAGGCGTTTCTCTAACACACATTCATAACTCCATGGACTTATAAGCTCCCCTTTCATTTCACACCGACGACATCCATAGACAAAAGAACATGATATCAACTAGGTACAAAGTACCAGTGCAATGTTGAAAGCGTTCCCCATGACAGCATGGTTCTGCTAATTCACATCTTACAAAGCGCAAGAATATACGCAACATAGATGGGCACAATGCTTCAAGTTTATTAAATGCAAGAAAGTATAGTGTGCCATCAAGTTTGTGAGAGCTTTAATCACTAATTTTCACATAACAAATTTAATTTGGAAGGTAGATAAAAATATGAATTTACTTGGAATAGAAATAGTGCTAATATGTAGATATGGTGGACACAAATGGCATAGGTTTTGGTTTAAGGAATGGATGCACGAGAAGAATTCCCTCTCAGTGCAGGTTTTTGGCTAGCAAGGCTGGGTAGCAAGTATAAGAGTTGAAGGAAACAAACAAACATACAAGTGATAAAAACAAACATGCAATCTTCCTTGGAAGCACACAATATCTTAACTAGAGAATGCTAAACTTATGAGCAAATCAAGAAAGAAAGATGATGAAATTATGTTTATTTAAGAGTACTTTTATCTTTTTCATTCAAACCTCAAAAATAGTGTTTCTACTAGCTGAGCCAGGTTTGCCAAAACCAACTAATATTAATTCAATGATCGCAAAGTGCTACCAATACTAACAACAAGATCAATCATATAACCACGAATTGAAAACTAATATAAGATATGCAAAAGAGTGAATGATAGAACTTCTCATTAATATTCCATAACTGTAACTCACACCAAGGGATACATATCTAACGAGAGAGGGGACACTTCCATAATGCAAACCATCCTACATGATAACTTCTCTATTCATGATATGACTCTACTATAAAGGTAAAAAGATAGAAGATAGTGATGTGATACCGTGGCACTCCCCCAAGCTTGGAACAAACCAAGGGGATGCCAAACCTGATGATGAATTACTCCTTCGGTGGTGGTGGTATTCTCTCCATGAGCTCTTTGATCAGTTTCCCCAAGTCCTCGATCTCAAAGGTGATATTCAGAATCAGCTTTGAGTTTTGCTCAATGCGGCTCATGACCATGTCGGGTTGAGAATTCCAGCTCTTGCGATTCTTTCCCCACTCTTCCTCCTTGAAGTCTTCTTTTCCTACATGGCTAGAATGAGGCAAATCCCAATTGGAGGGTAGTTTCCCCTTGGGCATATTCTGGTATTGATGCTCATGGATAAGAGTATCGAAAGGATTCTTGGTGCGTGGAGGAAGTGACCGTGGAGCCAAACATCGACGAGGAGTTTTCCTTCCAGTCTGCATCCATGCAGTCCTTCTAACCGTGGCAGGTTTTGTCACAACTCCAATGCTTGCAATGGTAGTGCTGGTGTGCGGATGTTGGCCTTGCTCCTCTTCATCTTCACTCTTGATCTCCTCCTCCTGACCGGGGTCTTGGGGATCTTCCTCGATAGGCTCCTTCCCTTTATCCTTGGCGGACACCATTGTGATTCTAAATTTCAAGAATAGCTCCTGGCAGAAACAGATCGAAATGAAAACATGAAGAGAACATGATATACGAACCTCGGGGGATCCGAGGGATTATATATTACGAAGTTTTACGACAAAAGGAAGGTACTAGGAGAAAACAGGTCGGAGACGGAGTCCGAGGTGGCCACACCACCTGGTGGTATGGCCAGGGGTGGGACTGCGCCACAGGGAGGTGTGAGCCACCCTGGCTCCGTTTCCGTCCCTCTTTCGCTTCTTAACTTTCCTTGTTGGCTAAAAACTCTAAAAATATAACTGGACAGATCTTTCACACAATTCTTTTTACCAGAACTTTTACCTATTCGAAAACGGACTCTGCAGGTCTCTGAATTTGATTTTTAGCAGATTCTTCCAGAGTCACCACTTTAATAACATCAACATCTTCATCTTCATACACTTATTGTGAGTCATGAAACCTTTCACTTTCTCATTACACCATTTTCTCCACCTACCTGGAAATTTCTTTCACACAAAACTTCACACAGTTCTCATTAGCAACATTAGTATAAGTGAAGTGATAAAACCTTTTGAGTCCAATTTCAACTGAAAACCATCAAAACATAAGCTACTATAGTAACTCCTTCCAAAAACCCAAAAAGAATTGAAAAAGGAAATCGATTAAAGAAGCAAATGCAAGAGTGGCAAAATCTGTCAAAACAGACCAGCAGGTAAAGATCAATTTTTTCGAAAATCTTCTGTTGCTCAAATCAAAAGTGCCAAACTAACGAAAGTTAAATAACAACATGGGGCATAAGAACAAAATATTACAGCTCAATCCGACATACAGAGATCTCGCGCGAAGTTTTACGGCGAAGCACAAAAATCTGTTTCGGACAGCATCTTTCCCAAATCTTACTTCTCTCTCATTATAGGTTAATCTTGACACAAAAACCAAACAAAAAGGATAAGGAGCGGTTATTACCGAAGTAATAACTTCTAAGACTAAAAAAACAAAAACAAACTAAAAGCAAAAATAAATTGGGTTGTCTCCCAAAAAGATCTTTCTTTATAGCCATTAAGATGGGCATGATAATTTTGATGATGCTCCCTTAGGAATGTGAATTGAAGTGAAAGAGAGCATTAAGAAGAAAAAATACACACGTTTAAGTCTAACCCACTTCCAATGCAAGGGAATTTTATAAAGAAACAAGTTGTTGAAACCAGAAACTGCGATCATAGGAAGGTAAAAGAAGTGCAACATAAAAAAATTCAGGATAAAACGAGGAAACTTAATATTATTGAGATACATAAGAACACTTTTCCCTCTCTCATAGTAACTTTCAGTATCATGCATAAAATTAACAATATAACTATCGCAAGGGCTATTGTAACAATGATCACTTATCCTAACGGAAAACACAGGAACACTAGCTCTCATAACACTACTTTGTGAAATAACATTAGAGGTATCCTTACCAAGGATAGTGTATCCCTCTTCTACATATTTAGTGGCAAGTATTTCACATTTGCTATTATAGGTTCATCATCCATTTGTTTATCAGGTTCAACAACTTTATTTGTACTTTCACTAACCATACTAGCTATCATAGAATGTTCCTTTATCTTATCTGGGAAAGGCATTTTCTGAATGTAAGGTCCAGATAAGACATGATTAGCAGTATAAACTTCAGTATTCATTGTAGGAACACACTTGGCAACATCTTTATAATGTTCATGATACTTAGTCCAATTCTTTTTAGGCACTTCAATGTAGGAAGCAAAAGCCTTAAAATAAGTTACAATAGCTTGAGAGTCTAGACCATAAGCATTTTTTATATTTTGAAAGTCATCAGTTCCCATAATAGGTTTGTAAAGACCCGAACCTGGCTTGGTTCGAATCCCTGTGATTACAGTGCTAGTCCCTGGATCGAATAGCTAGCACCCACAGTTTAATATGTAATATCAAGATACAAAGGTCATATTACATCACAAGATCCAGAATATGAATACTTATTACAAAATCATAGCCATAGGCTATCTTATTACAAAGCAGCAGAATACAAGTAAAGCATGTAGTCCTTCATCTTCATGTGCCACAGGCAAACATTTGGGTGCAGACTCGTAATCCTATCATCGTTCCTCACTCATCAATAGAATAACTTGCAACATGATAGGTTGCAGCCACAAAGGGTCAATACTTTGAATGTATTGGCAAGTGTCACAAGTCTATGAATATAAGTTGGACTATCACTACATGCATATTTGGCTAAGTAGAGCTTAGGCTTATTTGCAGAAAGCAACATGGTTTTATCCTATCTTTGCAAAATATTTTTCATCTTTCAATAACTTTCTGAACTCCTAGGCAAAATCCAAGTTCTTCTAATCTCTTGTTGTCACC
This sequence comes from Avena eriantha, assembly GCA_910589775.1. Lineage (NCBI taxonomy): Eukaryota > Viridiplantae > Streptophyta > Magnoliopsida > Poales > Poaceae > Avena > Avena eriantha. The sequence continues at coordinate 115,813,292 of OU342745.1, forward strand.
ATCAAGTTTTACTTTGAGAAATTAGAATGTCGAGATCTTCCATAGCTTCAGGCCTTAGTTGCTCAAAGTTGTCCATAACCGGGGACACAACTAAGTACTTAGAATTTAATCTTCTACAGAAGTTGTACACTTTACCCACAAGACACAATCTCGTCTTGACGCCACCAGTGGCCGCTGGATTAGTACTCACCAAGATGGAGTACCGGCAGATCGAGAATGTGACAAAGTCTTTCCATAGAAGTCCTCCCAATACATAATGCCAGCACATCTACCAGGCACCAATGCAAGGATATACCTCCAATACATAATTCAAGTTAACCTGAAGAGGTGCCAATGCATGCGTCTTCCACTATGTAATTGACTAAGCCAGAGCCCATTTGGCATGTGGCTGTACACAAAAGCCACTATACGAGAAACATGTTCAATCTCTAAGTTCCTGGGTGGTATTCTTCTAGTGCACACACGAAAGAGATAGCCATAGATATGGTTCCCTTCGTTGCCACCTTATTCACAACTGAGTATCCACTTTCCACCCAGGTGATTCATTGAGTACTTGTTTTATTATACAAAACATATATTTTTCCAACACTTCATATAATCACAATATGGTATATTCCACCTTGAATCTATAGCAGGGCTAAGCATACTACCACTATGGTATTTCCACTAAGGAATATATAAAGGATATCCTAATAGGACATAGCATAGCATAGTATCATAGTAGTCCTATCATGCATACTACAAAAACCCACTAAGTGTAATGAAAATAGTAGGACATGGATGATAGTGTCACTTGCCTTAGTAGTTGGTGGTGTTGGTACACTCTTCGCAGTAACACACTTGACAATCCACACAATCTATCAAACAAAACAACCAGAACAAAACATGCACAAGATCAACACTAATGGCATTACAAAAATCATGCAAAATATGCAAGAATGCAAGATGGCAATTTTTATTATACAAATTGTTATAACAAGGTTTTGAACACTACTAAGTGTTTTCTGAACATTTTATAATTGCAAGATTACAAATGCAACTATTTGTGCAATTGTAACAATTAGCAATAATTTCTAGTATTTGGAAAGGCTAGTCTCACTAAATAATTCCGTGCTATTAGGTATAGTCAACTAAATTAACATTTTGATCTTACTGGACAGAGGGTTCAATTTGCAATCCATAGCAAAAAGATTCACCCAAAAATAATTTATAAAACAATATTTACGGGTAAAATACTCCTAAAAAGGTTCTGCCTAAAACTCCTATTTTACAAAAGCTAAAGGGTGAAATAATGCCTCAATAGTGAAGCTCTCATTTTTCTGAATCCATGGACACCAAATTTGTATATTTCTTAATTGTGGATCAAAAGTTATTGAATTTCAAAGTTAAATACAAATTCTGTCTATTTTCTAATTTAATCAGACGCCAGGGCTGACGTGGGGTAATCTCATTGGCTGGTACCGCTTCGGTTGGATCGACCGCTGCAGGCCGTTGGATTTTAAGTGGAAACGAGCGATCCAGATTAGCCCGTACCGCTTTGGCTAAGGATCTAATTTCAACCGCTGGTGATAGATCGGATGGCGCTCAGTGCGTTGGCCACGTACTGGCGACGCTAGCGACGGCGCGCGGCGGCGACGCTTCGGGTGGGAGGCGCTCCGGTGGTTCTAGAGGGGTAGGGAGTGCGTGGACTGTTACCAGCAATCTCCGTGGTCGAGGTGGTCTCGATGGTGGTCGTGGAGGAGGGAGGGGTGCTCGTCTTCGCCAGAGTACCTGCCGACGGTGGAGCTCGTGTCTCCGAGACGGTGGAGTCGCCCTGGGCTCGAGCAGGCAAAACAGAAGGTCAGAGAGGTGTGCCAGGTCATGTAGAAGCTGGCTGTGGCCAAAAGAGGGCGGCAGGAACCTGCGACACATCGGAACTCGTCGGTGAATGGCAGCGGCAGAAAAAGCTCCGGTGATGACCGTGGCGTCGACCTGGGGCATGCCAACGCAAATGGAGGGGGTTAGCAGATGCTCTTGAGGATGGTGAAGCTAACAGGGCAGAAAAGAGAGCGTGAGGCAGTGGGTTCTCGCCGGAATTGCCGCCGGAGCTCGTCGGGGTCTGTGGCGGTTCGAGCTCGATTCCGAGCAGCCTGGGGGCTCTCAGGTGGCGGTGTCTGAGGGCAAAACGAAGAGGAGGGGGTGGGGATTAAGAGGCCGGGTCGGAGTGGAGATTAATTCGCGGAAATGCTCGAATTTAATCGAAACGAATCGACACAGAAACGGCCGGGGAGGGAGAGGGGCTGCTCGTCGTTCGGTTGAAGACGGTGAGCTGGCGAGTGACGGGGCAGGTGGGGTAGGGGTGTCACCGAGAGGGGTTGAATAGGGGGACTGGGAGAAAGAACCAGAGAGGGAAAGGGGAGAGCCGGGTTGGCTTCTGTTGGGCTGGGGGTGTGGGCCGAGCAGGCCAGACTGCTGCTGCGATTTTTTTCTTTGCTTATTCTTTCAGTTTTATTTTTCTTTTTGTGTTTTCTCCAAAAACTTTTGATTTAGTGATCGAATTTGAATCAAACAAATTTCTAAAAATTTGTAAAACTCAAATTAGATTTTTAGGGCATTATAGAACACATTTACTTCCTAACTCAAAAAATTTCTAATCAAATTTATTCACTTTGGCTTTAATAGCTAATATTGCATTTTCTTAATTCTATTCCCAAATTTTTCATATCTTTTTATCCATGGCTCCATATAGGATGAAACCAATCTCTGTTGTTTTATTATTTTTCCCTTTATCTTTTTTAGCTCACATAGGAGTTCTTTTATATAATTTAAATATGGAGTATATCCATAGTATTGTGTTGTTCTTAGGGTTAACCAATAATTAGAGTTTTAGGGTTTGAGATATTTTTCACTTCTCTTGGGTTTTAAAATGCAACCAAGTCAAGATGCTCATGCATGCTTCATGATTTGAGATTTTAAAACATGCACACCAGTTCACAAACAAAAATCTTTTTATTTGGCTTGGGTTTTGGAGGCATTATATTAAATGTTCCAAAAGTTTTTATTCCTTCTGAAATTCAAAGAAGTTGGATCTTTATTTGTTTAAAATTCTTACATTTGAAAATTGGAAAATTTTGGGATGTGACAGACTACCACCCTTAAAGGGAATCTCGTCCCGATATTCGAGAAGGCTAGAAAGAATATGTTGGATTTTAGGATAACTTGGGTGCTACCACCCTTAAAAGGAAACTTGTTGGGTTTCATTCGATGATTCACTTGGCTAAGGGTGCAATGCTTGATATCCAAAGGTTGTTAACATTTCTCCATCTTGAGATTCTTATACCACTGAATTGAGTTAGCTAAAGCTTACCATCCACATCATCTAGTTCTTCAAGGGTTCCATACATGTTGATGTGGTTCACATGTACTTTCTGGGTCACATTGGAATTGCTCCCATTAGAGTCTCCAATATTCTTATTATTCTTCTTCTCAGGACAGTCTGCTGCAAAGTGTCCAAGTTGCTTACAATTGTAACACTACAACTGGCTAATGTCTTTCTTGGGATCATTATGTTGGTTCTAACCAAGGTTATCTCCATTGTTAGTACCATTCACATTGTTACTACCACTTCCATTGTTGATGGGGTGATTCTTGTGATGATGGTGATTATGTCAATTTCCTTCATGCTGATGTGATTCATAATCCCCATTGTCCTTTCTAAAAGAATGCATCTTCTGTGATGATCCTGAGTGATATTTGTCAAAGCTATGCTTCCTCTTCCTGTCCTCAACCTTGTCCTTCTTACTCTCTAAAATTCTAGCTTTGTCACACAGTGATTGATAAGTTGGAACATAAGCAACTGATAATTGCATGGAAAGTTCATCATTCAGTCCATCTAGGAACTTTTCCTTCTTCTTAGCATCAGTATCAGTATCGTCTGGAGCATAACATGATAGATTGTTGAATTCCTCAATATATTCAGCAATGCTACGGTGACGCTGTTTAAGGTTTTGAAATTCCTTCTTCTTCAGACTCATCACGCCTGAAGAGATATGATTAGTGCGAAAACCATCTTCAAATATTTCCCAAGTCACTTATTCAATGGGGTGAGTGACTTGAAAGTTGTCCCACCATGTAGCTGCAGGGCCTTCAAGCAAGTGTGCTGCAAATCTCACTTTCTCAGCATCAGAGCATCCAACAGTCACTAGATCCCTGTTCACCGAACGTAACCAGACATCAGCTACCATTGGATCAGAAGTACCAGAGAACTTTGCAGGTATCAACCTCAGAAATCTAGTGAGCATATCCAGAGGTGGTGGATTGTTGTTGTTATTGTTGTTGTTCTGATTCTGATTGTTGATGGCGGTCATGAATTGTGTCATCATCTGCATTAGCTGAGTCTGTGCAGTCATCATCTGTTGCATCTCATTTTCATTGTTGTTGTTGTCTCCATTGTTATCATGGTCGTTGGCGCGTCTTGGAGGCATATGTTGGTTTAATAAGGATAAGTAATGATAGATAGATAGATAGATCTAAGGGAGTTCTAACACACTCAACCCAAAACAAACTAGTTCAATCAAACATTCATCAAGCAATCAATCACTTAGCAACTTCTGAGTTTAACTCATTAATTGAGGAAAACAACAAGTTTTCTTGAAACAAGCAACCTAGTATAGTCATACCACATAGGTCGGCATGATCCATACGCTAACACGATATCGATAACTGAAACATGATAATTGGTAGGCAATCTAATGTCTCATGGGTCGCACTATGATAACATTAGTGGGAGCTCTCTTTCGAGTTGGGCAATCATCGGTGAAGTGTCCAATCTTCCGGCAGCGATGGCAAAACACTTTTGTCATGTCTCGAGTACTTTTTCTTGAAGTGTTGTTGTGGTTTTCTTGAACTTCCTTCTCTGGGCATTCATTGATATTGTGTCCTTCTTTCTTGCATTTGGAGCAGGTGATATGGCTAAGGTTTTCTTCTATCTTCCCGAGAGCTTGATACATTCCATCCTTGACTTGTTCTTTCACTCGTTGCACTATGAAGTCGAGATGGCACATGGCAGGAACGTGGTTGGTTCCTTCACATAGGTAACAAGTGACTTGAGATGTGGGGAATTCTCCAACTGGATGGTTGTGATCACAAAAGGGACATTGATCTTGATGTTCCTTAGAGGTGTGGCCTACTTCTCCACATATTTTGCAAGCTCGAGGACTTGTCGCAACTTGTATCTTGATCTCCTTGTTGGCATGATCCATCCTTAAGGTCCTTAGAGAAAGCAAAGGCTGGTCCTCTACATGTTTGAAGGAGAAGAGATTCAGTAAAGAATGATCAAGGTATACGAGAAAATCTAATAAGTATAAAAATATAAGTTCATTCCTACCAAGGGGTTTGTCCAATTCCTAGGGTTACGAACCTACAGGCAACACAGTGCTCTGATACCATCTGTAAAGACCCGAACCTGGCTTGGTTCGAATCCCTTTGATTACAGTGCTAGTCCCTGGATCGAATAGCTAGCACCCATAGTTTAAGATGTAATATCAAGATACAAAGGTCATATTACATCACAAGATCTAGAGTATGAATACTTATTACAAACTCATAGCCATAGGCTATCTTATTACAAAGCAGCAGAATACAAGTAAAGCATGGAGCCCTTCATCTTCATGTGCCATAGGCAAACATGTTGGGTGCAGACTCGTAATCCTATCATCGTTCCTCACTCATCAATAGAATAACCTGCAACATGATAGGTTGCAGCCATAAAGGGTCAATACTTTGAATGTATTGGCAAGTGTCACAAGTCTATGAATATAAGTTGGACTATCACTACATGCATATTTGGCTAAGTAGAGCTTAGGCTTATTTGCAGAAAGCAACATGGTTTTATCCTATCTTTGCAAAATATTTTTCATCTTTCAATAACTTTCTGAACTCCTAGGCAAAATCCAAGTTCTTCTAATCTCTTGTTGTCACCATCAAGTTTTACTTTGAGAAATTAGAATGTCGAGATCTTCCATAGCTTCAGGCCTTAGTTGCTCAAAGTTGTCCATAACCGGGGACACAACTAAGTACTTAGAATTTAATCTTCTACAGAAGTTGTACACTTTACCCACAAGACACAATCTCGTCTTGACGCCACCAGTGGCCGCTGGATTAGTACTCACCAAGATGGAGTACCGGCAGATCGAGAATGTGACAAAGTCTTTCCATAGAAGTCCTCCCAATACATAATGCCAGCACATCTACCAGGCACCAATGCAAGGATATACCTCCAATACATAATTCAAGTTAACCTGAAGAGGTGCCAATGCATGCGTCTTCCACTATGTAATTGACTAAGCCAGAGCCCATTTGGCATGTGGCTGTACACAAAAGCCACTATACGAGAAACATGTTCAATCTCTAAGTTCCTGGGTGGTATTCTTCTAGTGCACACACGAAAGAGATAGCCATAGATATGGTTCCCTTCGTTGCCACCTTATTCACAACTGAGTATCCACTTTCCACCCAGGTGATTCATTGAGTACTTGTTTTATTATACAAAACATATATTTTTCCAACACTTCATATAATCACAATATGGTATATTCCACCTTGAATCTATAGCAGGGCTAAGCATACTACCACTATGGTATTTCCACTAAGGAATATATAAAGGATATCCTAATAGGACATAGCATAGCATAGTATCATAGTAGTCCTATCATGCATACTACAAAAACCCACTAAGTGTAATGAAAATAGTAGGACATGGATGATAGTGTCACTTGCCTTAGTAGTTGGTGGTGTTGGTACACTCTTCGCAGTAACACACTTGACAATCCACACAATCTATCAAACAAAACAACCAGAACAAAACATGCACAAGATCAACACTAATGGCATTACAAAAATCATGCAAAATATGCAAGAATGCAAGATGGCAATTTTTATTATACAAATTGTTATAACAAGGTTTTGAACACTACTAAGTGTTTTCTGAACATTTTATAATTGCAAGATTACAAATGCAACTATTTGTGCAATTGTAACAATTAGCAATAATTTCTAGTATTTGGAAAGGCTAGTCTCACTAAATAATTCCGTGCTATTAGGTATAGTCAACTAAATTAACATTTTGATCTTACTGGACAGAGGGTTCAATTTGCAATCCATAGCAAAAAGATTCACCCAAAAATAATTTATAAAACAATATTTACGGGTAAAATACTCCTAAAAAGGTTCTGCCTAAAACTCCTATTTTACAAAAGCTAAAGGGTGAAATAATGCCTCAATAGTGAAGCTCTCATTTTTCTGAATCCATGGACACCAAATTTGTATATTTCTTAATTGTGGATCAAAAGTTATTGAATTTCAAAGTTAAATACAAATTCTGTCTATTTTCTAATTTAATCAGACGCCAGGGCTGACGTGGGGTAATCTCATTGGCTGGTACCGCTTCGGTTGGATCGACCGCTGCAGGCCGTTGGATTTTAAGTGGAAACGAGCGATCCAGATTAGCCCGTACCGCTTTGGCTAAGGATCTAATTTCAACCGCTGGTGATAGATCGGATGGCGCTCAGTGCGTTGGCCACGTACTGGCGACGCTAGCGACGGCGCGCGGCGGCGACGCTTCGGGTGGGAGGCGCTCCGGTGGTTCTAGAGGGGTAGGGAGTGCGTGGACTGTTACCAGCAATCTCCGTGGTCGAGGTGGTCTCGATGGTGGTCGTGGAGGAGGGAGGGGTGCTCGTCTTCGCCAGAGTACCTGCCGACGGTGGAGCTCGTGTCTCCGAGACGGTGGAGTCGCCCTGGGCTCGAGCAGGCAAAACAGAAGGTCAGAGAGGTGTGCCAGGTCATGTAGAAGCTGGCTGTGGCCAAAAGAGGGCGGCAGGAACCTGCGACACATCGGAACTCGTCGGTGAACGGCAGCGGCAGAAAAAGCTCCGGTGATGACCGTGGCGTCGACCTGGGGCATGCCAACGCAAATGGAGGGGGTTAGCAGATGCTCTTGAGGATGGTGAAGCTAACAGGGCAGAAAAGAGAGCGTGAGGCAGTGGGTTCTCGCCGGAATTGCCGCCGGAGCTCGTCGGGGTCTGTGGCGGTTCGAGCTCGATTCCGAGCAGCCTGGGGGCTCTCAGGTGGCGGTGTCTGAGGGCAAAACGAAGAGGAGGGGGTGGGGATTAAGAGGCCGGGTCGGAGTGGAGATTAATTCGCGGAAATGCTCGAATTTAATCGAAACGAATCGACACAGAAACGGCCGGGGAGGGAGAGGGGCTGCTCGTCGTTCGGTTGAAGACGGTGAGCTGGCGAGTGACGGGGCAGGTGGGGTAGGGGTGTCACCGAGAGGGGTTGAATAGGGGGACTGGGAGAAAGAACCAGAGAGGGAAAGGGGAGAGCCGGGTTGGCTTCTGTTGGGCTGGGGGTGTGGGCCGAGCAGGCCAGACTGCTGCTGCGATTTTTTTCTTTGCTTATTCTTTCAGTTTTTATTTTTCTTTTTGTGTTTTCTCCAAAAACTTTTGATTTAGTGATCGAATTTGAATCAAACAAATTTCTAAAAATTTGTAAAACTCAAATTAGATTTTTAGGGCATTATAGAACACATTTACTTCCTAACTCAAAAAATTTCTAATCAAATTTATTCACTTTGGCTTTAATAGCTAATATTGCATTTTCTTAATTCTATTCCCAAATTTTTCATATCTTTTTATCCATGGCTCCATATAGGATGAAACCAATCTCTGTTGTTTTATTATTTTTCCCTTTATCTTTTTTAGCTCACATAGGAGTTCTTTTATATAATTTAAATATGGAGTATATCCATAGTATTGTGTTGTTCTTAGGGTTAACCAATAATTAGAGTTTTAGGGTTTGAGATATTTTTCACTTCTCTTGGGTTTTAAAATGCAACCAAGTCAAGATGCTCATGCATGCTTCATGATTTGAGATTTTAAAACATGCACACCAGTTCACAAACAAAAATCTTTTTATTTGGCTTGGGTTTTGGAGGCATTATATTAAATGTTCCAAAAGTTTTTATTCCTTCTGAAATTCAAAGAAGTTGGATCTTTATTTGTTTAAAATTCTTACATTTGAAAATTGGAAAATTTTGGGATGTGACAGACTACCACCCTTAAAGGGAATCTCGTCCCGATATTCGAGAAGGCTAGAAAGAATATGTTGGATTTTAGGATAACTTGGGTGCTACCACCCTTAAAAGGAAACTTGTTGGGTTTCATTCGATGATTCACTTGGCTAAGGGTGCAATGCTTGATATCCAAAGGTTGTTAACATTTCTCCATCTTGAGATTCTTATACCACTGAATTGAGTTAGCTAAAGCTTACCATCCACATCATCTAGTTCTTCAAGGGTTCCATACATGTTGATGTGGTTCACATGTACTTTCTGGGTCACATTGGAATTGCTCCCATTAGAGTCTCCAATATTCTTATTATTCTTCTTCTCAGGACAGTCTGCTGCAAAGTGTCCAAGTTGCTTACAATTGTAACACTACAACTGGCTAATGTCTTTCTTGGGATCATTATGTTGGTTCTAACCAAGGTTATCTCCATTGTTAGTACCATTCACATTGTTACTACCACTTCCATTGTTGATGGGGTGATTCTTGTGATGATGGTGATTATGTCAATTTCCTTCATGCTGATGTGATTCATAATCCCCATTGTCCTTTCTAAAAGAATGCATCTTCTGTGATGATCCTGAGTGATATTTGTCAAAGCTATGCTTCCTCTTCCTGTCCTCAACCTTGTCCTTCTTACTCTCTAAAATTCTAGCTTTGTCACACAGTGATTGATAAGTTGGAACATAAGCAACTGATAATTGCATGGAAAGTTCATCATTCAGTCCATCTAGGAACTTTTCCTTCTTCTTAGCATCAGTATCAGTATCGTCTGGAGCATAACATGATAGATTGTTGAATTCCTCAATATATTCAGCAATGCTACGGTGACGCTGTTTAAGGTTTTGAAATTCCTTCTTCTTCAGACTCATCACGCCTGAAGAGATATGATTAGTGCGAAAACCATCTTCAAATATTTCCCAAGTCACTTATTCAATGGGGTGAGTGACTTGAAAGTTGTCCCACCATGTAGCTGCAGGGCCTTCAAGCAAGTGTGCTGCAAATCTCACTTTCTCAGCATCAGAGCATCCAACAGTCACTAGATCCCTGTTCACCGAACGTAACCAGTCATCAGCTACCATTGGATCAGAAGTACCAGAGAACTTTGCAGGTATCAACCTCAGAAATCTAGTGAGCATATCCAGAGGTGGTGGATTGTTGTTGTTATTGTTGTTGTTCTGATTCTGATTGTTGATGGCGGTCATGAATTGTGTCATCATCTGCATTAGCTGAGTCTGTGCAGTCATCATCTGTTGCATCTCATTTTCATTGTTGTTGTTGTCTCCATTGTTATCATGGTCGTTGGCGCGTCTTGGAGGCATATGTTGGTTTAATAAGGATAAGTAATGATAGATAGATAGATAGATCTAAGGGAGTTCTAACACACTCAACCCAAAACAAACTAGTTCAATCAAACATTCATCAAGCAATCAATCACTTAGCAACTTCTGAGTTTAACTCATTAATTGAGGAAAACAACAAGTTTTCTTGAAACAAGCAACCTAGTATAGTCATACCACATAGGTCGGCATGATCCATACGCTAACACGATATCGATAACTGAAACATGATAATTGGTAGGCAATCTAATGTCTCATGGGTCGCACTATGATAACATTAGTGGGAGCTCTCTTTCGAGTTGGGCAATCATCGGTGAAGTGTCCAATCTTCCGGCAGCGATGGCAAAACACTTTTGTCATGTCTCGAGTACTTTTTCTTGAAGTGTTGTTGTGGTTTTCTTGAACTTCCTTCTCTGGGCATTCATTGATATTGTGTCCTTCTTTCTTGCATTTGGAGCAGGTGATATGGCTAAGGTTTTCTTCTATCTTCCCGAGAGCTTGATACATTCCATCCTTGACTTGTTCTTTCACTCGTTGCACTATGAAGTCGAGATGGCACATGGCAGGAACGTGGTTGGTTCCTTCACATAGGTAACAAGTGACTTGAGATGTGGGGAATTCTCCAACTGGATGGTTGTGATCACAAAAGGGACATTGATCTTGATGTTCCTTAGAGGTGTGGCCTACTTCTCCACATATTTTGCAAGCTCGAGGACTTGTCGCAACTTGTATCTTGATCTCCTTGTTGGCATGATCCATCCTTAAGGTCCTTAGAGAAAGCAAAGGCTGGTCCTCTACATGTTTGAAGGAGAAGAGATTCAGTAAAGAATGATCAAGGTATACGAGAAAATCTAATAAGTATAAAAATATAAGTTCATTCCTACCAAGGGGTTTGTCCAATTCCTAGGGTTACGAACCTACAGGCAACACAGTGCTCTGATACCATCTGTAAAGACCCGAACCTGGCTTGGTTCGAATCCCTTTGATTACAGTGCTAGTACCTAGATCGAATAGCTAGCACCCATAGTTTAAGATGTAATATCAAGATACAAAGGTCATATTACATCACAAGATCTAGAGTATGAATACTTATTACAAACTCATAGCCATAGGCTATCTTATTACAAAGCAGCAGAATACAAGTAAAGCATGGAGCCCTTCATCTTCATGTGCCATAGGCAAACATGTTGGGTGCAGACTCGTAATCCTATCATCGTTCCTCACTCATCAATAGAATAACCTGCAACATGATAGGTTGCAGCCATAAAGGGTCAATACTTTGAATGTATTGGCAAGTGTCACAAGTCTGTGAATATAAGTTGGACAATCACTACATGCATATTTGGCTAAGTAGAGCTTAGGCTTATTTGTAGAAAGAACATGGTTTTATCCTATCTTTGCAAAATATTTTTCATCTTTCAATAACTTTCTGAACTCCTTGGCAAAATCCAAGTTCTTCTAATCTCTTGTTGTCACCATCAAGTTTTACTTTGAGAAATTAGAATGTCGAGATCTTCCATAGCTTCAGGCCTTAGTTGCTCAGAATTGTCCATAACTGGGGACACGGCTAAGTACTTAGAATTTAATCTTCTGCAGAAGTTGTACACTTTACCCACAAGACACAATCTCGTCTTGACGCCACCAGTGGCCGCTGGATTAGTACTCACCAAGATGGAGTACCGGCAGATCGAGAATGTGACAAAGTCTTTCCATAGAAGTCCTCCAATACATAATGCCAGCACATCTACCAGGCACCAATGCAAGGATATACCTCCAATACATAATTCAAGTTAACCTCAAGAGATGCCCATGCATGGGTCTTCCACTATGTATTTGACTAAGCCAGAGCCCATTTGGCATGCGGCTGTACACGAAAGCCACTGTACGAGAAACATGTTCAATCTCTAAGTTCCTGGGTGGTATTCTTCTAGTGCACACATGAAAGAGATAGCCATAGATATGGTTCCCTTCGTTGCCACCTTATTCACAACTGAGTATCCACTTTCCACCCAGGTGATTCATTGAGTACTTGTTTTATTATATAAAACATATATTTTTCCAACACTTCATATAATCACAATATGGTATATTCCACCCTGAATCTATAGCAGGGCTAAGCATACTACCACTATGGTATTTCCACTAAGGAATATATAAAGGAAAATCTAATAGGACATAGCATAACATAGTATCATAGTAGTCCTATCATGCATACTACAAAAACCCACTAAGTGTAATGAAAATAGTAGGACATGGATGATAGTGTCACTTGCCTTAGTAGTTGGTGGTGTTGGTACACTCTTCGCAGTAACACACTTGACAATCCACACAATCTATCAAACAAAACAACCAGAACAAAACATGCACAAGATCAATACTAATGGCATTACAAAAATCATGCAAAATATGCAAGAATGCAAGATGGCAATTTTTATTGTACAAATTGTTATAACAAGGTTTTGAACACTACTAATTGTTTTCTGATCATTTTATAATTGCAAGATTACAAATGCAACCATTTGTGCAATTGTAACAATTAGCAATAATTTCTAGTATTTGGAAAGGCTAGTCTCACTAAATAATTCCATGCTATTAGGTATAGTCAACTAGACTAATATTTTCGTCTTACTGGACAGAGGGTTCAATTTGCAATCCATAGCAAAAAGATTCACCCTAAAATAATTTACAAAACAATTTTTATGGGTAAAATTCTCCTCAAAAGGTTCTGCCTAAAACTCCTATTTTACAAAAGCTAAAGGGTGAAATAAGGCCTCAGCAGTGAAGCACTCATTTTTTGAATCCATGGACACCAAATTTGTATATTTCTGAATTGTGGATCAAAAGTTATTGAATTTCTAAGTTAAATACAAATTCTGTCTATTTTCTAATTTAAACAGACGCCAGGGCTGACGTGGCGTAATCTTATTGGCTGGTACCGATTTGGTTGGATCGACCGCTGCGGGCCGTTGGATTTTAAGTGGAAACGAGCGATCCAGATTAGCCCGTACAGCTTCGGCTAAGGATCTAATCTCAACCGCTGGTGACAGATCGGACGGCGCTCAACGCGTTGCCCACGGACTGGCAGCGCTGGCGACGGCGCACGGCGGCGGCGCGTCTGGTGGGTGGCGCTCCGGTGGTTCTAGAGGGGTAGGGAGTGCGTGGACTGTTACCAGCGATTGCCGTGGTCGAGGTGTTCTCGATGGTGGTTGTGGTGGAGGGAGGGGCACTCGTCTTCGTTGGGGATTCCTCGCCGGAGTACCTGCCGACGGTGGATCTCGTGTCTCCGATACGGTGGAGTTGCCCTGGGGCTCGAGCAGACAAAACAGAAGGTTAGAGAGGTGTGCCAGGTCGTGTAGAAACTAGATGTGGCCAAAAGAGTCCAGGAGGAACGTGCAACTCACCGGAACTTGTCGGTGAACGGCGGCGGCAGAAAAAGCTCCGGTGATGACCGTGGCATCGACCTGGGGCATGCCAACACAAATGGAGGGGGTTAGCAGATTCTCTTGAGGATGGTGAAGACAACATGGCAGAAAAGAGAGCGCGGGGCAGTGGGTTCTTGCCAGAATTGTCGCCAGATCTCGTCGGGGTCTGCGGCGGTCCGAGCTCGATTCCGAGCAGCCTAGGGGCTCCCAGGTGGCGGTGTCTGAGGGGAAAACGAAGAGGAGGGGTGGGGATTAAGAGGCCATGTCAGAGTGTAGATTAATTCGCGGAAACGCTCGAATTTAATCGAAACGAATCGACACATAAACGACCTAGGAGGGAGAGGGGCTGTTCGTTGTTCGGTTGAAGACGGTGAGCTGGCGAGTGACGGGGCAGGTAGGGTCGGGGTGTCAGCGAGAGGGGGTGAAGAGGGGTACTGTGAGAAAGAACCAGAGAGGGAAAGGGGAGAGACGGGTGGGCTTCTGTTGGGCTAGGGGTGTGGGCCGAGCAGGCCAGACTGCTGCTGCGATTTTTTTCTTTGCTTATTCTTTCAGTTTTTCTTTTTCTTTTTCTGTTTTCCCCAATAACTTTTGATTTAGTGATCCAATTTGAATCAAAATAATTTCTAAAAATTTGTAAAACTCAAATTAGATTTTTAGGGCATTATAGAACACATTTACTTCCTACCTCAAAATTTTTCTAATCAAATTTATTCACTTTGGCTTTAATAGCTAATATTGCATTTTCTTAATTCTATTCCCAAAATTTTCATATCTTTTTATCCATGGCTCCAAATAGGATGAAACCAATCTCTATTGTTTTATTATTTTCCCCTTTATCTTTTTAGCTCACATAGGAGTTCTTTTATATAATTTAAATATGGAATATATCCATAGTATTGTGTTGTTCTTAGGGTTAACCAATAATTAGAGTTTTAGGGTCTGAGATATTTTTCACTTCTCTTAGGTTTTTAAAATTCAACCAAGTTAAGATGCTCATGCATGCTTCATGATTTGGGATTTTAAAACATGCACACCACTTCACAAACAAAAATCTTTTTATTTGGCTTGGGTTTTGGATGCATTATGTTAAATGTTCCAAAAGTTTTTGTTCCTTCTGAAATTCAAAGAACTTGGTTCTTTATTTGTTTAAAATTCTCACATTTCAAAATTGGAAAATTTTGGGATGTGACAAGATTTAATGCATTCATAATCATAATTTATACCTGACTTTCTTCCTTTGTCATTCTCCCATGCTTCAGCATTATATTGAATACGGTCCAGAAGATCCCATTTAGCTTCTTCTTCCATGCGAGTGAATGATCCAACACAAGAAGCATCCAATATATCCTTATCATGAAGAGAAAGCCTTGCATAAATTTTGTTGATAATAATATTGTTGGGGAGCTCATGAATGGGACATTTGAGCATTAGTAACTTCAATCTCCCCCAAGCTTGAGCTGTACTCTCTCCATCAAGAGGCCAAAAGTTGTATATTTGATTATGACCTTTATGAATCTCACTAGGAAGATAAAACTTTCAATAAAAGTGAGGCACTATTTCCTCCCATTCAAGAGCTTAACCATTCTTCAGCAGCTAATACCATTCCTGAGCTCTTCCTTTCAGTGACAATGAGAATAAGTTTTCTTATCTTGATCTGTAGTAATACTTGCACACTTGAACAACCCGCATAATTCGTGTATAAAGAGTAAATGATCACCGGGATGAACAGTTCCATCCCCAACATAGTAGTTATCCATAACACAATCAATAATTCTTGTAGATATTTTAAAAGTATCATTCTCAGCAGGTGGTGGTTCATCTACTAGCTTAGAAGTGGTAGTAGCATTACGAAATAAGAAACTCAGCGAATTGTCCATAATGAAAATAAAGCAACTAACAGAAGTAAACGATACTCACAGTAGAAGTTTCCTTTACCAGTTGCACTCTCCAATAGTGCTTCACTCCCCGGCAACGGCACCAGAAAATAGTCTTGATGACCCACAAGTATAGGAGTGTATCGCAGTATTTTCGATAAGTAAGAGTGTCGAACCTAACGAGGAGCAGAAGGTGCTGGCTAGTGGTATGGATCAGGAATTCTCTGCAAATACTTAGCAAACGGATTTTTAGAGTTTTTTGATAATGCAAGTAAATAAAGTACGAGTAAATAAGAGACAATAAGAACAAATGCAGCAAGTGGCCCAATCCTTTATTCAGCAAAGGACAAGCCGGTTGTATTACTTAAGATGACCAAACGTTCTCGAGGGCACACAGGAATTCTGTCAAGTACATTTTCTTCATATAGTTGATTAATCTTCTTTAGCTTGCTAAGTGTTGTGTGGGTGAACCTGTGCTAATGTACCGAACTTCCTAGGACTAATAGATACTTGTGATTATATCCCTTTCAAACATCCGTAACTACAAGAAAGTAATTAAGGTAGAAACCTAACCACAGCTTTAAACTCTAAGACCCTGACGTCCCTTGTGCAATGGTTTCCTAATGGGGTTCAGGCTTCTATCACTCCGGCAACCCCTATGATTAGTAGCCAAATACACAATGCATTCCCCTAGGCCCATATAGGTGAATTTTCATGTAGTCGACGTTCACATGACACTACTAGAAGAAGTACACCACAACTTAATTATCAAACTATTGAATCTTTCTCAACACAATTCCTCTACTAACAACATGACTTCTCCCATGTCCTAAAGAACAAAAAGAACTACTCACAAGACATCATATGGATCATGATCAGAGATGGAATAATGATGTATAACAATCTGAACATAAACGATAATTCAATGGTTCACTCAATAGCATCAACTACAAAGAGTAATCAACACCGGGAAAGTTTCCCCTAAGAACTATGCAAGATTCAACCCAATTGTTACAGCGATATGGAGATGGTGATGAGGGTGCTAGTGTAGATGATGGTGGTGATGATGATGATCCCGATGAAGTCTAGCTTGATGGTGGTGTTGATGGAGACGATCTCACCTCTCCGGGAAGGAATTCCCCCGGCAGAAATCTGTCTGCCGGAGAGATCTTTCTCTCTCGGTGTTTTCTGCCCCGCAGAGGCGGCGAAATCTTTCTGTGGTCGCTCCCTAGGTGACGAGGGTTTAACTCATCAATGCCCATTGTTACGGACTTGGGTTTTGGAGAAGGAGGGAGTGCTAGAAGCATCAATCGTCTAGCAAACAAGCACATAGGGACACAAGGTTTACCCAGGTTCAGGCCTCGTAGAGGTCCCTACTCCTGCTTGTCTGCTCGTGGAATTAACGGAGGAATCGAAGATTACAATGGTGCGCAGATGCAATCTGGCGAGGGTTGTGGATACTTGGATTGTGTGTTTTCTCCTCGCCGCCCCTCGTGGCCTTTATATAGATAGGCCAGGTCTCGGGTAGTAGGTCGATTCGGTTACAGATTAGGGTTTGCCCTTTAAACTTTCTATCTTTAGCTTCTTCTTGTTCCGCAATTAATCGAGAGACCGTAGGCTACTCGAGTTCTTCATTGGGCCATGGCAACGCCGTGGGCTTCCACCATATCTGGACCGTATATACTAAACTCGAGTACCTGCAGGGTATACCCATGTCACTAGGTATCAGGGTTCCGTGGAGATAATATACGCCAGAGGGGAGAGCTGGAGGTGGACCAGGGCGGCCACACCACCTGGTGGCATGACCCAGGGTGGCCCGCGCCAGGGGGTGGTGTGAGCCCCCTGTGGCCCATCTCCACTTCCCCTTCTGGCTTTCTTCATCTTCTGGAAAAATAGGATTTTCCATGTATTTTCTCGGATTTTCTGATCTTCGTGAATTTTGCCTCCAAACAGCACCTTTTCCATCATAATCCTGACTACAGCGGTCCATGCCCCAAAATTCATCAACCATGCAAAAACAGATGAAATAACATAAGTATCATCTCTTAATATGAAATATATCAATGAATAATAGTAAATTATGATATGGAATAGTGATGCAAAATGGATGTATCATACGTCTACTAATAGGTGGCCCACTTATTAGTCCGCATAGGGACACAAATGACATTAAAAAATATAGAGGGGTCATTTAAAAAAAATCAATGTCATTTGTGGACAAATTAAGTCAAATTCACTGAAACTCCATTAAATTGGACTAAAATGCTCTCGAGATATAAGTTGAGGGACTAGTATTGCTCATTTTTCATATGTGGGACTAAAACGCTCTTGCGGTGCAAGATGTGGGACTAAAGGTGTATATATTGTACCTCTTAATTATTTTACAGCCTCAATTTCTAGGTCGAAGGATCAATTAATGCTCCTAGTTTTGCTCAATTACTCCTCAAGTTGACCGTAAAATATGAACCACCATGTCGTGTAATGCTCCTAGCCGATCATTTTGTTAAAACAGGCGTGCATCCATTGGCTTGCATGTTTTCAATTAGATGCGATGGCCACGAGCATTGCCTGGATTTTAGGATTACTACTGCATGCAATAACTAGCTATAAAGCGGGTAGGTGAAGTTAATTCTCTGAACTAGTACTACTCCAGCCTAGTAGTAATACTGAACACAGGGAGTACCTCAAGTGTGATTATATGGATGATCAGTTGATGTGACTCTCGGCCATGAATTCCTGACCATATAGCCACACGTTCTACCACCTTTTTTACTACTACTACTAGTAGTACATGAACGCTAGCAAAATTCAAAATCTCAATCGAGCGGCAAAATCACACACACCAACTTCGAAGTATTTCCTGCCTAACCGTTACAAAAACTTTGAGCCAAAATCTCCCACCTAGGGAGTACCATATTATTATTATTATCAGATGGGCGCTTGTCAAATTCAAAATCACAATCGAGCGGCAAAACCGCATTGCCGACTCGTGTATTAACGAGCTCGTTGGGGAACCCCAAGAGGAAGCTATGATGAGCACAGCAGTAAGTTTTTCCTCAGTTATGAAACCAAGGTTATCAGTCCAGTAGGAGCAAGGAAACACCTCCAAGGTGTTGCTAGCTAGACTTTGGCAGGGCGCACTACCGGTGCCAGCAACAACGTGGAAACCTGCACAACACAACCACATAAATTTGCCCCCAACTTACAGTGTGTAACATCCCAAAACTTTAATCCAAGGTTATTAAGATCCAAATCATCAAAATTAGGGCCAACAAAAACTTTTCCAATTAAAATTATTAAAGCATTCATATGTGTGTGCATTTAGAATAGGAGTTGATTTGAATTGCCATGTTTCTGAGATCCATTGCTTGTAAAATGATTCTTAGGTGAAATAAACATCATCTAGATCATCCCCAAACAATTCCCAAAGAAAAACAAATCAAAATGAACAAAATAATCAAATCGTTATTTGTGCCAAATTAACTATCATGCCTACTTTGGCTATTCCTAGTACTCAAAACCTAACAGAAACGAATGTGGATCTTTGCACCCCTTGCTAGTACACATAATGAGGTACCAAGGCCCACTTTATGATCTGCCAAAAACGTTCAAATACTAATTTTAAATGACAGTTTAAAATTGAATCTATTTCATATGGGAAGATCCCACTATTTCAAAAACCACTCAAACACGCTCAATTTTCAAAACCCAAGCATCCACAGAGTCTCAAGCTTAGTACTAACACACCCACCAAAAATCTTTTCAAAATTCAAAAGTAAAGTTCATGCGGCCATTTCATCAAACACCTTGTGGACAGATTTCAAACAAAACCAAATTCACTATTTTGAATAGTGTTCTGGCCAAACTTGTCTCCTATTTGACCCCCATTTGCTCCCACTGTCTCCATATGAGCTAACCAAGGCTTAACTACCCCATTGCCTACCCCCTAGTGCCATGGCCATGCCAAGCTGAGCACCAACTCACCGGCCGACCATGCCATCACCCCGGTAGACCACCTCCCCCTCTCTTGCCATGTCTAGCAGCTAGCCAGCACCTCACCGCCGCCCATTGTCCCCTCCCCAAGCCAGGCCAAGCCATGGACCACCGAGAAACCCCCGCGCCCAGTGCGACTGCGCCATGCCGAGCACGTGCCAGAGCGCAACGACCAACACGCATGCACAAGCCGCCTCTCGACCGCTGCCCGCGCCCATCGTGTCGCCATGACCCAGGGAGCACACTAGACACCCCCATTCGCCGTCCAACGGCTCACAGCCACCGCTCGCCGTCGAAGCCGCCGTCTCTGCCGCTCAGAGCGCCAGCTCCGCCCGACCGCATACTACCGCCCCTAAGCCCACATTAAATTCCTAGAGCACCGCCAGGAGACCGCGCACCGATCGCCGCCTGTAGCCATGCCGCTAGCAGCCCGTAGCCATGTCGCCACCGTCGCGTCGCCATGCCGCGATCTCCCGTCGTCGAGCCTATAAATTGAGGGCACCCCCAGCCATTTGCAGCACACCACTCAACTCCCCTCACCTCACTGATTGTCCCACACCTCTAGCCGGAGCAAGGGGAGCCGCCGTTCGCCGGAATTGCACCGGAGCAGGCTGCCTCTGGAGGAGAAGGGCGCCGCTGATTGCGACCACCCCCGGAGCTGCCTCGACCGTCCCTAAACTCGCCGTCGACCACCAGTCTGTTTGCCCTCCTCGCCGTCGTCGCTGGAGTCCTGGTACGCCCCCTATGCACCCCCACCGAGCCGCTAGGGTTAGAGCTCGCCGGCGATAGGTCCGTTGTCGACGATGATCCCCAACCGTCGATCTCAGTTCTAATCCAACGACCCACATCGCCCCGTACTGCTTCGCGCGTTATGAACCGCTGACTGGTGGACCCCCTGTCAGCTGAGCCCCGTGCTGCGGAGTGACACTGGGCCAGCCCATTAGCTTTCCCGTGCAACCTAGTAAGTTTGAATTAGGATTTTTCTTTTTAGTTTAAACTTAGTTCTGTCCCCTAGTTTGAAAATCAATTCAGAGAGATTTACAAATCCAAATGGAGTGAATCCAATTTTGCTAGAAAGCTACTGAAAAGATCTACCCAAGCCCGTTGTATTTAATTCAGTTAGAGTTAGAGATCTCTCCTAGTAAAAATAATTAGACAGAAGCATTTGCACCTTGCAACATTTTTATAAAATCAACCAAGATAGCTTCTGAGTTAGATTCCAACTATCAAAAATCACATTTCACCATACCTATCTGAATATGTAAAAATATTAAGGTTTACATGCAGTGACTTTGGACTAGAACCAAAATAATGCTATATAGGCATTTCTAGTCACTTTAAATCATTAAATAATGAACTTAAACCAAAGTAATCATGATCCAACCCTTAAATCCCATTCCCACATGTTAGAATATGTGGTGATGACATGTGTGCACATGATCCCATATTTGAAGTGGTGAATATTAAATCTTAGTTAATTTTTCAATGAGTAGAAATTACTTTACTAAAATAAAAAGGATGAAACTATTGAATTAAACTTTTAGTGTGCTAATTAGACTAGTTAAGTATTGTTTGGTGATTGTGTACTCCATATGTATTTATAGACGATAGTACTGACCAAGTCTACGAGGAGGAGGAGTTCTACCAAGAAGAAGAAGAAGAAAACTTCAACGACTACACCAACCAAGGCAAGCTATTATTGGCAAGCTAACCCTTGCAAAACTTATTCTAGCAAGCCACCATTACCAATGCAAGCTAACCCTTGCAAGCTAGATAATCTAAGCAAATGCATTAGGCATGCTTTTGTTATACACTTTGATTATTTACTTACCCCAAGTATTACTTTCCACACTTTACTTCCTTTACTTACCCAAAGTTCTTTCCTTGTCTAGAAGGTAGCATAAAGAGAAGAAAACTTGGCCTATATAGAATCCTTTAGATGTCATTATATGGCATGATATTGATCCCATATTTTCCACCTTAGTGAACACTCTTAGCTTAGTAGATTAAAGCTAGATCAAAACTTGAGTCACTTTAGATGGGAACACTTGGTCAAAATGAATTATGAAAACCTTGGAATAATGAGTCATTCTATTGAGATGTTTTGATATGTGTTGATAAACACAAATGGTTTATGATGATGAAAATGATGAGGCATGAGCCTTAACCATTTTATAAAACTAATGGTTGGATTCGGATGCGATACCATTCCAAATTTATCGTACAACCACACTACCTGAATTGGGTAAGGCTTAGCCGGAAGTTTATATGCATTAGTATTAGTTCCCTCGCGGGAGAGGTTTGAGCTGAGGCTACCTCTCAATGTTGTCCACCTATGTAGTGCCCAAGATGACAGATGGTCATGGTTGGGAGGCCATGCTCATAGGAGAGGTGCTTATACTAGGGTGTGTAAAGGAAAGGTTATGTTTGATTATCTGGATACCTAGTATGATGATTCAGGGTTATCCCTGACAGATGTATCGAATCTTGTGGTGAAAGTGTATCACCTCTGTAGAGTGTGAAACTATTCGAATAGCCGCTTCCGCGGTTATGGACAGTTGAAATGGCCATACTGTTTCGTTGTCAGATGTTTTTCCAAAATGACTTGTGAAATAATGAACCTTGACTTGACCACAACATGGTTATGTTTATGACACTAGCTTCCCAACTTAAGTGATTCTAGAATTTTATTTTATCTTTCTTTGCTTCTGAACTCAGCTTAGGTTTCAAACTTAATTTTATAGTTAAACATAGAGTTGGTACTTTAACTTGAATGATACTACTTGTTAGCGGTAGTTTGCGAGTACTTAAAGAGTACTCATGGATTTTGTCCCTGGCTATTCTCATGGCCAGACTATGAAGGAGACTATCAAGATGATGGCCAGCAGGACGACTATGATAACTAGGACTATCTGCCTTCGTTAGCATTGCATGTGCCCCTAAAGATGGACCCCACCGCTATGCTTATCTTTTATTCCGCTGCTTGTTGTATTAAGACTGGATCATGAGATCCTTATTTGTGTAAGACCTTATGTATGGTTTGTAATGGATGATGTACTGTGATATCCAATCTGTTATGTCTCGCAAAAATGGTAATCCTGGGATTGCGAGGTATGGCATAACGGGCATCTAGGATTAAAAATCCGGGTATTGAAAAGTTGGTATGAGAGGCATCCTGACCATAGGAGACCCTAGTTAGAATGGATGTCCAAACGAAAACTTAGTTTCAAAACCCAAGTGAGTATTTATTCTTTCTCAAAAATTCATGTTCCCCAAAATTCTTACACTACTACTTAAAATTTGACACACTTGATCACTTCACTAACTTCCTCATCCTAAATTCTTGTAGATGGAGTCTCAGTTCAGCAAGTTCTACCAGTTGGGAAACGGAGGTCAACTGATCTTTGAGAGGGATCTAGATTCACTATCGGAGTTACTGGGACGCCCACATCAGGAGTTTCTTGGATCTCAACTTCCAGGGCCCCCAGGAGGAGACTTATAGTGGCTAGTCACCGCGGATCTTAGAGGAAACATCAAAGCACCAACTTCTGGGTGAATTCACTTCTCTGTGAGAGAGAACAACTGGCTAGATGGATTAGCCAGCGCAGTGCATGAAGCTCTCGCACGTCTATGTGCTCTCAGCGTCAACCAAATCCAAGGAACCCGTTTTGCCCACTATGCAAGACGTGACTTCATGGGAATGCCGATGGAGATGCCAAGTCATCCAGGCCTGAAGCGCCAAGTGGAGAACCTCGACTTCCTGTTGTACGATCGTCAGAAGGAGTTGGACAATGCTAGAGAGTTAGCCAACTAGAACCGTGCCATTGCCGACCAGAAGGCCCAGACTTTCGCACTGCTCATCCAGGATCGCTAGTCTCTTTGCCGCCAGCGTGCAAAGAAGGATCGCACCATCGCCCGTCTTCGCATGAAGGTGGCTGACCTCGAGAAGACCGTCAAGGAGCAAGAAGGTCAGCTTGCAGCAAAGGAGGAAGAAGAGGAGGGTGAAGACATCCAGGGAGACATGGATTCTTACCTCAGCAATGATGACGACTTTCTGGAGGAGGAGGTTGTGGACTTCTACACTGACGATGACGACTCCGACTTCATCGACGATGAGTAGATGCAATAGAGCACTGTCATAGCATGAGATGTATTGGTCCCACTGTATCGTAGCTTGCAAAATGGTTCTTCAAACCATCTGTTTTCCTTTGATTGTTGTGGTCTGTGTTGTATCGTGTGCTTGTTTGCATGAATGAAATTAAGTTAGTTGCAAAACCTGAGTTAAACTCAAAGTTTTAGCTTTGAAACAAAACCGTGAACCTTAGAAAATTCCCTCTTACCCCCGTATCTATCTCAATCTTCAGATGACTCATGGAAACCAAGGAGGGAGCAGCTCGTCACAAGACCCAATTCTACAGATTATACAGATGTTAGTTGCAGACCGTGAAGTAAGCAGGGCAGAGCGCCAAGCCAACTTAGCAACATTGCAGCAAATAGCTCAGATGGCCCAAAACAACCAAGGACATGGAAACCAGGATCACCATGGATCCAAACTCAAAAACTTTCAGAACACCAATCCCCCAATCTTTAACCAATCTGAAAACCCACTAGATGCTGATGACTGGTTGCAGACCATGGAAAACAACTTAGAAGTTGCAGGAGTTGATGAAAACGAGAAAGTTCTTTTCGCCACCCACTATCTGGCGGGAGATGCAAGAGCTTGGTAGACTAGTATCCGCAACATGAACCATGGTCAAGTTATGACATGGGAAGCATTCAAGGTCAAGTTCAGCCGCATCCATGTGCCGCAAGGTCTAGTCAACAGGATGAGAGATGAATTTCGCGACTTGAAGCAAGGTAGAATGACTGTGGTGAAGTACCGCGACAAATTTCTGTCCCTTGCCAGATATGCACCTGATGAGATCAACACGGAGGCCAAGAAGAAGGAGACATTCTTGAACGGACTGCATGATGAGATGCAGACTGTCCTCGTCAACATCCGCTTAGAGGATCTCGAAGAGCTAGTCGACTCTGCCATTCAGATGGAAGGGAAGATTAACCAGGCAAAGGACAACCACAAGCGTCGTATGATGTAGCAATCTGGATCCAGCAGTCACCAGAAGTACCGTCCCAACCACTCACCGGGATATGCACCAAGGAACAACCGAACCCCAATGTCTCGCCCAAGCTACCCCAACCGTAGAGGAGGCAATGTGAAGTCCGGAGGAAACAATCACAACTCCGGCAATGCCAACAATTCCAACCGTGCACCTCCCAAGAACAACAACAACAACAACACTGCGCCTAGAACTGGCAGCAATGTTGTGCCTGTCGCAGTCAAGGACAAGTCTCATATCACTTGTTTCGAGTGTGGAGTGAAGGGTCACTATTCCAATGAGTGTCCCAAGAAGACAACAGCCAATGCCAATGTGACTGCCCCAGCTCAATAGCAGCGTTGTGTTCAACCAGGTAGAAGATTTGCCCCAGGGAACCCTCACAATCGCAACGGTCGTCTCTTCCACATGACTGTAGAAGAAGCCCAAGAAGCGCTAGATGTAGTGCTGGGTATGTTTTCTATCAACTCAGTTTTAGCAAGAGTAATGTTTGATTCGGGAGCATCGCATTCATTTTTCACCGAAGAATTTGCATGCACTAGTAAGATTCACCCAACCAACCTGGAGCATGTCATGATAGTCCAAATCCCCGGTTTAAAAACCAAACCTAGAAAAATTTGCAAAGTTGTGCCTTTCAGAATACATGGGATAGATTTGTATGCCAAACTAATTGTACTTGGAACCAAAGGATTGGAAGTAGTACTAGGTATGGACTGGATGTCAAGGCATAAAGGACTGATAGACTGTGCTAAGAAAGCTATCACCATGACCAGTAGCTCTGGAGTCACAGTAGAACATATTTCTGTAACATTACCTCGTCAATTCAAGTGCAACAAGAGTCTAGCCCTGCCCACCATTGACCAAGTCAGAGTAGTCTGTGAATACCCCGACGTATTCCTAGATGAATTTCCAGGTATGCCCCTGGATAGGGATATTGAGTTCATTATCGAACTAATCCCCGGAACCGGACCCATAGCCTAGAGACCCTATAGCATGAACCCCTCAGAGTTAGTGGAACTGGAGAAGCAGTTGGATGCTATGTTAGCAAAAGGTTTGATTCGACCAAGCGCATCGCCATGGAGATCACTAGTGTTATTCATCGACAAGAAAGATGGAGGCAATCGTTTATGCACAGATTACAGAAAATTGAATGACGTCACCATCAAGAATAAGTACCCCTTACCAAAGATAGAGGATCTATTTGATCAATTGACTGGAGCCCAGGTATTCCCAAATATTGATCTTAGGACTGGTTATCACCAACTTAAGATTCGTGCAACGGATATTCCAAAGACCGCCTTTACTACTCGCTATGGTTTATACGAGTATACGGTTATGTATTTTGGATTAACCAATGCCCTTGCTTATTTCATGAAGCTCATGAATAAGATCTTTATGAATTTCCTAGATAAGTTTGTAGTTGTGTTTATCGATGACATCCTTATCTACTCCAACTCAGAAGAAGAGCATGAGGAGCACCTGAGAATCATCCTAGAAACCCTGAGAGAGCATCAGTTATATGCCAAGATCAGCAAGTGTGAGTTTTGGCTGAAAGAAGTAGGATTCCTAGGACATATTGTGTCTGCCGGAGGAGTCTCTGTTGATCCCGCCAAGATCAAGGATGTCGAAGAATGGGAAGCCCCAACCACTCAAACCCAAGTCCGTGCATTTCTCGGATTAGCGGGATATTACCGCAAGTTCATAGAAGGATTTTCGAGCATCGCCAGACCGATGACCCAATTATTGAAGAAGGACAAGAGGTTTGAATGGACAGACAAATGTGAAGCCAGTTTCCAGGAGTTGAAGAAGAGATTGATATCAGCCCCAATATTGATCATGCCAGACATCAAGTAGCCGTTTGAAGTATACTATGATGCATCCAAGATTGGTCTTGGATGTGTATTGATGCAAGAAGGCAAAGACATCGCGTATCTATCTCGACAATTGAAGCAGCATGAGCAGAATTATCTGACCCATGATCTTGAACTAGCAGCCGTAGTGCTGGCATTGAAGACATGGCGTCATTATCTGATGGGTAATCGTTGTGAGATTTACTCAGATCACAAGAGCATGAAGTATATTTTCACTCAGAAGGAGCTGAATATGAGGAAAAGGAGATGGATAGAGTTAATCAAGGATTATGACCTTGACATTCACTATCACCCCGGCAAAGCCAATGTGGTAGCGGATGCTCTTAGCAGACTGCCATGTAGGCTAAACACCATGATCAAAGAAAAGCATCCAAGCTGTATGAAGAGTTGGAGCAATTCAGAACTGAGTTAGTTAGCAAAGGATTCTTAGCTAGCATTGAACTTCAACCCACTTTGATTAGACAAATCAAGGAAGCCCAAAAGGGAAATGAAAGTATCGACGGAATCAAATGTTGTATTGGTACAGGAAAAGTACCTGGATTCACTGAAGACGAAGAAGGAGTTATGTGGTACAAAGGACATATCTGTGTGCCCGCAGATTCGGAGCTGAAGCAAGTTATCATGAAGGAAGCTCATGATACTCTCTATTCTATCCACCCCGGAGGAACGAAGATGTATCAGGATTTGAAGGAACAATTTTGGTGGCACAAGATGAAGAGAGAAATCAGAAGCTACATCGCCAAGTGTGACATCTGTCAAAGAGTCAAAGTAGAGGATCAGAGATCTGCAAGACGGGTGCAACCATTGCAGATTCCGGAATGGAAATGGGATTCATTCGGAATGGACTTTATCACCGGTTTGCCTACTTCTAGTAGGGGAAATGACTCAATCTGGGTCATAGTTGATAGATTGTCCAAGGTAGCCCAATTTATACCTGTCAAGACTACCTACTAGAGTGCGAAGCTAGCAGAACTATACATCGCTAGAATTGTTAGTCTGCATGGAACCCCCAAGACCATTGTATCAGATCGAGGAACTCAATTTACCTCAAGATTTTGGCAGAAAGTCCAAGAAGGATTAGGAACCAAGTTGAACTTCACTACCGCTTATCCCCCGCAAACTGATGGACAGACAGAGAGAGTCAACCAAATCCTAGAGGATATGCTTAGAGCTTGTGTGTTGGAATATGGATCAAAATGGGAAGACTGCCTGCTTTTCGCAGAATTCTCATATAACAACAGTTATCAAGCTAGTTTGCAGATGGCACCATTTGAATTCCTATATGGAAGAAAGTGTCGTACCCCTTTGAATTGGTCGCAAGTAGGAGAGAGTCAGATCTTTGGACCCGACATTCTCAAAGAAACAGAAGAGAAAGTTCACAAAGTCCGTGAGCACATCAAGACCGCCCAATCTAGACAGAAGAGTTATGCTGACAAAAGAAGGAGAGACCTGACTTTCAATGTCGGAGATTTTGTGTATCTCAAAGTTTCGCCATTGAAAGGAACTCAACGCTTTAGTCTGAAGGGAAAGTTAGCCCCTCGATATATCGGGCCCTTCAAGATTCTGAACCGTTCAGGAGAAGTATCGTATCAACTGGAACTGCCTGAAGAGATGTCAGCCATCCACAATGTGTTCCATATCTCGTTACTTCGCAAATGACTGGAAGTGCCCGAGAAGACTGAAGTTTTCAAGAACATCGATCACAAAGCTATAGAAATCAACAATGACCTGACCTATCGGGAAGTGCCCATCCGTATCTTAGAAGAAGCCTACAGAACCACTAGGACCAGGAGCATCAAGTTTCTCAAGATTCAGTGGAGCAACCATACCGAAGAAGAAGCCACTTGGGAGCGCAAAGATTACATTAGGACAGAGTTCCCAGATCTCTTTAGTTCCTAGTTTTCCTTGTAAATCTCGGGACGAGATTTTGTTTAAGGGGGGGAAGGTTTGTAACATCCCAAAACTTTAATCCAAGTTTATCAAGATCCAAATCATCAAGATTAGGGTTAACAAAAACTTTTCCAAACTAAAAAATGAAAGCATTTATGTGTATGTGCATTTAATTTAGGAATTGATTTGAATTGCCATGGTTCTGTGATTCTTTGCTTGTAAAATGTTTCTTAGGTGAATAAACATCATCTAAATCATTCCCAAACTTTTCCCCAAGAAGAACAACTCAAAATGAATATTTGAAGTGAATGGTCATTTTGGCCAAATTAACTCTCATGCCTACTTTGGCTATTCCTAGTACTCAAAACTTAACAGAAACATGTGTGGATCTTTGCACCTTTTGATAGTACACATAATGAGGTACCAAGGCCCACTTTGTGATCTGCTAAAAACATTCAAATGCTAATTTTAAATGACAGTTTAAAATTGAATCTATTTCATATGGGAAGATCCCACTATTTCAAAAACCACTCAAACAAGCTCAATTTTCGAAACCCAAGCACCCACAGAGTCTCAAGCTTATGCCTAGCAAACCCACCAAAAATCTTTTCAAAATTCCAAAGTTTATCTCATGCGGACATTTCATCAAACACTTGGCATCCATGATTTATACCCTAATCCTAGCTCACTGTTTGGAACAGGGTTTTGCCCCCATTTGATCTCCCTTTAATCCCTTTGTCCCCCCAGGGTCTAACCAGGCCATTAACACCTCACCCCTTGTCCCTAGTGGCAGTGCAAGGCCATGCCGAGCCACCCGTTGCCGGCCGACCATGCACTCGCCCAGCAGACCACCTCCCTCTCTCTCGCCATGTCTAGGAGGTAGCCAGGACCTCACCGCCACCCTCTGTCCCCTGCACGAGGCAAGCCCAGCAGATGACCACTGAGGAGAGCCTTCGCCTAGTGCCACCGCACCATGCCGAGCATGCGCCAGAGTGCCGCACCCGGCACGCGTGCACACGCCGCCGCTCGACCGCAGCCCCGTGCCCACCGCTCCGCCACGACCCAGGGAACACGACAGACACGCCCGTTCACCGCCCAACGCACCACAGCCACCGCTCGCCGTGGACACCGCCGCCTCTGCCGCTTAGAGCGCCAGCTCACCCCGACTGCATACTACCGCCCCTACGCCCACATTCACTTCCTAGAGCACCACCAGGAGACCGCCTGTCGATCGCCACCCTCAGCCATGACGCTAGCCGCCCGTAGCCATGTCGCCACCATCACCGGCCCATCCCTCTCGGTCTCGCTGTCGAGCCTATAAAAGGAGGGCACCCCAGCCGTTTGAAGCACACCACTCCACTCCCCTCACCTTATTGACCATACCACACCATTAGCCGGAGCAAGGGGAGCAGCAGCTCGCCGGAATTGCACTGGAGCAGGCCGCCTCTGGAGGAGAAGGGCGCCGCTGATTGCGACCACCCCTGGAGCTGCCTCGACCGTCCCTGAGATCGTCGTCGACCACCAGTTCGTTTGACCGCCTCGCCGTCATCGCTGGAGCCCTGGTACACCCCCTATGCACCCCTAATGAGCCGCTAGGGTTCGAGCTCGCCGGTGACAGGTCCGTCGTTGACGACAAGCCACATAAGTTGATCCTTATTCTAATCTAATGACCCACATCGCCCCGTACCGCTTCACGCGATATGAGCCGCTGACTTGTGGACCCCCCTGTCAGTTGAGCCCCGCGCCGCGGAGTGACACTGGGTCGGCCCGTTAGAGTTTCCCGCATGACCTAGTTAGTTTGAATTATGATTTTTCTTTTTAGTTTAAACTTAGTTCTGTCTCTGAGTTTGAAAATCAATTCAGAGAGTGTTGACAAATCCAAATTGCATGAAACTAATTTTTCTTGAAAGATAGTAAAATGATCTAGCCAAGCCCATT
The DNA here is from genome assembly GCA_910589775.1 of Avena eriantha. NCBI lineage: Eukaryota > Viridiplantae > Streptophyta > Magnoliopsida > Poales > Poaceae > Avena > Avena eriantha. The sequence goes on from OU342745.1 coordinate 115,843,835, forward strand.
GGATTTAATTCAATTAGTGTTATAAATCTCTCCTAGTAAAAATAACAAAACAGAAGCTTTTGCAACTTGCAACATTTTTATAAAATCAACCAAGATAGGTTTTGAGTTGATTCCAACTCTCAAAATTCACATTTCATCATACCTATCTGAATATGTAATAGTATTAAGGTTTACATGCAGTGACTTTGGACTAGTACCAAAATAATGCTATATAGGCATTTCTAGTCACTTTAAATCATTAAATAATAAACTTAAACCAAAGTAATATTGACCCAACATTTAAATCCCATTCCCACATATTAGAATATGTGGTGAGGACATGTGTCCACATGATCCAATATTTTAGCTGGTGAATATTAAATCTTACTTAATTTTCAATGAGTAGAAATTACTTTTCTAAATTAAAAAGAGTGAAACTACTAAATCAAACTTGTGGTGCTTAAGATGATAATAGATCATCAAATGTGTGTCTTAGAATACTAATTAGACTAGTTAAGTATTGTTTGGTGATTGTGTACTCCGTATGTATTTATAGACGATAGTACCGACCAAGATTTCGAGGAGGAAGATTTCTACCAAGAAGAAGAAGAAGAAAACTTCGACCACTTCACCAACCAAGGCAAGCCACCATGAACAATGCAAGCTAACACTTGCAAGTATAATGCTTAGCAAGCTAGGATTAAACTAGATGGTTTAGCAAAGATGCTTTAGGCATGCTTTGGTCACACTACCTTGATTATTAGTACTCGAAGTCTTATTTACAAGCTTTACATCCTTTACTTTCCACAAAGTTCTTTACTTGTTTTGAAGGTAGCATAAAGAGTATAAAACTTGACCTATTTAGAAACCCTTTAGATGTCATTCTATGGCATGAGATTGAACCCATCTTTTCAACCTTAGTGAACACTCTTAACTTAGTAGTTTAGAGTAGATCAAAAACCTGAGGCACTTTAGATGGGAACATTTGGTGAAAATGATTTATGAAAACCTTGGAATGATGAGTCATTCTAATGAGATGTTTTGACATGTGTTGAGAAACACAAATGGTTTATGATGGTGAAAATGTTGAGGCATGAGCCTTAACCCTTTTATAAAACTGATGGTTGGATTCGGATGCGATAGCATTCCAAATTTACCATACAACCACACAACCTGAATTGGGTAAGGCTTAGCTGGAAATTTATATGCATTAGTATTAGTTCCCTCACGGGAGAGGTTTGAGCTGAGGCTACCTCTCAATGTTGTCCACCTATGCAGTGCCCAAGATGACTGATGGTCATGGTTGGGAGGCCATGCTCATATGAGAGGTGCTTATACTAGGGTGTGTAAAGGGAAGGTTATGTTTGATTATCTGCATACTAAGTATGATGATTCAGGGTTATCCCTAACAGATGTATCGAATCTTGTGGTGAAAGTGTACCACCTCTGCAGAGTGTCAAACTATTCGAATAGCCGCGTCCGCGGTTATGGACAGTTGGAATGGCCATACTATTTCGTTGTCAGATGTTTTCCAAACAACTTATGAAATGAAGGATGAATCTTGACTTGAACACAACAAGGTTGTGTTTATGACAATAGCTTTCCAACTTAAGTGATTCTAGAACTTTATTTTACCTTTCTTTGCTTCAGAACTCAGTTTCGGTTTCAATCTTAACCTTATTAGTACACTTTGCTTCAGATCTTCAGTACTCAAAAGCTAACAGAAACAAATGTGGATCTTTGCACCCCTTACTAGTACACATAATGAGGTACCAATGCCCACTTTGTGATCTGCCAAAAACATTCAAATACTAATTTTAAATGACTTTAAAATTGAATCTATTTCATAAGGGAAGATCCCACTATTTCAAAAACCACTCAAATAAGCTTAATTTTCAAAACCCAAGCATCCACAGAGTCTCAAGCTTAGTACTAACACACCCACCAAAAATCTTTTCAAAATTCAAAAGTAAAGTTCATGCGACCATTTCATCAAACACCTTGTGGATAGATTTCAAACAAAACTAAATTCACTATTTTGAATAGTGTTCTGGCCAAACTTGTCTCCTATTTGACCCCCATTTGCTCCCACTGTCTCCAAATGATCTAACCAAGGCTTAACTACCCCATCCCCTACCCCTTAGTGGCATGGCCATGCCAAGCCGAGCACCAACTCGCCGGCCGACCATGCCATCACCCTAGTAGACCACCTCCCTGTCTCTCGCCATGTCTAGCAGCTAGCCAGCACCTCACCGCCACCCACTGTCCCCTCCCCAAGCCAGGCCAAGCTGTGGACCACCAAGAAACCCCCGCGCCCAGTGCGACTACGCCATGTCGAGCACGCGCCAGAGCGTCGCGCCCGACACGCGTGCACAAGCCGCCGCTCGACCGCAGCCCACGCCCACCGCGTCGCCATGACCCAGGGAGCACGCCAGACACCCCCATTCGCCGTCCACTGCCTCACAGCCACCGCTCGCCGTCGGAGCCGCTGTCTCTGCCGCTCAGAGCGCCAGCTCCACCCGACCGCATACCACCGCCCCTAAGCCCGCATTAAATTCCTAGGGCACCGCCAGGAGACCGTGCGTCGATCGCCGCCCGTAGCCATGCCGCTAGCAGCCCGTAGCCATGTCGCCACCGTCGCCTGGCCATGCCGTGCTGTCCCGTCGTCGAGCCTATAAAAGGAGGGCACCCCCGGCCAGTTGCAGCACACTACTCAACTCCCCTCACCTCACTCATCGTCCCACACCTCTAGCCGGAGCAAGGGCAGTAGCCGTTCGCCGGAATTGCACCGGAGCAGGCCGCCTCTGGAGGCGAAGAGAGCCGCTGATTGCGACCACCCCTGGAGCTAACTCGACCGTCCCTGAGCTCGCCGTCGACCACCAGTCCGTTTGCCTGCCTCGCCGTCGTCACTAGAGCCCTAGTACACCCCCTATGCCCCCCCACCGAGCCGCTAGGGTTAGACCTCGCCGGCGACAGGTCCGTCGTCGAAGACGATCCCCAACCGTCGATCTCAGTTCTAATCCAACGACCCACATTGCCCCGTACTGCTTCGCGCGTTATGAGCCACTGTATGGTGGACCCCCCTGTCAGCTGAGCCCCGCGCTGCGGAGTGACACTAGGCTGGCCCATTAGCTTTCCCGTGCAACCCAGTTAGTTTGAATTAGGATTTTTCTTTTTAGTTTAAACTTAGTTCTGTCCCCTAGTTTGAAAATCAATTCAGAGCGATTTACAAATCCAAATGGAGTGAATCCAATTTTGCTAGAAAGCTACTGAAAAGGTACCCAAGTCCGTTGGATTTAATTCAGTTAGAGTTAGTGATCTCTCCTAGTAAAAATAATAAGACCAAAGCATTTGCACCTTGCAACATTTTTATAAAATCAACCAAGATAGATTTTGAGTTGATTCCAACTCTCAAAAATCACATTTCACCATACCTATCTGAATATGTAATAATATTAAGGTTTACATGCAGTGACTTTGGACTAGTACCAAAATAATGCTATATAGGCATTTCTAGTCACTTTAAATTATTAAATAATGAACTTAAACCAAAGTAATCATGATCCAACCCTTAAATCCCATTCCCACATGTTAGAATATGTGGTGATGACATGTGTCCACATGATCACATATTTCAAGTGGTGAATATTAAATCTTAGTTAATTTTTCAATGAGTAGAAATTACTTTTCTAAAATAAAAAGGGTGAAACTATTGAATTAGACTTGTGATGCTTGTGATGATAATAGGTCATCAACTATATGCCTTAGAGTGCTAATTAGACTAGTTAAGTATTGTTTGGTGATTGTGTACTCCGTATGTATTTATAGACGATAGTACCGACCAAGTCTACGAGGAGGAGGAGTTCTACCAAGAAGAAGAAGAAGAAAAATTCAACCACTGCACCAACCAAGGCAATCTATTATTGGCAAGCTAACCCTTGCAAAACTTGTTCTAGCAAGCCACCATTAACAATGCAAGCTAACCCTTGAAAGCTAGATAATCTAAGCAAATGCATCAGGCATGCTTTTGTTATACCACTTTGATTATTTACTTACCCCAAGTATTACTTCCAAGCTTTACTTCCTTTACTTACCCAAAGTTCATTCCTTGTCTAGAGGGTAGAATAAAGAGTATAAAACTTGGCCTATATAGAATCCTTTAGATGTCATTCTATGGCATGAGATTGATCCCATCTCTTAACATAGTAGATTAAAGCTAGATCGAAACTTGAGTCACTTTAGATGGGAACACTTGGTGAAAATGAATTATGAAAACCTTGGAATGATGAGTCATTCTATTGAGATGTTTTGACATGTTTTGATAAACACAAATGGTTTATGATGATGAATATGATGAGGCATGAGCCTTAACCCTTTTATAAAACTGATGGTTGGATTCGGATGCGATACCATTCCAAATTTATCGTACAACCACACTACCTTAATTAGGTAAGGCTTAGCCGGAAGTTTATATGCATTAGTATTAGTTCCCTCGCGGGAGAGGTTTGAGCTGAGGCTAACTCTCAATGTTGTCCACCTATGTAGTGCCCAAGATGACAGATGGTCATGGTTGGGAGGCCATGCTCATAGGAGAGGTGCTTATACTAGGGTGTGTAAAGGAAAGGTTATATTTGATTATATGCATACTAGGTATGATGATTCAGGGTTATCACTGACAGATGTATCGAATCTTGTGCTGAAAGTGTACCACCTCTGCAGAGTGTCAAACTATTCGAATAGCCGTGTCAACGGTTATGGACAGTTGGAATGGCGATACTGTTTCTTTGTCAGATGTTTTCCCAAAATGACTTATGAAATGATGAACCTTGACTTGACCACAACATGGTTGCGTTTATGACACTAGCTTCCCAACTTAACTGATTCTAGAATTTTATTTTATCTTTCTTTGCTTCTGAACTCAGCTTAGGTTTCAAACTTAATTTTATAATTAAACATAGTGTTAGTACTTTAACTTAGAATGATACTACTTGTTAGTGGTAGTTTGCGAGTAGTTAAAGAGTACTCATGGCTTTTGTCCCTGGCTATTCTCATGGCCAGACTATGAAGGAGACTATCAAGATGATGGCCAGCAGGACGGCTATGTAACATCCCAAAATTTTCATCTGAAAATCATCATCATTGCATACATATCACCATGGCATGTACTACTTTGCATTTAGTTTGACCTCAAAATTTTGCTGTAATTTAGAGGATTTTTGGAGCCCTTTTTCTAAATCTAAAACCTAGAAAAAGAAACTCAAAAGGAAAAAGAAAAGTAGGGAAAAGAAATTTAAACAACATCTTGTACTCTGCCTTTTCGGCCCAAACCGGCCCAACAAGCCCACCCGGGCCACTCTCCCCTCTCTGTCTTTTCGCACGCCCCCACTGCTCACCCCCACCCACATACCTCCTGGCCCCATGCCACTTCGACACCACCTCACCTTCTTCCACGCGAACGGCCAACACCTCCTCCCCTCCTCTGCCGTTACCAAACCTGGCCAAATGCTGGCGTTACCGCAATTTAATCACCATCACCACCGCCCCTTCTTAATCCCCTCCCCCTCCTCGTCAGTTTCCCCTAGCCACTGCCCCTGGTGAGCCCCCAGGCTCCCTAATTGCTAGCTCAAACCACCGCCGTGCAAAGCTACTCCGGTGACGATTCCGGTGAGGTCCAGCCACGCCGCGCCCTCCTCTCTGCCCTATCTTGTTTGCCGTGTCCTAGCACATCTACTAAACCGCGTGCCTTCTCTTGCTCCAGTTCGACGACGCGGGCGAACTCCCTCTGTCGCCGCCGTCCATCGATTTTTCCGGTGAGGTTAGGGTTTTCGCCGCCCCTTTTTGGCCTCTGCTAGATCGTGCTGATCCGGGCGCGTCTCACTGACCCCTTTTCTTATTTGTTCGAGACCCAGGTCGTCGTCTCTGACACAGAGCCACGAGCTCCGCCGTCGACGCAACTCCAGCGAGGGATCGTGATTGAGCCAGAGCACCCCCCACGCCACCGTGACCTCCCTCGAGACCGCCATGACCGCCTCGACCTCTAGTACGTGTCCACGGACCTCCTGCCCTTGAAGAACCAATAGGCCACTGTCGGCCGATGCTCCACCGCCACGCGCAGCTGGTCAGCGCCGCCCGTTTCCGGCCAGGCCCTAGGAACCGTTAGATCTATCGTCTACCGCTATGATTAGATCGACGACCGAAGCGGTACGGGCTGATCAGATCCGTCCGAACCGGTACGGACGAATAAGATCTAACGGTCTGCTACATTCGATCTGACCGCACCGGTACGGACCAATAAGGTTGCGCCACGTCGCCTAGGCTATTTGTTTAAATAGAAAAATAAACATATTATGTATTAAACTTAGAAATTCAATAACTTTTGATCCACAATTCAGAAAAATGCAAATTTGGTGTCTATGGATTCAGAAAAATAAGAACTTTATTATAGAGGCCTTGTTTCACACTTTTGCTTCTAAAAAATTGGAATTATAGGCAGAACCTTTTTAGGAGTATTTTGCTCATAAAAATTATTCCATAAATTGTTTTTGGGTATTTCTTATGCCTTTAGATGGGGTATTTTAACCTCTGTACTGTAGACTCTGTAAGTTTTAGAGTTGTCATCATATCATTGCATTTTGCATGCATTCCTATTTTTGTAATGTTTTATTGATTGATTTATTGTTGTTGTATTGTCCTTTGTGTAGATTGTGTGGATTGTGAAGTTTGTTGCTGTGAGGATTGTACCTATTCCCCTAGATACCAAGGCAAGTGATATTTCATCTAATGTCCTATTATTTTCACTATTGCACTAGTGTTATTTTGGTAGATCTTAGCATGATAGGATTATTTATATGTTACTATACTATGCTATGCTACCCTATAGATTATATCTTGGTAGTATCTCCTAGTTGAAAGACTTCGTATGCTAGAGTTCTTAGCCATGCTATTAGAATTCGTGGGTGGAAAATACATATCAAGATAGTATGGAAAGATATTATTTTGTTTGACTAAGAAAACAACTAATATTAATGAAACACCTGGGTGGAATGGGACTTGCTTGGATTATGTTGAGTGGTTACTCAGGGGCCATGTCTATGGTCAGCTGGTGTATCACACTTGTGGGCGGCCACCTAGGAACAAAGAGATTGAAGACGTTCTTGTCACGAAGCTTCTAGTGCAGCCACATGGCATATGGGCTCTGCCTTGACCAATTAAGTTGCAAGAACTCAGCCAGATGGACAGAAGGTGGTAGATATGATAGGATGGAACGCGTCCGTGGTGGTTTGAGGGATTGCTCCTGAAAAGTCTCGTCTCGATGCATGTCGAGTCTTGTGGGGAAAGTGCACCACCTCTCGAGAGGGTAAAACTAAGTACTTAGTCGTGTCCCCGGTTATGGACAATTCCTGAGCCTTGAGACAGTGAAGCAGTTCAATAATCTCCTCATCCAAATTTCTCCAAGTTAAAACTTGTGGGTAAACAAGGGTAGAGGTTCAATGATGTCTATCATTGGAACCTTAGTGTTCTGAAAGAGAAAACTTACTCTTCAAAAACTATAAGATAAAACTTGCTTTTAGCAAAGTCAGCCAAAACCATACTTAGCCACATATTCATGTAGTTGTTGGATTATACTAAGTATCTATGGTATCACTTGCCAATACAATTCCAAATGTATTGACCCTTGTGGCTGTAACTTATTATGTTGAAGGATACTCTGATGATGAGTAGGGTTGCGGGTCTACACTCTACATGTTTGCGTGTGGCGCATGAAGACAAAAGACTCTATTATTATACTATGTAATGTGAACCTTAAGTATCTTAGCCTTGGGCTAAGTGAGTTGTAAGAACCATTATATTCCTGGATATGCAATGTAATAATGACCTTTGTTTCTGTGTACTTCATCTCAAACTTTGGGTGCTAGCATTTTGATCCAGGGACTAGCACTACAATCACACAGATCTTACCTTATTATAGCGAGATCTTACAGATGGTATCAGAGCACTATGTTGCCTGTCGGTTCGTGACCCTAGATTGGATCAGACTAAGGAAAACCTTTAGGAGAAATAACTTTATATTCAAACTTTACACTTGTCTTTTCATCTCGTAAAACTTTCCCTAATCATCCTTTCTCATCTATTTTTGTAGATGTCCACCATCAATGAATCTGTCAAGAAGGGACCACTGATGACTATGACCCTTGAGTGTGAGACGGAATTTCCCAAGGCACTCAAGAACCTCATGATCGGCTTTGGAATGGATGGTGAAGCCGTGTACAAGGGATTTCCTGTGATAGATGAAGGATAAGAGTATTGGTGGGTGCAACTCCATTTGTACAAGAACAAGGAAGATGATCCCAAGAGTACGGGATTCTGCATGTTCACCAACTCTGAAATGCACACGTCATTCTTTGACTCTCCAAGGAATGCTGCGTGGAAAGCCATTGAGGAACTTGGGGAAAGACTCAAGTATAGAATGCTCAATACTAAGGAGGATCTCAAGGAGGAGAAACGTCTTGTCCAAGACTCAAAGGCCACTGTAAAATGCCTAAGTAAAGATACCATAGGCTTGGCTTTGGAGATATGCGACCAAGACTTGCTGCCAAGGATGCCCAGATTGCTACCTTGGTTAAGAAGGAGTGAGATACTAGTTGGACCACCACCCTTGGAATTTTATCACGTTAGTATTTTGATCATACCAACCTATGTGGTATGGCAAAAATAAGTTATGTCTGGAACCTTGACTGCTTGAGTTAAATAATGTATTGCTACTTAGTATGAGGAATGTTTTGTTGGTTGATTTTTATTTTTTTCCTTGCTTATTTTATGACTTCTTTTTTCCTTCTCTAGACTTGTGTTATTACTAATTTTCTCCATGCTATGCAAAGATGCCGAATTTTGTCTACAGCACGGTCGAGGACTTCAAGGGAACTCGCTTTGGGACTCATATGTTGGAGCTCGTTGGTGTGCTCGCTCTTCCAATCCCTACCATTCAGGGACTTCAGCTGAGGAAGTTTTAGAGGAAGGACTTATGGGGATTTAGAGTTACCCAGCCAGGACATGAGACAGAGCCCCAAACTAGGGAGATTGCCTTCAAGATACTCCATGATGACATGTAGAGGGGCCTCGACGTCGCTATGCAGGAGATGTTGGGACGCCTATGTGGACGTCACTCTTCTGAGATCAGGAGCCTCTACTTCCACTTCTTTGGGAGAAGCGATGAGGATGGAGAGCCTATTGTTTTGGACGAGGCCACTAGGGAGTCTATCAAACCCGTGCGTCACCATCCCCAAGACTTAGAGAGCCTTATCAGACACCTTGATACTGATAGGACTAATGTGATGCTTAGCAACGATGAACTACGAGTCCAACTTAAGGAGAAGGAGAAGGCCTTCTGGGAACAGGAAAATCGAATCAAGGAAATGGAGAAGAAGTTTGAAGACCAGGAGAATAAATTCAAGAGCCAAGAGAAGAGAGTTTAGGATAAGAACAAGAAGATTAGAGACTTGGAGACCGAGTTAGAGCTTGAGGACATTGAGCTGGAAGCGGATCACGAGGTGATAGAGAGTCTACGCACGCAGAAGAGGGAATTGCAGGCAAAGATCGATGCTTTGACTACAAGCTTGGAGGAATACAAGGCAGGATTCGCCGCAGCCGGACTTGCACTAGTGGAGGAGGAAGTTTACATGGAGGAGTAGTGATACTATTCAATCTATCTATCGTTTTATTATTATCGAGTTGCATAGATCATACCGACTTGTGGGCGAATATGCTAGTGTGTTTTATTTTCGCAACTCTATTTTGTCGTGATGATTGAACTTGCATGTGCTTGTTTGATTGGTTGTTATTTTATTTGGGTTATCTATCATTACTTACCCTTATTAATCCCACATATGCCTCCCCGGCGCAACAACGAGGATAAGAATGACAATGGCAATGGAATGCAACAAATGATGGCTGCACAGACCCAATTGATGCAAATGATGACTCAATTCATGGCGAACCAGAATCAGAACAACAATAATAACAATAACAACAACCAGAACAATCCACCACCTCTGGATATGCTGAGAAGATTTCTAAGGCTGAGACCTGCTAAGTTCTCTGGTACTACTGACCCCATGGTAGCAAATGATTGGCTACGCTCTGTGAATAAGGACATAGTCACAGTTGGATGCACGGATGCAGAAAAGGTCAGATTCGCAGCACACTTATTGGAAGGTCATGCAGCTACTTGGTGGGACAATTTCCAAGTTACTCACCCTATTGAGGAAGTAACTTGGTCAATGTTTGAGGATGGATTTCGCAACACTCACATCTCTTCTGGAATAATGGGGTTGAAGAAAAAGGAGTTTCACAACCTCAAGCAACGCCACCACAGTATTTCTGAGTACATCGAAGAGTTCAACAATCTGTCATGTTATGCACCAGATGATGTTGACACTGACGCAAAGAGAAAGGAGAAGTTCCTAGATGCGTTGAATGATGAAATATCTACGCAACTATCTGTTGCGTATGTTCCAACCTATCAATCTTTGTGTGATAAGGCTACCATCCTAGAAAACAAGATGAATCAAGTGGAGGGTAGAAAGAGAAAGCACCATTTTGATAAGTTTGGATTAGGATCACCTCACAAGCGCTCTCATGGCAAAGGAAGTGGGAGTTCAGGATTCCACAAGAATGGGAATCATAATAACCATCGTAACAACAACCACCACCATGATGAAAACAATCATCGTGGACATAATAAAAGTGGATTCAGGAGCAACCACAATGGTCATGGCCATGGGAACCAAAATGGTCAGAATCGTCATAGTTAGCCAGCAAAGAAAGACACTAGTCAGGTGGAATGTTTCAAGTGCAAGAAGGCAGGGCACTATGCTAATGAATGCCCAGAGAAGAAGGCTGATGGGGCTAAGCCGAACCCATTTCAAAAGGGTCATGTGAACCACATCAATGTGGAGGAAATTCAAGAAGGATCTGATGCCATGATCGGTAAGTTCAAGATTAACTCCTTTCCTGCACTTATCCTTTTCGATACCGGCGCATCGCATTCATTCATTTCAAGAGCATTTGTAGTCAAAAACAAACTCTCCACTGAAACCATTGGATGTCCCCTTAAGGTAAGCTCCCCAGGTGGAGAAATGATAGTAAATTCTGGGTGCCGACAGATAACCCTAGAAATTGGAAAGAACAAGTTTCCAGTTAATTTAATAATCCTAGAGTCCCAAGGTTTAGATGTAATATTAGGGATGGACTGGTTGACCCGCTATGAAGGAGTGATTGATTGTGCCAAACAAACTGTTATGCTCACCACCCCAGAAAAGAAAAGGATCCGGTTCAAGTCTAACTTTGAACCCAAAGGGAGCAAGGTTAATTCTCTTAAGGGGGTTAGCCTAGACAGTGTACCAATAGTGACGGAGTATCCAGATGTGTTCCCCGAAGAATTACCTGGCATGCCGCCAGATAGGGATGTGGAGTTTCTAATAGATCTACTGCCAGGAACTGGACCTATAGCAAAGAGACCTTACAAAATGTCGGTGGACGAGTTAAAAAAACTCAGGAAACAGCTGGGAGAACAGTTGGAAAAGGGATTTATCCAACCAAGTTCTTCGTCTTGGGGAGCACCGGTTTTGTTTGTTGAGAAGAAGGACCGAAGTCAAAGGCTATGCATAGATTATCGTTCGCTTAATGAAGTGACCATAAAGAATAAATATCCCCTACCTAGAATAAATGATCTCTTTGATCAGCTAGAGGGAGCATGTCTGTTCTCAAAAATTGATCTCTAATCAGGATACTTCCAGCTAAAGATTAGAGAACATGATATACCAAAGACTGCATTCACCACTAGATATGGGTTGTATGAATATACAGTGATGCCATTTGGATTGACCAATGCACCGGCCTATTTCATGAACATGATGAATAAGGTATTCATGGAATTTCTAGACAAGTTCGTAGTGGTATTCATCGACGACATCTTGGTATATTCCAAGAGCAACAAAGAACATGAAGAACACCTACTCCTCATTCTGGAGAAACTCAGGGAACACAAACTATATGCTAAGTTTAGTAAATGTGAATTTTGGCTAAACGAAGTGGGTTTTCTTGGGCACATAGTATTTGGAAATGGTATAGCTGTTGACCCAACAAAGGTAGCAGATGTGACAGAACGGGAACCTCCTAAATCGGTTAAAGAAATCCGTAGTTTCCTAGGCCTATCAGAATACTATCGGAGGTTCATTGAAAATTTCTCTAAGATAGCAAATCCTATGACTGATCTACTAAAGAAAGACAAGAACTTTAACTGGACAGAAGCTTGTGAAACCAGCTTTCAGGAGTTGAAGAAGAGACTAGTGTCAGCACCAGTGTTATGTTTGCCAGATCTTGAGAAAGACTTTCAAGTATATTGTGATGCATCTCACCAAGGACTAGGAGGTGTACTAATGCAGGAAGGTAGAGTTGTAGCTTATGCATCAAGGCAACTCAAAAATCATGAAGTAAACTATCCTACTCATGACCTAGAGTTGGCATCAGTTGTACATGCCTTAAAAACATGGAGGCATTATGTTATGGGAAAACGTTGTGAAATGTTCACTTATCACAAGAGTCTGAAATACATTTTTACACAGAAAGAACTCAACATGAGACAAAGAAGATGGCTAGAACTTATCAAAGATTACAACTTAAGTTTGCAATACCACCATGGAAAGGCAAATGTCGTAGCCGATGCATTAAGTCACAAAGTTTATGTAAATGGCCTCAATAAAGGAGAATTTCCGGAGGAGTTATGTGCCCAATTTAGAGAGTTGAGACTAGAGATAGTTCCTGAGGGGTACCTTGCATCCTTGGAATTGCAACCCACACTGATGAACAGAATTCAAGAAGCTCAAAAGATGGACAAATAAATAGAAGAAATCAAAAGTAATGTTAGTGAAGGCAAGGCAAAAGGATTTCATGTAGATGAACAAGGAATCTTATGGTACGAAAAACGTGTCTGTGTTCCGCAGGATCTTGAGCTTAAGAAGTTGATCTTACAAGAAGCGCACAACTCACCGTATTCAATTCATCTTGGCAACACCAAGATGTGTATGGATGTTAAGGAAAGATTTTGGTGGAATAATTTAAAGAAGGATATAGCAGAGCACATTGCCTTGTGCGACGTGTGTAGTCGTGTAAAGGCAGAACATCAGAAACCGACAGGATTATTACAACCACTGCCAATACCTGATTGGAAATGGGATAAAATAGGTATGGATTTTATCACCGGACTGCCAAGGACTAAATCTGGATACGATTCTATATGGGTTATCGTTGACCGCTTGACAAAAGTGGCTCATTTCATACCAGTGAAAACCACTTATACAAGTACAAAGGTAGCCAAGATATACATGAATAGAATTGTATGTTTGCATGGGGTGCCTAAGAGTATCATGTCTGATAGAGGAACTCAATTCACTTCGCACTTTTGGCGACAACTTCATGAAACATTGGGAACTGGACTAGAATTCAGCACTTCATTTCATCCACAAACTGATTGACAAACAGAAAGGACCAATCAAATATTGGAAGATATGCTAAGAGCATGTGCGTTAGATTATGGATCTAGTTGGGATTAAAGTCTACCATATGCGGAGTTTTCTTACAACAATAGCTATCAATCAAGCATAGAAATGGCTCCGTTTGAATTCCTTTATGGAAGAAAGTGTACTACACCGTTGCTATGGAATGGAGTAGGAGAAAGAAATTTGTTCGGGCCAGACCTAATCAAGGAGGCTGAAGAGAAAGTCAAGATGGTAAGGGATAGGCTAAAGGTAGCTCAATCTCGGCAAAAGAGCTATGCAGATCCAAAACATAGAGAAGTCACCTATGAGGTTGATGATAGAGCTTATCTCAGAGTATCACCACTTCATGGTGTGAAGAGATTTGGAATCAAAGGAAAATTAGCACCACGCTATGTGGGACCCTTCAAGATTTTGAGCCGCAAAGGAGAAGTGGCATATGAGATAGAATTACCAGAATCTCTGTGAGCAGTTCATAATGTATTTCATGTTAGTAAGCTGAAAAAGTGTCACCCAGAGATGGAAGAAACTTCATTGAAAGACACTATACCGTTAGAAGAAGTTTAGCTAGAGAATGATCTCACTTATGAAGAGAAACCTATTAAGATTCTGGAGACAGCGGAAAGAATTACACAAACCAAGACAATCAAATTCTGCAAAGTGCAGTGGAACCATCACACTGAATCAGAAGCAACATGGGAGCGAGAGGATGAACTTCAGAGAGATCACCCTCACCTATTTGCTAGCCAACCCGAATCTCGAGGGCGAGATTCATCTTAAGGGGGTTAGATTTGTAACATCCCAAAATTTTCATCTGAAAATCATCATCATTGCATACATATCATCATGACATGTACTACTTTGCATTTAGTTTGACCTCCAAAAATTTGGTGTAATTTAGAGACTTTTTGGAGCCCTTTTTCTAAATCTAAAAACTAGAAAAAGAAACTCTAAAGGAAAAAAGAAAAGGAGGGAAAAGAAATTTAAACATCACCTTGTACTCTAGCCTTTTCGGCCCAAACCGGCCCAACCAGCCCACCCGGGCCACTCTCCCCCTCTCTGTCTTTTCTCACGCCCCCACTGCTCACCCCCACCCACTTACCTCCTGGCCCCACGCCACGTTGATGCCACCTCACCTTCTTCCATCCGAATGGCCAGCACCTCCTCCCCTCCTCTGCCGTTACCAATCTCGGCCAAATGCTGGCATTACCGCGATTAAATCGCCATCACCATCGCCCCTTCTTAATCCCCTCCCCCTCCTCGTCAGTTTCCCCCAACCACTGCCCCTGGAGAGGCCCAGGCTCCCCAATTGCTAGCTCAAACCACCGCCGTCCGAAGCTACTCCGGCGACGATTCCGGTGAGCTCCGGCCACGCCGCGCCCTCCTCTCTGCCCTATCTTGTTTGCCATGTCCTGGTGCATCTAATAACCCCGGCCGCGTGCCTTCTCTTGCTCCCGGTCGACGACGCGGTCTACTCCGGCGAACTCCCTCTGCCGCCGCCGTCCATCGATTTTTTCGGTGAGGTTAGGGTTTTCGCCACCCCTTTTGGCCTCTACTACATCGTGCTGATCCAGGCGCGTCTCACTGACCCCTTTTCTTACTTGTTCGGGCCCCAGGCCATCGTCTCCGATACAGAGCCACGAGCTCCGCCATCGACGCAACTCCAGCGAGGGATCGTGATTGAGCCAGAGCACCCCCCCCACGCCACCGTGACCTCCCTCGAGACCGCCACGACCGCCTTGACCTCTGGTACGTGTCCATGGACCTCCTGCCCTTGTAGAACTACCGGGCCACTGTCGGCCGACGCTCCGCCACGGCGCGCAGCTAGTCAGCGCCCGCCTATTTCCGGCCAGGCCCTAGGAACTATTAGATCTATCGTCTGCGGCTAGGATTAGATCGACGACCGAAGCAGTACGGGCAGATCAGATCCGTCCGTTGGTCACTTAAGATCTAATGGTCTGCAGCAGTCGGTCCGACCGAACTGGTACGGACCAATAAGGTTGCGCCATGTCGCCTAGGCTATTTGTTTAAATAGAAAAATAGACAGATTATGTATTAAACTTAGAAATTCAATAACTTTTGATCCACAATTCAGAAAAATGCAAATTTGGTGTCTATGGATTCAGAAAATAATACCTTTATTATAGAGGCCTTGTTTCACACTTTTGCTTCTGAAAGATTGGAATTATAGGCAGAACCTTTTTAGGAGTATTTTGCTCAAAAAAATTATTCCATAAATTGTTTTTGGGTATTTCTTATGCCTTTAGATGGGGTATTTTAACCTCTGTACTGTAGACTCTGTAAGTTTTAGAGTTGTGATCATATCATTGCATTTTGCATGCATTCATATTTTTGTAATATTTTATTGATTGATTTATTGTTGTTGTATTGTCCTTTGTGTAGATTGTATGGATTGTGAAGTTTGTTGCTGTGAGGATTGTAACTATTCCCCTAGCTACCAAGGCAAGTGATATTTCATCTCATGTCCTATTATTTTCACTATTGCACTAGTGTTATTTTGGTAGATCTTAGCATGATAGGATTATTTATATGTTACTATACTATGCTATGCTACCCTATAGATTATATCTTGGTAGTATATCCTAGTTGAAAGACTTCGTATGCTAGAGTGCTTAGCCATGCTATTAGAATTCGTGGGTGGAAAATACATATCAAGATAGTATGGAAAGATATTATTTTGTTTGACTAAGAAAACAACTAATGTTAATGAAACACCTGGGTGGAATGGGACTTGCTTGGATTATGTTGAGTGGTTACTCAGGGGCCATGTCTATGGTCAGCTGGTGTATCAGACTTGTGAACGTCCACCCAGGAACAAAGAGATTGGAGACGTTCTTGTCATGAAGCTTCCAGTGCAGCCACATGGCATGTGGGCTGCGACAGAAGGTGGTAGATATGATAGGATGGAACGTGTCCGTGGTGGTCTGAGGGATTGCTTCTAAAAAGTCTCGTCTCGATGCATGTCGAGTCTTGTGGGGAAAGTGCACCACCTCTCGAGAGGGTAAAACTAAGTACTTAGCCGTGTCCCCGGTTATGGACAATTCCTGAGCCTCGAGAATGAAGCAGTTCAATAATCTCCTCATCCAAATTTCTCCAAGTTAAAACTTGTGGGTAAACAAGGGTAGAGGTTCAATGATGTCTATCATTGGAACCTTAGTGTTCTGAAACAGAAAACTTACTCTTCAAAAACTATAAGATAAAAATTTATTTTAGCAAAGTCAGCCAAAACCACACTTAGCCTTATATTCATGTAGTTGTTGGATTATACTAAGTATCTATGGTATCACTTGCCAATACAATTCCAAATGTATTGACCCTTGTGGCTGTAACTTATTATGTTGCAGGATACTCTGATGATGAGTAGGGTTGCGGGTCTACACTCGACATGTTTGCATGTGGCGCATGAAGACAAAAGACTCTATTATTATACTATGTAATGTGAACCTTGAGTATATTAGCCTTGGGCTAAGTGAGTTGTAAGAACCATTATATTCCTGGATATGCGATGTAATAATGACCTTTGTTTCTGTGTACTTCATCTCAAACTGTGGGTGCTAGCATTTCGATCCAGGGACTAGCACTGCAATCATAGGCATCTTACCTTAATATAGTGAGATCTTACAGGCTGTGATAACTTGGACTATCTGCCTTCGTCAGCATTGCCTGTGCCCCTGAAGATGGACCCCACTGCTACGCTTATCTTTTATTCCGCTCCTTGTTGTATTAAGACTGGATCATGAGATCCTTATTTGTGTAAGACCTTATGTATGGTTTGTAATGGATGATGTACTGTGATATCCAATCCGTTATGTCTCACAAAAATGGTAATCCTAGGATTGCGAGGTATGGCATAACGGGCATCTGGGATTAAAAATCTGGGTGTTGACACAGTGAGGTTGTCAATCTCACCGATTTTGCTGAAAACAAAGGATTAAGCATATTGTGTGGAAGAAAGTAATAGTTTGTAGAAAGTAAACAGAAAGTAGTAAATAGTTGTAGATTGATGATAAAAGAAAGGACCGGGGTCCATAGTTCACTAGTGGTGGCTCTCCTTAAGATAGATGACATGTTGGGTGAACAAATTACAGCGGTGTGAGAATGTGCCAAGTCAACCAAAATAAAGCATCAAAGGAGAATACCACAATACTATGCTTTAATATACTAAAACAACGCATGATTCTTCAAAGGCACATTAAGAAATCTCAATTGTTTATAACATGTCATGCTACAACAAAGATCACTAAGTATAAATCCAAAAAAATATCAAGCATGGCATGACAAAGCATAAGCCACATTAAAAACAAGCCCTCTTTACCACTTAAGCATGAACTTTTCCTACTCTTTTCCAATCCAAACCAAACTATTTGAAAACCAATGTATGGAAGAGGGGGTCCAACCAATTTATTCAGAAAACTAAGAAAACCAAGCAAACGAAAAACCAAAACAAAAAAGAAAAAAGAAAATGCTCCAAGAACAACACAACTGTGCATGAAACAGTAAAAATGAAGTGTTTGGAAGAAACCTGGGCTTTTTATTGATGAATAAGGGGATGCCTTGGGCATCCCCAAGCTTTGACGCTTGTACATCTTGAATATTTCTTGGGATGACATGGGGTGGCATCCCCAAGCTTGAGCTTTAGTCCATTCTTCATCTCATTACATCATTCTCTCCATACACCTGAAATTTTTCCTTCATACAAAACTTCACACAATCTTTATTACAACATTAGTGCACTCAAGATAATAAGTCTTTAGGTTCAGTTTCAACACCAATAAAACTTCAATTAAAACACAAGCTACTGTAGCACTTCCCTAAAAAATCTCAATTCCCCAAAAGAACTCAAAGAGGAACCAACAAGAAGCAAATGCAAATAATGGCAGAAATCTGTCAAAACAGACCAGCAGGTAAAAACCAATTTTTTCGAAGACCTTCTGTTGCTAAAATCAAAAAGTGTTGAACTAACGAAAGTTAGATAACAACCTGGGGCATAAGCACAAAAATTCATGCCTCAAAATGACGTACAGAGATTTTACACGATTGTTTATGGTGAAACACAAAAATCTGTTTCGGGACAGCAACTTTCCCAATCATTACTTCACTCTCATTAGAGGTTACTCTTGCTACAAAAAGCAAATAACAAGGATAAGGATCAGTTATTACTGAAGCAATAACTTCCAAGACTCATCTAAAACTTTTGGGTTATCTCCTAATAAGTACTTTTCTTTAACACCTTTAAGTTAGGCATAAGAAGCAAGAAAAAGGGTCAAGTGTTCTCAAATGAAGAAGCATTATGAGAAAATTTTGTTTTCATAGGAGAGGCAAAAGAAATATTCTCTCTCTTCTTTGGGAAGTGTTCTATACCTTTCTTGAGTGGCAGTTGATATTTAATGTTGCCTTCTTTCATATCAATAATGGCACCAACAGTTCTAAGAAAAGGTCTTCCCAAAGTAATAGGATAAGAAGCATTGCATTCAACATCCAAAACATAGAAATCAACGGGGACATAAGCATTGTTAACCATAATAAGAACATCATTAATACTCCCCATGAGTTTCTTTTTAGCATTACCATCAAGTGGGACATTCAAATAACAATCTTCCAATGGTGGCAAATCAAGCATATCATAAATATTTCTAGGCATAATAGAAACACTACTATCAAGATCACATAAAGCTTTAAAATCAAAATCATTCACGTTCATATTAATGATAGGTTCCCATCCATATTTTGTTTCATAGGAATAGAAGCTATATGTTTCATATTTTTTTCTTTAATTTTTATGAGAGCATCAGTAATGTGTTTTGTAAAGGCCATATTCATAGCACAAGCATTAGGAATTTTAGCAAGAGTTTGTAGGAACTTAATAACTTCAGAGATGTTGCAACCATCAAGGTCAAAATCATAATTATCATCTAAAGTAGTAGAGCTATTACTAGCCTGAACACTAGTGGTAGTGATAGTAGAAACACTAATGTTTCTAGCAATTTCATCTTCTCTTTCCCACTTAGCATGCAATTCAGCTAATAGTCTAACATTTTCCTCAATTCTAACTTGGTATGGCATTAGTAGCAGCAAAGGGATTATCAATAGTTTCAAGTTTAGCATCCATTTTATTCAAATAAGATTGAGCTTCAGCCAATGATGTTATATTTCTTTCAGCATTAGAGAGTTTTTCTCAATAGTTTTATTGAAAGCAGTTTGTTTACTAATAAAATCTTTAAGCATAACTTCAAGTTCAGAGGGAGAACTCCTATTATTGTTGTAGGAATTTCCATAAGCATTACCATTATTGGGAGGATACGGCCTATAGTTATTATTACCAAAATTATTCTTGTAGGCATTGTTGCTAAAATTATTATTTCTAATAAAGTTCACATCAACTTGCTCTTCTTGAGCAACCAATGAGGCTAAGGGAACATGATTTGGATCAATATGAGCCTTCCCATTAACAAGCATAGATATAATAACATCAATTTTATCACTCAAGGAAGAGGTTTCTTCAACAGAATTACCTTCTTACCTTGTGGAGCTCTTTCAGTGTGCCATTCAGAATAGTTAACCATCATATTATCCAGAAGCTTTCTTGCAGCACCCAAAGTAATAGTCATAAAGGTACCTCCAGCAGTAGAATCCAATAGATTTCTTGAAGAATAGTTCAATCCTGCATAAAAGGTTTGGATATTCATCCAAGCAGTCAGTCCATGAGTGGGACAATTCATTACCAAAGATTTCATTCTTTCTCAAGCTTGAGAAACATGTTCATTATGAGATTGTTTAAACTTCATTATTTCAGTTCTCATAGATATAATATTAGAAGGAGGATAGTATTTTCCAATGAAAGCATCTTTGCATTTAGTCCAAGAATCAATACTATTCCTAGTTAAGGAATTCAACCATTCTTTAGCTTTTCCTCTCAAAGAGAAAGGAAACAATTTAAGCTTAATAATATCTCCATCTATAACCCTATGCTTTTGCATCTCACAAAATTCAACAAAGTTATTTAAATGAGCAGCAGCATCTTCATTACCAATACCAGAAAATTGTTCTCTCATAACAAGATTGAGTAAAGTAGGTTTTATTTCAACGAAAGTAGCTTAAGGAACAGGTGGAGCAATAGGTGTGCACATGAAATAATTGTTGTTGGTGCTAGTGAAGTCACACAACTTAGGGTTTTCAAGAGTAATCATTTTTTTGTGTTTTTAGTAAACAAAGAAAACTAGTAAAACTAATTTTTTTTGTGTTTTTGATAAAGAAAGAAGAAAACAAAGCAAAATTAAACTAAGAAAAACAAATAACAAAGTAAAGATATTGGTTATGAGGGACTCCCCTTGTGAAGATCTCCTTGACTCCCCGGCAACGGCGCCAGAAAATATACTAGGCACACTTGTCCAATGCTTGTTTGTCCTGCTCTACAGGTTCACAAGCGACGCCATTATATCTTGCATCTGGTTCTAGGTCTGGTTCGTCCTAAGTCATGACATAACTATCTTCTACAATATATAGTTCATTCGTGGTTTGCATTCCTGCTCTACAGGTTCTCATATGATGCGGTTATAATTTCTATCTGGTTCATTCTTCGCTATGACAGTAACGGCATGCCTTTTTGTGTCTCAGCACAAATTCCGAGTCACCTGACGTCTCTTGAATTTTAGGGTATAGAACTGCTTCCATATATTTTTGTTGAAATGACCTGGCTAGTTTATTTTTGCTGAAATTCTAAGCCACACACACACATTTTTTGATTGCTCGTTTCGCGGTAGGCACACTTGTTTAATTCATGTTTTCTTGTCCTATTTGTTTGACGTGTTGGTCAATAATTGAACCATTGACCAGTTGTAAACTCTAGATCATAGCTCCTGTCATATCAGTCAAATGAGTAGTTTGTCTGGTTTAATGTATTAACTTGTTATTACTTAGTTTCAGGGTGCAATTATTGCTATTGCCACCAAAGAGGGGGCTGCAAGATCATGTCTCCTCCAATGTAGCTATCACACTGAAAGGAAGATGCATGTGATCAATTGAGGACTATGCTATCAACTTAATTGTCAACTGAAATGCCGATTTTTCTTTCCCTTGATTTGATAATATGTAATAATTTTAAAAAGTTTGCAGCTGATGTAATATCTAGATAACTCACGTAGGCCATGTATACATTTAGTTAACGTCGTCCACATATGTGTTAGTCGTTACGGTAACTACGCCAGGAAGGTCGATTAGGCAACATTATCGTGATTTGTTATTGGCCCGTCGTGTATTCGGCCAACGATGAACAGTAAAAAATGCTGGATTATATAAATGTTTTATGATATTGTTATGGTCTTCAGAAAAGGCTGAAACTGTAAAAGGCCGTAAAGATAATGGGCCGACCTACAAGTTGTAACTGGACGTAACAGTAACAGGCCATAAGAGTAACAACTCATAACTGTAATAGGCCATAACTGTAATAGGCATTAACAGTAGTAGGCCATAACAGAAACAGCCCATTGCTGTAACAGGCAAGAAACTATGAAATCCCAGAATAGTAACAGGCCAAAACAGTAGCCTGCCGCAACAGTAATGGACTCCAATAGTGAAAGGCCAGAATAGTGACAAGCCAGAACAGTAACGGCCTGAGAAATTTCCATGCTAGGGCAATAACAGGCCGACACATTTACCAGACTAGAATAGTAAAGGGCCGCTTGTGGGTCTAAATAGGTAAAGCCCGAAAGAGTGAAAGGCCAGGACAGTAACAGGCGTGAATAGTAACATGCCATCTCAGACAAGGGCCATCAGTAGGCCGCCCATGATGGGCTGCGATAAACAGTGATGGGCTGCCCGCAGGCCTTAAATGTACAACAGCGACTTGGCGCATGCTGCTAATGGGCCGCAGAGTGTTGGACCATCATGGGCCTTCTTTAGGCCAAAACAGTATTGGGCCTGAAAGTTCGCGGGCCGCTATCGGCTGCAACTTTGGGCACATTTCAAACATTACAGGACAAAACAGTAACGGTCCATCTTCTTATTAGGATGCCTTAATGGGCCGGCCCAGTGAGAATTTAGCAGGCCTTGGCTGGGCCTGGCTTCTGCCATGGTTTCTATGGCCATTAACGGCGGTAACTGACCGCTAACGGTGGCTGCCACGTGGCAGTTTGCATGACGTCAGCAGTCAACGTGGCTGGCGAATAGATCTACGATAGAACAAGGTTTCGTGGTTGAAGGTTGCGATCTGCCAGGGTCAGGAAAAAAACCGTGGTAGTTTCTTTTGTGACGGGGCTTGTACCACGATGACCATCCGTCGTAGAAGACTTTTTAGTCACGAAAAACGGGCCTACAACCACGAAAATTGTCCGTTGTAAAATCCAACTTTTCTTGTAGTGAATATTTCCAACACATTGGCACTTGTCACAAGCTTTAACATAATTAGCACCATCTTTAAATAAATTAGGCCAATAAAAACCAGATTGTAATACCTTTGTAGAAGTGCAATCTCCTGCATGATGTCCTCCATAAGGACTGTCATGACAATCCCTTATGATAGCCTATTGCTCAAACTCAAGGACACAACATCTAATAATACCATCTACACTTTCCTTATAAAGAAATGGGTCATCACAAAAATAATGTCTAAGATCATAAAAGAGTTTCTTCCTTTGTTGGTGTGTGAAATGAGGACAAATTACTTTTCCAACTATCAAATTAGCATAATCAGCAAACCACGATGAAGCCACTCTAGCAGCAGATACATTAATGTTTGCTAGTTGTTCATTTGCAAAGTTATCATTAATAGGAATAGGATCTACCTGAATGTTTTCCATTCTAGATAAATGATCAGCTACCGGGTTGTCCTCACCTTTCCTATCTACAATATGTAGGTCAAATTCTTGAAGTAAAAGAACCCATCTTATGATTCTAGGCTTAGCATCTTTTTATTCATAAGGTATTTAATAGCAGAATGATTACTGTGTACTATTACCTTAGAGTCTATGATGTAAGATCTAAACTTGTCACATACAAAAAGTACAGCCAAGTATTCTTTTTCAGTTGTAGCATAACTTCTTTGGGCGCCATCAAGAGTCTTACTAGCATAATATATCACATTAAGTTTTTTATCAACTCTTTGTCCTAAAAGTGCTCATACAACATAGTCACTAGCATCACATATGATTTCAAAAGGAAAATTCCAATTAGGAGGTTCAATTATAGGAGCACTTATCAAAGCATTCTTTAAAATATCAAAAGACTCTACACAATCGTCAAGAAAATGGAATGTATTTTTGCAAAAGATTTGTTAGAGGCTTGGATATTTTGGAAAAGTCTTTAATAAATCTTCTAGAGAGTCCAGCATGACCAAGAAAACTTATTATACCTCTTATATCCCTAGGATATGGTAGCTTCTCTATCACTTCTATCTTGGTGTGGTCCACTTCAATGCATCTTCCTGAAACTCGGTGTCAAAGAACAACACCTTCTGCCACCATGAAATGACATTTCTCCCAATTTAGGACTAAGTGTTGGTCCTCACAACGCTACAGAACTTTGTAAAGATTGAACAATTAGTTTTCAAAAGAGGTACCATACAAAAGAAAAGTCATCCATCAATACTTCAATAATTTTTCTTAATATAATCAGCAAATATAGGATTCCTGCATCTTTGAAAAGTAGTAGGAGCATTGCGCAAACCGAATGGAATTCTCCTATAAGAATAAGTACCAAAGGGACACGTGAAAGTAGTCTTCTCTTGATCATCCTTGTGCACCGGAATCTGTGAGAAACCTGAATAACCATCTAAATAACAGAAGTGAGAGTGTTTGGATAATCTATCAAACGTTTGATCGAATGGTAAGGGATAATGATCCTTACGAGTTGCCTTATTGATTTTCCTATAATAAATGCACATTCTATGACCAGTAACAGTATGTTGAGCAACAAGTTTATTTTCATCATTTGGAACCACGGTGATTCCACCCTTTTTAGGCACACAATGGACATGACTTACCCATTTACTATGAGCTACGGGATAGATAATACCTACCTCAATGAGTCTGATTACCACTTTTCTTACTACTTCTTTCATTCTTGGATGAAGACGGCGTTGATAGTCAACAACAGGCTTTGCATCTTCTTCCAAGTTAATCTTATGCATGCATAAAGCAAGACTTATACCCTTCAAATCATCAAGTGAACAGCCAATGGCTGGCCTATGAGCTCTCAGTACTTCAAGTAATGGTGATTCTTCTTCCTCTGAAGGATTAGCACTAATAATAACATGATATATTTTCTTATCATCAAGGAATGCATATTTCATATCTTTAAGCAATAGTTTAAGTTCAAAACTAGGATCTCCTTTAGGCGGTGGTAGTTCTCCAAGATTATCAGGTGGAATATGTCATTTTAGTTGTTGTGGTTGTTGTGATAGTATTTGTTCTAGAGCTTCTTTGTCTTCATCATTAAATGGATCCTCTTGATTAAGCACATATCGTTCCATCGCGTCCGATGAAGCAACTGCCACTGAAGCAAGAGTCTCCACTATGTCTTTACGGAGTTTTTCCTTTTCTAAATGTTTACTAGTAAACTTTGAAAATTTAAACTCAAGTCTTTCACCAGCAAATTTAATGAACACTTTCTCTTTATGCAAATTAATTTTAGCACCAACAGTATGTAAGAAATGTCTACCAAATATAACAGGACAAAATGTATCTTGGGAGCAACCAAGCACAATAAAATCAGCGGGATACTTAATATTTCCAATTAATACTTCAACATCTCTAACAATACCAAGAGGACAAATATACTCTTTATTAGCAAGTTGGATAGTTATACTTGTCTCTTCCATGTGGATGGGATCAATATTAGGCTTGATCTCAAGATATAGAGAATATGGAATCACACTTATACTTGCTGCAATATCACAAAGTCCATGATAAGATGAAGTCCCAATAGCACATGATATGATAGGTTTCCCAACTCTAGTGGTGTTACCTTTTATTACCTTGGTAGATTCTTCATATAGATACACATCACAAGGTGCTTCTTCATTTAATTCTTTACTATGGTCGAAATTCGATGTTGAACTTGAATTTGTTCATATGGTTCATGACATCTCCTAGCACTCTTATTAGTAATAGTACTGAGTAAATTTTCCTTCAGTTTTCTAGGATAAGGATGAGCTTCAAATATTTCTTCTATCTTAGGAGATGAGACCTGATGAACCTGTTTCAAAACTTTAGAAACATATGCAGAATTTTGAAGAGGTTCAACAAATACATTAAATCCTTTCTTTGGAACATTAAGATGGGTAGCAAAAGATTTAGCAATTTTCCTCAAACATGAGGGTCAACACTAGACTTGTTCTTAAGTTCCTCAAATAATTTGGAAGTAGAGAAGTTCTACACATGAATATTCATATTCAAAACATGGCTTATTATCTTTATCAGGATCCCAAGCTTCAGCATTTTGAGAAATAGTTTCCAACAAATCCACTGCATCCTTTTGAGTTCTATTAGTGAAACTTCCTTTAGAAGAATTATCTAGCAAAACCCTAAGATGTTGAGGCAATCTCACATAAAAGTTTATTAAGATAATTCTTTCAGGAATACCATGACGAGGATTTTTACGAATAAGACACTTCAATATCCCCCAAGCTTGAGCGATACTTTCTCCATTACGAGGCCAAAAGTTATAAATATGGCAGAAATCATTATAGGCTACTTTAGAAGTATAATATTTAAGATAGAAAGCCTTTCTTAGATTCCCAATCAAGACAATATTCATCATCCAGAGATCTATACCATTCATGAGCTTTACTAGATAAAGTTGAAAATAATATATTCCTTCTTACTTCATTCTCATGGATACCTACAAGTCTAAATAGAGAACATAGTTCTTCAATTTCACATAAATGTCCCATAGTAGTTCGGCTTCCATTACCTGCAAAAGATATCTCCCTAGCTCTATCGACAATACCAAAAGGAATTTGATATTCAACTTCGGGTTCAATAGGCTTCACAACTTTCTCCTATTTTTTCATGAGTAAACTCAAATAAGGTGAGTTGCAAGAGAAAGCCATGATAAAATAGCAGTAACAAGAATAAAAACAGATTTCAAGTTTCCTTACCAAACAGCTTACCAATAGCAACACTCCTCGACAACGAGGCCAGAAAAGTGTCTTGATGTCTCACAAGTGCAGGATACCAATTGTAGTACTTTTCAATAAAGAAAGGTTGTCAAACCCACAAGGAGCTGAAGGTTTTGGTTAGCAAATTTGACAAAGGAAAGAATAGTAAATGCAGTAGATTTGGTATTTTGGGTTTGTAGTTTTGCAAGAATGTAAAATGCTAAAACTAAATAGCAATAAGTAAAATCTCTCAATGAGAGAAATCCCAATCCTCTATGCAGCAAGTGGACATGCTCAAGTGTGTGTGAACTTATATGTGACAAGCGTTCCCGAGGGCTGCATGGATTACTTAGTATAAAGATTTCTACACAATATGGTGAATATGTTGTTAAGTTTTATTCCCTTAGGGCGGATCCTAATTAGGCGCAGCCATAGGTATGGACTAAATACATCACTTATGATGGGTGCTAGATCCATTTACAGGAACATCTCTGAATCATTAAGACATACATGTCCCACCATACCAATAGGTTCATTGGTCCCCAACATATAATCCCTCCAATGCAACTTAAAGAATTGGAAAAGCGGTTTATGTCAATTCCGTCCCTTCCAACCCTTATCATTGCATCAAAGTATTCTCCTATGAGCCCATGTAGGTGAAGTAATATGCAGTCGACGTTCACATAAAACAATCATGGAACAATATAAAAGATAGAAAACTAGACCACATACTCATTGCATATTATCTAGAAATCATAGCTAATTCATCATATGCCCTTAGGAACATGCGGATCTACTCACAAGTGTTAAACATGATATGGATCAGTAGCATATGGATTAAAAGACAATGTGAAAATATAATATCTCCACCAAATAAATACAAGATGTCAATCACAAACATGTAAATAGCCCTTAAAAAATATACGGGGTTCAATCAATCATAAACTATGAGGGGAACGAGATGGATCTTGGAGATGGTGATGGTGATGATGATGGTGCCGAAGGAGATGTTGATGGAGAGGCCCCCTATGCCTAGGAGGAGTGGTGATAACTATGGCGTCAATTTCCCCCTCATCGGAGGCTACGGCACGGCAGGATCTCCCCCTCCCGGAGTAGGAGAGGACTTTCGCCTCTTCCACTGCCTCTATAATGCATGGGAAAAATATGGTCTATGTTTTCCGGCGATACAAAGGTGTCTGTTAAAAGGAGGAGCCATAATGACGCTCGAGGGCCGAAAGAGCATGGGTGCGCACCTAGGGGGTGGGAGCGCCACCTAGCCTCTTTCGGGCCTCATGGCCCTTCTCGCTGCATTGTTGGCCCAAGTTGGTTCTCCTGGTGAAAAACTTGTCAGATATTTTTTCTTTGATTTATTGACGTCCAGAAGTTCCTGAAATAACAAAAACATGAAAAAGGAGGTTTTCTGCCTCCCATAAATTAAATACCAATGAAAGGGACTTCATAGGAAAGTCCCGCAACTCATCTAAATATGCATAAATAATGATGGACCAAGGTAAATATGATTCTAAATTGTGCATAAAGGTCCTAAAATGAAGATGCAAAATGCAAGTATCAATATCATATTACACTACTTAGTAATTCAACTTCTTTTATAATTTTATCTTCTATTATTCAATAAATTCAAATATACCATTTGAATATTCCAATTTGAACACTTCACCCAAAAACACATAAAATCTCTAGAGATCATGTCAAAACTTATAATATCCACCTAAGATTAGCTACCCATATTCATCAAAGTGAAAGAAATTCGAATCCCTCTAGCTTTTTAGTTTGCGAAAAATCTACCTCTTTTGCAGATGTATGCATGTAGATGCACAAATTCTAATTTCTACCCCTCGCTTGGTCCTAAATGATGGGTTTTTATAATTTGCAGTTTTGAGTCTCTTAGGATTTTTTCTAAGGAATCCCTTGCACTAGATTCCACAGGAAATCTTACATCCACTCAAACATATATTTTTCAGAATCCTTTGTTTATCACGGGTTAGAATCAAACGAATTGGTGCATATGGAATCCTGTAGAATTGGTGTGTGCATGATTTTGAAATTCTCTCTCATCTTCCAAATGATTCATTTTGATTTTTGTTCTGTTTATAGGCCATGCAAGATCTCATTTAGTGCATTACATTTTGTTCTTTTGTTTTTCCTATTTTGTATTTTCTAAACTCTATACTATCAAGAAACCGTTAGTATGTATTTTTACTATGGGAATCATATGACATTAGATCCTCTACTGTATGCATCTAGCACCTCTCCTCTTCCATGCATGTTTTTTGCATTGGTGATTGATGATTCCATGAAAATTCCAAACTCTACATGTCGTCTTCATTTTGTTTGTGCATCCATAAAGTGTTTGCTTTTTGTTTCATTTTCCTTTTGAACGGAGAATGGTTCATAAGGACCTAGAAACTGCTCAATGCATCACCAGTGGGGTTACATATTACAGAGAGGCTCAAGTAGAAAGCATAAATTTACAAGAAGAGCCTCGACTTTTACAAAAAAAGACGCTAGACGGGAAAATCAATACGCAATTGGGTCCTCGTGATTATTCTCCATCGCTGAAACTTGGTGAGCTCCACCAACAGGATAGAAACATCGGATCTAGGGACGAACTACTTCTCTCGATACCTCTGTGGAGTGCCTAGTTGGAGCAGAAGTTCCTCCCAATTAACCTAAGGCTAGGAGGAAGCGCAGTCACCGAGAGGTACTTTAGGAGGGTCACCTTCGACCTAAAGAGCCGAAGGAAAGATGTACACGGTCGTCACACATCATCCTCCACTAATGAACTCTGAAATAGAGAGCAACCTACAATACCTTCCACCTAAGACATAGCGAGGCACCGCACCAGCTTTCATCACGTCCATCGCCATGGTGGCTGACAAAGAGAGGGAACTACCAACCCGCCACCATCTGTAGAGCGACCTTCACCTCCAAAATTGGAGGTTGCAAGACAAGGGTAGTAGATTCGCTCACACGCAGCTCCGCCCATAGGAGTACAGCAAGCAAAACCACCACTACCACGAGCCACTGAGTGCCGCCCATAGGCGCCAGCCACCCAAACTTCAGAGAAGCAGCCTTATTAGCAGAGATCCCTGCCTTCTACTATACCGCCTAGATTGACCCTTGCCACCAGAGACACGTCACCGTAAAGAGCTTCGACAAGATATACCATATCCAACCAATAGGACCTAGTATCCTACTCCTAGTAGACACCAGAAGGGGACACCACACAGACCTACTATGGGCTACACGAAATCTGGCACCTCCCCTCGGGCAAACTTGCTAGAAGCATCGGCTGGAGAGGCCTCGATTCAGCCCGGTGACTCTAAGAAGACTCACAAAGCCTATAGAGAGGAGGAAAGGAGATTTTTTTCTGAAATTCCACCAATCTATTAATAATCAATAGTAGTACAAAGAGACCCAAAAGGAATAAAAATTAAAAATAGGTCATTGGGCCACCTAGCAATGACTACAAACACTAGTGTGAGTTGAAGGCACGCCGCCATCCTCGCCCCTTGACGAGGGGTTAACTCATCAATGTCCATCGTTGATGGACTTAGGTTCGAGGAAGTGGGGAGCGCTGGAGGCATCGATCGACTAGCAAACAAGCACACAGGTGATACGAGGTTTACCTTGGTCCGGGCCTCGAAGAGAACCCTAGTCCTTCTTGTCTGCTCTTGATTTTGAGGGATTCGAAAGTTACAAGGGTGCGCAGATGCAATCTAGCGAGGTGTATGTGGGGGTTTTGGATTGTTCTCCTCGCCGACCCCTCCTAGCCTGTATATAGGGAGGCTAGCTCTTGGGATAGCAGGTCGAGTCAGTTACAGATTAGGGTTTTCCCTTAAAATTTCTGATTTCTACGCACTTCTATTCTTTTAGACAGTTGTTGGGCCTCCAAGTGCAGAGGTTTGTAGAACAGCAGAAAGTTTTCCCTTAAGTGGATCACCCAAGGTTTATCGAACTCAGGGAGGAAGTGGTCAAAGGTATTCCCTCTCAAGCAATCCTGCAATCAAGATACAAGAAGTCTCTTGTGTCCCCAACACACAAAATACACTTGTCAGGTGTATAGGTGCACTAGTTCGGCGAAGAGATAGTCAAATACAAGTGGTAAGGATATAAGACAACAGTGCCAACAAATAGCTTGATGGCGTGGAAGAGACTAAAGCAAAACTGAAATAAAGATGGAAGCAAGCAAACATGTAACAGATCTAGTAGCAAACGGTGTATCAATGCTTAGAAACAAGGCCTAGGGATCATACTTTAACTAGTGAACACTCTCTCATAAATATATTATCTTCATGATACTACTCTTAACTACTCTCCGGTTGGACACTCTAATCAACGGTAGGGCTATAACAGCACACCTCAAAGTAAGCCTTTCCCATCTAGAAAACCCAAGACTGTCACCTTGAGTACTAGGTGAGTCCAACAAACACCACAATTTCATAAAGACATTCAACTCCAAATATAACTCATAACAAGTATTTGTAATCTCTAGCCTAAGTGCCACCATGGTCAGCACGCTGTCACTTTAGTAGCAAGGTAGATCTATATATTACAAGCTCATGATCTCAATTAGATCATGCATAGAGAGAGATGAACACATAGCTACCGGTAGAACTCTTAGCCTCGAGAGAGAACTACTCCCTCCTCATCATGGGAATCAGCAATGGTGATGGAGATGGTCGTGGAGATCGATGGAGATGGCTCCGGGGGCACTTCCCCATCCCAGCAGGGTGCCAGAACAGAGACTTTCTGTCTCCCGAATCTCCCCTTCGGTGGCGGCAGCGCAGCGGAACTTTTCCTGGATTTCTGATTGACGATCTAGGGTTTATGCCTCGGGAGACTTATTATAGGCCAGAGGGCAAGGTCGGTGGGCGGCCAGGGGGCCCACACCATGCCCTGGCGCTGCCTAGGTGGACCCGCGCCTAGGGGTGGTGTGGCCGCACTATGGCCCCTCTCCGACTCTCCTTCTGGCTCCGTGAGTCTTCCGGGAAAATAGTAACTTTGGCTTTTGTCCCGTCCAATTCCGAGAATATTCATTTTCTGACTTCCTGGAACCAAAAACAGCAGAAAACAGGCAACTGGCACTATGGCATCTTGTTAATAGGTTAGTCCAAGAAATCATATGAAAGTACTCCAAAGTTGGAACAAAACACAAGAAAGTGGATAAAACCAAGCATGGAACATCAAAAATAATAGATACATTTGCAATGTATCAACATCCCCAAGCTTAACTCCTGCTCGTCCTCCAGTAGGTAAGTGATAAAAAGAAAGAATAATTTTTGAGGTGACATACACCATCAAAGACTTGATCAAAGTATTTGTAAAACATTCAAAGCTTGGATCATAGTACTTCAATCATAACATGAAAGACAAAGTTCTAGCAATAAGAAAAGAAACTATGATGCAACATGAAAAGCCACAAACAAAAGATTCATGAATAACAATGCTTTGCAAGACGTTTGTTTGTTTCACATAAAGAAAACATAGCATAATAGTATTCAGCTTGTCCCTCAATAGAGTAGCAAATATAAATGCATAGGACACCTTCAAAGTTCATAAGAGTGACTAGATACAAATAGTTTAAAACAAGCAATATCAAGTTATGCATCAATCAACTAGTCTTGGGACAATGCAGATAGAACTAAGAATGGCCACTATTCTCTCAAAGTAAGTGCATAAAGATAGAAGGTGGAGACTCAACGTGATGGTGGAAGAAAAGCCTTTTGTAAAAGGAAGTAGGGATTCAAGTCTCACAAAGAGCTTCCAAAAATTATGGTACTTATAGCTTTCAGCTCTCATTGCCCCTATCATAAGCATATTTAAGGTGATTAAGGTTAAAGTGACACAACTAAGAGGATATGATTGACAAGTTATAAACCGAAATCTCATGCCCCTTACTTACGAAGACCGATCCTCATGCTACTCAACTTCAGTCACGAATAAGCTCTTGTCATTGTAAGTACATGTGTATCATTAAGAACCGCCAACGGGGTACCCCTTGCACATGATACGGGAGCTTTCCCATAATCAAAATGACAAAGCAAGCAGACAATGAGCATCTCAGCGATCTTTTTATTTGATATTTGCATAGGTTTTTATTAAGGATGCTTCATAGAGTGCTCATTATGGTGATGCTGCAAGTTTCCACCATGATTAGGCATGGCTTAGGCTAGCGGCCCAGGCATTTCTCTAACACACATACAAACTCCATGATCTTACAAGTTCCACTTTTATTTCACACTGTCGGGATCCGTAAGCAAAAGAACATGATATCAACGGGGTACAAAGTACAAGTGCAATGTTGAAAGTGTTCCCCATGAAACATGGTTCTGCTAATTTCAACTTATAAAGCGCAAGCATATACGCAACAAAGAAGGACCCAATGGTTCAAGTTTATTAGATGCAAAAAAGTAAAGTGTGCCATCAAGTTCGTGAGAGCTTTAATCACTAGTTTTCTCATAACAAGTTTAATTTGGAAGGTAAACAAAAGCATGAATATACTTGGAATAGCATAAACTAGTAGGTAGGTATGGTGGACACTTTGGAATAACTTGGTTTAGGGAGTTGGATGCATGAGTGGAACTCATACTTGGTTGTGGATGCTAGCAAAAGACTGGGAGCGACAAACTAAGAGAGCAATAATGGCCATAATCATGCAGAGAGACAAATCATCATTGATCAAAGCATAAAGTGATACTACAAGTTGAAAACTAGAGGATCATAAAGGAGAATACCACTATACTATGCTTTAATATGCTAAAACAACGCATGATTCATCCAAGGCACATTAAGCAATCTCAATTGTTTATAACAATTCATGCTACAACAGAGAATATTAAGCATAAAGCCAAAACAATATCAAGCATGGCATGACAAAGCATAGGCCACAGTCAAAAACGAGCTCTTTTTACCACATAAGCATGAACTTTCCTACTCTTTTCCAAACCAAACCAAACTATTTGCAAACCAATGTATGAAAGAGGGGGTCCAACCAATTTATTCAGGAAACTAAGCAAACCAAAGCAAACGAAAACCAAAACAAAAATGAAAAATAAGACGCTCCAAGAACAACACAACTTTGCATGAAACAATAAAAATGAAGCATTTGGAAGAAACCTGGGATTTTTATTGATGAAGAAGGGGATGCCTTGGGCATCCCCAAGATTTTACGCTTGTACTTCTTGGATATTTCTTGGGGTGCCACGCGTGGCATCCCCAATCTTGTTGCTTTAGTCCATCCTTCATCTCATTACTCATTCCTTCCATACACCTGAAATTTTTTCTTCATACAAAACTTCACACAATCTTTATTAGCAACATTAGTGCACTTAAGATAAATAAGTCTTAAGGTTCAGTTCTAACACCAAATAAACTTCCATTAGAACACTAGCTACTGTAGCACTTCCCTCAAAAAGCTCAATTCCCCAAAAGAACTCAAAAAGGAACCAACAAGAAGCAAATGCAGAAAATGGCAGAAATCTGTCAAAATAGACCAGCAGGTAAAGACGAATTATTTTGAAGACCTTCTGTTGCTCAAATCAAAAGTGTTGAACTAACGAAAGTTAGATAACAACCTGGGGCAGAAGCACAAAAATTCACGCTCAAAAAGATGTTCAGAGATTTTACACGAATTTTTACAGTGAAGCACATAAATCTGTTTCGGGACAGCAACTTTCCCAATCATTACTTCTCTCTCATTAGAGGTTACTCTTGGCACAAAAAGCAAATAAAAAGGATAAGGAGCGGTTATTACAGAGGTAATAACTTCCAAGACTCATCTAAAACTTTTGGGTTATCTCCCAATAAGTACTTTTCTTTAACGCCTTTAAGTTAGGCATGATAGTTTGGGAAGATGCTCACATAAGAAATATGAATTGAAGTAAAAGAGAGCATCAAGAAGCAAATTCAAAACACATTTAAGTCTAACCCACTTCCTATCCATAGGAATCTTGTAAATAAACAAGTCATGAAAGCACAAAGCAACAAGCATAGGAAAGCAAAACAAGTGCAACTTCAATACTTTCAACATAAAGAGGGGGAACCTAATATTATTGAGATCCATAAAACCATGTTTCCCTCTCTAATAATAACTTTCAGTAGCATCATGAGTAAAATTAACAATATAACTATCATATAAAACATTCTTATCATGAGCCACATGCATAAAAGAATTAATACTCCCCGTATAAGCATAGTCATTCTTGTCAATCATAGTGGGAGCAAATTCAAGAAAATAGGAGGTATATTATTCTCATCACCATAATCATCAAATATAGGAGGTATATTGTAATCATAATTAATTTTATCCTCAATAGTAGCTGGACTTAAAATAACATATTCATCATAGTAATCATCATATATTGGAGGTTTGGTATCATCATAAGCAATAGAATAGCTATCTTCCAAAGCTGGGGAACTAAAAAGATCATTTTCATAAAAACTAGCTTCCCCAAGCTTAGACCTTTCCATAGTATTAGCAATAATGGTGTCCAAAGAATTCATACTAATAACATTGCTATTAGCATGCAAATAAAGTTCCATAGGTTTTTTAATTTTCTCTTCAAACACTTCATGTCCTAACTCAAGATAAATACTATAAATCTCTCTAAATTTTTTGGTGTTTTTCATTAAGCCTAACTAGTGAAAACAAGAAACAAAAAGACAAAATTGCAGAATCTAAAGGAAATAACTTCGAGCACTCACACCGGAGGATGTGAGTACCTTTTACCTTACCTCCCTGGCGACGGCGCCTGAAAATAGGCGTTTGCTGTGGGAGGTTCTTCTTCTTTAATCCTCCGGTGTGAATACCTTTTACCTTACCTCCCTGGCAACGGCGCTAGAAAATAGCTTGATGTCTACGCACTTCTATTCTTGTAGATAGTTGTTGGGCCTCCAAGTGCAGAGGTTTGTAGAATAGCAGCAAGTTTTCCCTTAAGTGGATCACCCAAGGTTTATCAAACTCAGGGAGGAAGTGGTCAAAGGTATTCCCTCTCAAGCAATCATGCAATCAAGATACAAGAAGTCTCTTGTGTCCCCAACACACCCAATACACTGGTCAGGTGTATAGGTGCACTAGTTCGGCGAAGAGATAGTGAAATACAAGTGCTAAGGATATAAGACAATGGTGCCAACAAATAGCTTGATGGCGTGGAAGAGACTAAAGCAAAAATGAAATAAAGATGGAAGCAAGCAAACATATAACAGATCTAGTAGCAACGGTGTATCAATGCTTAGAAACAAGGCCTAGGGATCATACTTTCACTAGTGAACACTCTCTCATAAATATATTATCTTCATCATACTACTCTTAACTACTCTCCGGTTGGACACTCTAATTAACGGTAGGGCTATAACAACACACCTCAAAGTAAGCCTTTCCCATCTAGAAAACCCCACACTGTCACCTTGAGTACTACATGAGTCCAGCAAACACCACAATTTCATAAAGACATCCAACTCCAAAGATAACTCATAACAAGTATTTGTAATCTCTATCCTAAGTGCCACTATGGTGAGCACGCTGTCATTTTCACACACATGGGGAGAGCAGAGATCTATTAAAACACTTTAGTAGCAAGGTAGATCTATAGATTACAAGCTCATGATCTCAATAAGATCATGCATACAGAGAGAGAGAGATGAACACATAGCTACCGGTAGAACCCTTAGCCTCGAGAGAGAACTACTCCCTCCTCATCATGGGAATCAGCAATGGTGATGGAGATGGTGGTGGAGATCGATTGAGATGGCTCCGGGGGAACTTCCCCGTCCCGGCAGGGTGCGAGAACAGAGACTTTCTGTCCCCCGAATCTTCCCTTCGGTGGCGGCGGTGAAGTGGAACTTTTTGTGGATTTCTGATTGACGATCGAGGGTTTATGCCTCGGGAGGCTTCTTATAGGCCAGAGGGCAAGGTCGGTGGGCGGCCAGGGGGCCCACACCATGCCATGGCGCTGCCTAGGTGGACCCGCGCCTAGGGGTGGTGTGGCCACACTATGGCCCCTCTACGACTCTCCTTCTGGCTCCGTGAGTCTTCCGGGAAAATAGTAACTTTGGCTTTTGTCCCGTCCAATTCTGAGAATATTCATTTTCTGACTTCCTGGAACAAAAAACAGAAGAAAACAGGCAACTTGCACTGTGGCATCCTGTTAATAGGTTAGTCCAAGAAATCATATGAAAATTACTCCAAAGTTGGAACAAAACACAAGAAAGTGGATACAACCAAGCATGGAACATCAAAAATTATAGATACATTTGCAATGTATCAATTTCTATCTACACTTTGTCGTGTCCTTCAAGTAGTTGAACTCCTGTGGGCCACCCGAATCCTCAATGGGCTACGTTCGCACCGTGGACTCTTTCTTGGGCTGGACCGTATAGGCTAATCTTGAGTACCTGTAGGGTATACCCATGTCAGTGGCCCCCGAGTGTCCAGCCGAATCGTTTGTTCGGGTGGAGACTATAAGTCTTTCAAGTGCATGGGATATAGGCTCATCCAAAGTTCTTTAGGGTGCCATAGTTTGTGTCATAGGGATTGTTGATATGCGTGCTTGATTCATCCAACATATCAGGATCAGTTAACTGCCTTAGAGCAAAACAACGCTATCTACTCAAACTCGAGTCCTTGGAATTGAATTCGTAATAATGCTGGCGTAATTCGACTCCTGCCGTGGAGGTCTTATAGAGTCGAATTCCACTGTTTGGGTGTGACCACTTGATGTGCTCGTCGTTCGACGTAGAGCTTGTTGGGAACCCCAAGAGGAAAGTACGATGAGCACAGCAGCAAGTTTTCCCTCAGTTATGAAACCTAGGTTTAATCGAACAAGTAGGAGCAAGGAAACACCTCAAAGGTGTTACTAGCTGAGCTTTGGCAGGGCGCACTACCGGTGCTAGTAGCAACGTGGAGACCTGCACAACACAACCACAGACCTTTGTCCCCAACTTGCGATGAGGCTATCAATCTCACCGTGTTTTGCGGAATACAAAGGATTAAACGTATCGAATTGAAAGAAGTAAAAGTTTGCAGAAAGTAAACACAAAGCACTAAAATATTGTAGATTGTATGTAAAGAAAAAGGACTGGGATCCATAGTTCACTAGAGGTGGCTCTCCTTAAGATAGATAACATGCTGGGTGAATAAATTACAGCGGGGCAATTAACAAACACCGAGAAAGCAATACATGCA
The DNA here is from genome assembly GCA_910589775.1 of Avena eriantha. Classification (NCBI taxonomy): domain Eukaryota; kingdom Viridiplantae; phylum Streptophyta; class Magnoliopsida; order Poales; family Poaceae; genus Avena; species Avena eriantha. Next base: position 115,881,687 of record OU342745.1, read on the forward strand.
TATACTAATCATCTTGACTCCTTTGAGACTTGATTGGGAATTACAACATAATACATAGACCGCCATCCAACTGCATCTATGACTAACAATCCACCTTCAGGTTATCATCCGAACCCCCTCCAGTATTAAGTTGCAAGCAACAGATTATTGCTTTACGAACTGTGTGTAAAGTAAACAATACGATTGTTCTATGAACAAAGGATTGTTGTTTTCTCCCTAGTAGCAACAACACATCTAGTACCTTAGAGATTTCTATCACTTCCCCAGATTACCAGAGGCATGAACCCACTATCGAGCATAAATACTAACTCTTGGAGTTGCTAGCATCTAATTGGCCAAGATAGCTACTAACAACGGAAAGCATGCAAGATCACAAATAACAAAGACATGATAGAATCAATAATCAATCTGAAATAGCATCTCAATATCCATCGGATCCCCGCAAACACAACATGCAGAATTACAAATAGATGATCTTGATCATGAACGGAGCTCACAAGATCTAAACATGAAAGCACAAAGGAATCTAAAAGTTTATTCACCAAGGAAGTGATTCGAGTGACCCAGGTGACGTTGTCTCTTTGATGGGTATGTTCAGTGATTGTGAGGCAGAGTCGCTGAATGCTTCGAATGCTTATGGCATGGACGTGGTCAACGCTATTGCCATGTATAATTATTTTTCGTGTCATAGGGTGCGCGACCAACGCTCCTTTTGGGAGTAGCCCCGCGAGTGCCTACTCGAGTCGCAGACTCAAGTGGGGAATTTGAACAATTGTTGACTCCTGTCATTAGTTTTATCTTTGCCGATTGTGCTTTCAGCGCTCCGTATGGGAGGATCCCCCGAGTCCGCAATCGAATCATGAATTCAAAAGAGGGGGTGAGATATAAATGCCTTGTATGTTTGTCATGGTAGTGTGTGCCCTTTTTGTAATGTTCGGGTGCACGGTCGGTGTTCCTATTAGGAGTAGCCCCCGAGTGCTTGGTCGAGTCGCAGATTTGACCAAGGACTAGATGAGTCGAAGAGAAAGCTCCTGCTAGAGTGGGTTTCATGATGACATCAGTGCTAACGACCTGATGCGGTTAGTTGCCCGCAAAAGCGGTCCTGATGGGACGTGACATAGGTGGGCCCTGAAGTCTGACCGGGATTTGACCAGTCACGTGCAATCTTTGGGTTTAACTATTCCTCCTTGATTCTCGCGCGCAGTTGGGAACATGCAGAGACGGTTCGACGTTACCACTAAAATGCATCTTCATTGATATACGCCATTTGTGGGGGTGAGTGTCTGCAAGCCATTGGATGGCATTCTTCTAGTGCTTAAGTAGGGTTGTATGTGCGGTAAAAAATTTGCACTGATCATCTTCCACCTTCACACACTTCCTCCATTACCATTCTTCTCTGCCTCATCGCGCCCACTGTTCGTGCTGGACGTTCCCAAGGCGTTTCTGTTGGGGATATATTTTCTGGGTATCCTCACTGTGCCTCACTGACCAGGGTGGCCCACTTCAGGTTAGAGCTTTGCTTCACGGGCAGTCTAGTCAGGGAGAAGAGATGGAGTCCAGTCCGGATACGGGAAAGCCCAGAAGACTTACCGACATAGGCCCGTACTGTTACTTGTAGTTCAAGAAGTACTCTATAGCCGACTCTTAGTCGTAGCCAGATAGATCTCTCATGTAAACCCTAGGCCGGGTATCTATATAAGACTTCCTAGGGAAAGCCTTTAGGGCACCCTCACAAAAGTCTACAATCTCAACTCACACAGGCGAAACCCTTGTAACCCATATTCCGGCTCTGCCGTATTACTGGATTGCTAGCATGAGTAGGATCCGTCCCAAAGCCGGCAGATTCGAACTTGCGTAAACTTGTGTGCTCACCGTCCCGGAACACCATACGTCTCATGCCCCTCTCTTCCACATGCCCTGAGGACCCCCTCATGGTGTACTTGTCATCAATCCGACGACAGTTGGCGCCCACCGTGGGGCAAGTGACCTTCGGGTCTACGTTCCGAGCAGAATCTGCAAGAATCGGAATCGATGAGACTATCACCGTCGGTCGCATCCTCTACGCCAGTGATGTCCCTCTCATCGTTCTCGACGAGACCTGGATTCCGGCTAGGGAGGTCGTGACTGCCTATACTATTATGTCTTTCGGCGAGATCGATGTGTACATCGGATTTGCTGAACCTTCCCCACCCACCCTAGCGGTGATGATAGAGGCAGAAGAAATTTCTAGGTCCCCTTTGTCTGTGGAGGCGGCAGAGTTCCGGATCCCAGAAAACCCTAATCTCACCCATCCCGCACCGGTTGTGGAGATAGTGGAGAAATTCGAGCTTGAAGCAGATATTGCGGTTCAGGTCGAATCTGGAGTGGATCTCCCAAGCGAGGCCGAATCCCAAATCGATCCACTCGCTGAGGTCGAAATCTAGGAGGATCACAGCATCAACCTCGTTTCCGGCCCTGCCAACGCCAGAATAGATCAACCGTTCCTGAGGCACATGTTGAGGTGCATGATGATGAAAGACACAAGCGTGGATGAGGTTCTCGAAACCGTCAGGATCTTCGAGGAAGCCCACGAGGAAATCCGAAACTACCTCAGGACCCACACATCGCACTTCGTCGGATATGTTGGATCCGGATCCAGCTCTGCAGAGGCTGGAGACAACAAAGACTCAGTGCTGGAGACGATCGGAACATACACCGACTTACCCACATCCTCGGATGATTCGATGATGTCAGCGCATTTCCGAAAGTTCTCTACAGAATATGAAGAGGAGTACAACTCCAAAGCTGCAGAAGAAGGAGAAGCCATGGATGAAGGATCCGGAGAAAACTCTCCCAAACCGCAGGATGACATGGATATCAGAGATAATCCCGAGGTCTAGATGTCCGAAAGTACTGATTAGAGCCTGACTCCGGGAAACGGACCCAAAGCCGTATTTGCTACCGGCACTACCAAGAAGGCAAAGAAGAACAAGAAAAACAAGACCCCGGCAAAAGAACTTCCATTAAAGGAGGTGATTGCCGCGGAGTATGAGGAAGACTCGGATGGAGCGCTAATCCCAGACGAGCCCAAAGAAGAATCAGTGGATGGACACATGGTCACCGCAGGTGCCCGTAAACTCATCAATGCTGCATTAACCACACATATCCCTACTATGGCAAAACTAACTGCTGCGGAATTTGACGAAAGGGCCCAAGCCCTAGAAGCGCGTCGCGAAGTACTCCTAGATGAAGCCAAAAACATCGAGGAAGAGAAGAAGCGCATGGCCAAGGAAGAGAAGCTCATCTCTCTGCAACATCAGAAGAACCGAAAACGACATACACATGACAATCAATTTCTAGAAGTATACAAGGTTCTCTTTGAGGGAGATCTGGGGATGCCTCGGCTCGATAGCATGGGAGATCTGGTGTATCCAACACCAGTGCAAAACACTACCGCTGCTCGATACATCCTAGCAAATAATCTAGGCCCGAATCAGGTTCGATTGGGCATTGAGCTACTTAAAAAAAGGGTCCAGAGAAATAGAACGTCGCGAAATCTAGAAGCGGAAAACTGGTCTCTTAGTCCGACCAATGTCGCACGGATCCGGCCTGGGACGATATAAGACCCTAACGGGCTCTGGAACAGCATCACCGCTCTGACCGTCATGAGGACAACCACTCAAGAACTGGATCGTCAGGACAGCATCACAGAGCTGCACGAGACTGGAGCAACGTCGCTCTAGCCTCCAAACAAGAGGCAATCACTGCCCTGTATCCGAGAAATCCACCCCGGCGAGAGTCGAATGATCGCAGGGAAGAAGAGAAAGAAAAGCGTCGGGAGGAGGACCGACAAAGAATGCCACCTCCTAGACATACAAGACGCCCAGCTGAGCCCCACCACAATGGGAATGACGGACGAAGGAACGATAGACACCGTGCCGAGTCAAGCCGGCAGGGGGCTCGTCGTAATGAAGACCCTCCTCGGAGCCGAAATAATGACGCTCCAGACAGAGGCCGGCGATCAGCCGGAAACACTCCAGCTGCTCCACCCTCTCCACCAAGTAGCCATCACAACGGCTCCCAAGGAGGCCAAGGAGGGCATCGTAGTGGAGGAGGTGGTGGCAGAAGCTGAAGTCCGGATCCAAGGCACCGCAGCCATAGCCGTCAATCCGGACGATCTCTGTCCCCAAGTGACGCGAGACATAGGATTAATTCCAACATAGAGGCGTGGCGCTACGAAAATGATGATATACATGGGCCCAAAATGCTTCGGACCACGTATAAGAGCAACAAGCTCGGCTAGATACTTGGCTCCAGGACTTTTTCTAAGCTTACTGCATCGCCAAACGCGGAAATAGCCTGGTTGCAACCCGATATCTCTAACTCATGTTGTGGAAGACGGCACGATCATGGCTCAATGAACTTTCGGAGAACACCATCCACAACTGGTATGACATGCAGGGCGCGTTCTTTCGGAATTTCGAAGGCACATATCAGAGGCCCTGTACGGTAGGAGACCTACAGCGTTGCACCCAGAAAGCCGGAGAAACTTGGCAAGATTATCTCGGACGATGGATCGATACTAAGAACTCCTATGAAGGGGTAAATGATCAAACTGCGATTGAAGCTTTCATTGCAGGACTCCCAATTGGTTTACTACGTCATCGCTTGAAGTGTGACAAGGTCACTGATTGGAAGAGATGATAGAAACAACGAGCAAGTATGCAGATGTTGACGACAACGCAGAGGGATTACTGAACGCCCTAGTTGTGCCACAGTCAGCAAAACAACCAAAGAAGCAAGCCTAGAAGTGCAAGAATACCTCGGAAGAAAAACCCAACACGGAAACGGAAGTGGTCACTGCTACTTTCGGGTCTAGAGGACGAGGAGGGCGCGGCGGTGGCCACGGACGCGGTCGTGGGACATTGAGAGTTCAGGGTAGAGGAGATCAACAACCTGGCAAAACCTACTCCAGGGCCAACATTGCCAATAACCCATGTGTGCATCAGTTAGATGCCAATGGGGGCTCGTCTCACACAAACGCCGAGTGTCGTTTTAATGATGGCATCAAGAAAGATGATACTGCCGGCTACAGGGCTAAGCAGAAGAAGGGGAAGAAGAATCCCAAAAAAGAAAAAGAGACCAAGGAAGATTCCGACATGGAGGAAGTTGATGCTTCAAATCCGAAGCTGGAAGGGAAGAAAAACTTCCCAACAAAGAAAGACAATTACATCACCTTCCTCGGATCTCAACCAGCTAAGGTCAAACAAGCAGTTCTACATGAGCTCAATGCAACAGTTTCGACTATCCCCCAATTCATGGATTGGTCAGAAGTGGCAATCACCTTTGACCACGCTGATCATCCGCCCAAGTTGCACAGGCGAGGAAAATACACATTAGTCGTCAATCCACTTATCGATGGCTATGGTTTCTCCAAGACTCTCGTGGACGGCGGCAGTAGCATTAACATCCTGTATGTCGAAGCGCTACGCCGGATGTAAATCTCGGAGACCAAGCTGAATTATAGCTCTGTGATTTTCCACGGAGTTGTCCCAGGAATACAAGCAAATTCCCTGGGAGAAATCACTTTGGATGTTACCTTTGGAACTCTAAAGAACTATCGGACGGAAGCACTTTCCTTCAAAGTGGTCCCATTCAAGAGCGCATACCAGGCTATATTCGGACATCCGGCTTAGTGGGCTTTTATGGCTCGTCTGTGTTACATTTACAATATGATGAAAATTTTAGGTCCCAACAGCGTGATCACTATCAGGGGAGACCGAAAGAAGGCGCGAGAGTGCGAGGACAGAAATGCCGCCTTTGCTGAAGTTGTGCTGCACGCCTAGGAGTACCAGGAGATCAAGAAGACCATTGATCCGTCCAAGATGCCCACAACAAAGAAGGAGGTGACAAAGCCGAATCCGGAGTTCAAGGCATCGGAAGAGACGAAGAAGACGCCATTGAAGGATGATGACTACTCTAAGGTGACCCAGATAGGCGTAGGCCTAGATAGCGCATAGGAAAGCGTGCTCATCAAGTTCCTCCAAGAAAATCAAGATATCTTCGCATGGCAGCCATATAACATGACCGGAGTACATAGGGAACTTGCCGAGCACTCGCTAAATGTACACCCGAACACTAAACCCATCAAACAGTCCCTATGAAGTTTCGGCGATGAAAAGCGTAAGGCAATAGCTAAGGAACTAGCCCGGATCGAGTTAGCCGGATTCATAGAAGAGGTCATCCACACTTAGTGGTTGGCCAATCCTGTAATGTTCCCTAAAAAGGACACCACTGATTTAAGGATGTGTGTTGATTATACTGCCTTGAACAAGGCTTGTCCCAAAGATCCGTTCGCTCTGCCTGGGATTGATCAAGTTATCGATTCTACGGCAGGCTCGGAACTGCTATGTTTTCTCGACGCATATTCCGGTTATCAAAAAATCCGGATGAAGGAATCTGACAAAGTCAAAACTTCATTCATAACCCCCTTCAGAACCTTCCATTTCATTATGATGCCTTTCGGGCTCAAGAACACAGGAGCTACGTACCAGCGCATTATGCAGCGTTGCCTCCACGACCAAATCGGATGCAATGTACATGCATATGTGGACGACATTGTGGTGATGTCCAAAAAGAAGGAAACATTGATTTTCGACTTAGAGGAAACGTTCACCAATTTAGGAAAATACAACATAATGCTTAACCCGAACAAATGCTTCTTTGGAATACCAGCCGAAAAATTGTTAGGTTTTATCGTGTCTCAAAGAGGCATAGAGGTAAATTGGGACAAGATTAAGGCTATACTCAGTATTTCCAGGCCAATTCGCCAGAAGGACGTTCAAAGACTAACTGGTTGCATTGCTGCAGTTAGTCGGTTTGTAAGCCGGCTCAGTGAAAGAGCCGCACCATTATACAAGCTCCTGAAAAAGATAAAAAAGTTCGATTGGACTGACTAAGCTGAAGCTGCACTACAAGACCTGAAAGCAGTACTCTCATCTGCTCCCATCCTTGCGGCACCAGAACCACAGGAACCGATGTTGCTCTACCTAGCTATGACAAACAGGGTCATCAGTATCATCATTGTGGTGGAGAGACCGCAGGAAAATCAGGAACACCTGGTGCAGCGTCTGACTTACTATCTCAGCGAGGTCTTAACTGAATCAAAGAAGCGGTATCCGCACTATCAAAAGTTGGCTTATGGTGTGTTCTTAGAATCTCGTAAGTTACGACATTATTTTCAGGAACATCCAATTACCATGGTGAGCACAGCTCCCATGAGAGACATAATCAACAAAAGTGATGCCACAGGACGCGTCGCAAAATGGGGCATAGAGCTTTCAGCTTTCAACATTGAGTATAAACCTCGTACAACAATCAAATCCCCAATCCTCGCCTACTTTGTCACTGATTGGACAAAGACAACGGAGAATATGACCCTTCCAGAGTCGGAATACTGGACCTTACAGTTTGACGGGTCTAAAGCGCTCGGGGGCTTGGGGGCTAGCATGGTACTCCAATCACCCCAAGGAGAAAAAAATTTCTATGTATTGCAGATCCACTTCACGGCGACGAATAACATTGCTGAGTATGAAGCACTACTGCATTGAATCCGGATTGCAAAGGATATTAGCATTCGACGTTTAATGTGTTATGGAGATTCAGATCTTGTGGCTCAACAAGTTTCGGATATTTGTAATGTGAATAAACACATGGCAGCATATAGAGCTATCGTGGATGAACTATCTAAATGGTTTGAAGGGTTTGAAGTTCAACACATCCCTCGAATAGAAAATGAGGAAGCAGATGCACTATCTCGAATAGGCTCTGCCTAGAAAAAGGTTCTGGATGGCGCTTTTTTAGAGCACCTCAAAGTTCCCTCTATAAAAGGAGTGGACGAGGAATATCTGACCAAATCCGACTCACCTTTAGTAGCAGTTCTAGCTATGATTCCTAGCTGGACTCAACCCTACCTTGATTACTTGGTAGATGGAAAATTACCCGAAGACGAAGTTCTGAGCCAACAGATCGTCCGACGAGCAAAAGCCTACACTATAATTAGTGGTGAGCTCTATAAGTGGAGTGCATCTGGGGTCTTTTAGCGCTGTGTATCTCTAGAAGAAGGGGTGGAAATCTTACGAGAGATCCACGAAGGTGAGTGTGGTCACCACGCTGCAGCCAAATCTGTAGTGGCAAAAGCTTTCCGACACAGTTTTTCTGGCTTACAGACAAGGCAGATGCCGAACGGCTGGTCAAGACATGAAAGGGCTGCCAAAAATACGCCAAACAAGCTCACGTCCCGGCTGATCAGCTGCGAATAATACCTATAACAGGGCCTTTCGTGGTCTGGAGCCTTAACATGGTAGGACCATTTAAACGGGCTCCAAGTGGATTTACTCATCTCTTAGTGATGGTGGCTAAATTCATAAAATGGATTGAGGCTAAACCCGTCACTAGTTGTGATGGAGCAACAACCGGAAGATTTGTCAAGCATGTCATAATCCGATACTGTTATCTACATAGCATTATCACGGACGACGGGAGTAATTTCTCTATGGGAGACCTTGCCGAATTCTGCAACGAACAAAATATCCGGTTTGACATTGCGTCAGTCACACATACACAAGCTAATGGACAATTCGAAAGAGCAAATGGTTTAATCCTACAAGGCCTAAAACAAAGACTCGAGGCACCACTACAACGTGCTGCGGGGGCTTGGGCAGAGGAATTACCTTCTGTAATATGGAGCTTACAAACAATTCCGAACAGGTCAACCGGATACACACCTTTCTTCCTAGTGATTTAATTCACACTTCTCTTAGGGTTGGCGCGTATATTGAAGAGGATGCCAAGAATTCTCGACAAAATGATCTTGACTTAGTCGAAGAAGTTCGCATCGTTGCTGAGATGAGATCAACAGCCTATCAGCAAAAGTTACGCAAGTATCATAGCTAGAGAGTCAGAAACCGGTCTTTCAACAAAGGCGATTTGGTTCTCCGGCTTGTGCAGCAAAGAAAGCACAAACTTTTCCCAATATGGGAAGGGAAATTTTTAGTTAGTCGAGTATTGCACAATGGTTCTTACTACCTAACTGATATTGCTCGTAAGAAAGACCTGCTAGTAAGAAAAGAAAGAGAGCCGGTGGCAGTACAGACCCGGAAGAATTAGACAGACCATGGAATATTGCTCAGCTACGTCCCTTTTATTCTTAGTTTATTTTTCTTTGTAATCATATATGTGTACATGTTCAATGAGAAATAAAGTGTTGGTTACCTCAAAAAAATTCTGAGAAGTTTTTTACCATCTTATTTCCGAATGACCATGTCACAATCGAAAATCCCAGAATACTTGAAAGTACTTTATTCTCATGTTTGTTCTGGTCTAGATTTCCGATTCTAAAATTGCTACCTTCCGGTATAAATCTAAATTTCTTAGTCCATACTTTGGTTATTTATCTGATTGCCGGATGCGGGCATTTTCCAAGTAGTGAATTTTTGGTATTGGAAGCCGGCTTTTTTTCCAAGTTTAAACTGGTTTAGCAATTGAGCTCCGTTGCTCGGCAAAGTTTCCGTGCTAAAGTTTGGCCGGCTCATGAAAGAGACAAGGCGGAAAGCCAGATAAACGATAAGTATAGAAAAAAAACATATGTGCTTATGTAAACATTTCAGGAACGAAAATTATAAAGCCATGAGTGCTAAATAGATATACTTAAACTTAGCACTAGCAAAAGTATCATACTACTGATTTACAACCCGGATTGTTTAGAATAATACAATGTTTGTTATGATGCTCTATGATGTAGGGGGAGAAGAAGGAGATGTCGGCTCGCTGGAAACATCAGCCTCGCTTCGGTATCTTTCCAAGACGTTCAAATCCGAGATGGTTTGTTTATCGTCGGAAGCTTCACCGGTTTCTTCGACGGGCGGAGGCTGTGTCACTCTATGCGAGTGAAGAAGGGAGTATCGTAGCTGGTCAAGTCAGGTACGTGGCACCCGTATCTAGCGCAGGAGTCCATGATGGCTTTGATATCCTGCTCCTGACCGTCTTCATCCATAGTAGAATACCCTCTGGTCACTTGCCAGATCTCCATGCTTCCATGGTGGCTCATGACCATGATGAGAGCGTTTTGCACTGCGGCTCGCGCATAGGACATGTTCCAGTCCTGGATGAGCTAGGGAATCTCCTTGGCCTTGTATCGCCCTTCAAAGCCGGACATGATATGCATGTCCGGAACCTTGACAACTTCGCCAATATCCTCGATGGATTGGCGGAAATCATGCAGCAAATCACCGACTTTAGTAAGCTGGTTGGTGCGAGATTCGACAGACGCTGAGTCTAGTAAGTTCAGAGGACCTGAGCATGTAATGCAAAGGGGTTAATCAAATAAATCCGGACTCCAAAGAGTTGGAAGATGCAGAAAAGTCAGAAAGAGGGAAATATACCAAAGATGACATCGTCGATTTTGGTCTTCTCGTCCCGAAGACTCTAGAGTTCAGCCCGGAGTGCCTCGGCAATATCTTTCTCTTTCTGAACAAGTCATTGTTGAGATCCAAGATTTTCTTATCCTGGAGCGCAATCTTACGATCACGCTCCTCGGTAGCCATGGAGGAGGACTCGAGAACTTGAGTAATGCTCTTCTCATGATCCTCCTTGAGACTATTCAGCTCTTGGTGGAGGTCCTTGTTTTCCACCTCCAGGGTTTTCAGATTCTCGGCCTCCTCGATCATAGCACAGGATTGTTTCACCAGTGCTGAAGTCAAAAGAATAGAAGTTGAACAAAAATTCGACTATGAAATAAAAGACAAGGTTTGAGCTCTGGAATGGTTACCTTCATCCTCATCCCTGGATACTTTTAGTTGAGCATTTTCAAGTCGGAGAGCTCTGATCTCTCTCTGCTTGTTACATATATTCTTCAATAAATCCTGGTTATATGAATTAACTTTCTGTAAGTCAGAATACCCAGAGTCAGAAGTCTACTAAAGACTCGGGCTAATATTTTTACTAATATAAGCACGAGCCTTGGGGGCTACACTAGTTCATTCTTTGGCATCCTAAGGAAGCATAAAATCTGGATTTGTCTGTCCAGCTTCATGCTTGGGGGCTAGGGGATATGATATGAAATAAAGTAAAACATGAGTTGGAATTCTGACTTACATGTTGTTCATGAGTGAGTTTGCTCAGACTCATGTTCACTTTGGTGGGAACCTTCTCGGCGAGGGTTTGGGGGATCACTGGCGCAGTCGGAAGCTCGCCAGTCCTCAGCTTCTCGTTTCGAAGATGAACCTGTCGATACATTTCTAACGTATCCATAATTTTTGATGTTCCATGCTTGGTTTTATCTACTTTCTTATGTTTTGTCCACACTTTGGAGTACTTTTCATATGATTTCTTGGACTAACCTATTAACAAGAGCCACAGCGCCAGTTGCCTGTTTTCCGCTGTTTTTGGTTCCAGAAAGTCAAAAAATGAATATTCTCGGAATTGGACCGGACAAAACCCAAAGTCGTTATTTTCCGAGAAGATTCATGGAGCCAAAAGGAGAGACGAAGGGGCGCCACAGGGTGGCCAAACCACCCCTAGGCGCGGGTCCCCCCAGGCCGCGCCAGGGCATGGTGTGGGCCCCCTAGCTGCCCACCGACCTTGCCTCTTCGCCTATAATTTGCCTCCTGATGCAAAAACCCTAAATCATCAAGCCTCCAGCCACAAAAGGTCCGCAGCGCCGCCACCACCGAAGAGGAGATTCGGGGGACATAAATTCTCTGTTTCGACAACCTGCCGGGACGGGGAAGTGCCCCTAAGCCATCTCCATCGATCTCCACCACCATCTCCATCACCGTTGCTGATTCCCATGATGAGGAGGGAGTAGTTATTCATCGAGGCTAAGGGTTCTACCGGTAGCTATGTGTTCATCTCTCTCTATGCATGATCTTATTGAGATCATGAGCTTGTAATCTATAGTTCTACCTTGCTACTCAAGTGCTTTAATAGATCTTTGCTCTCCCCATGTGTGTGAAGTTGATAGTGTGCACACCATGGTGGCACTTAGGCTAGAGATTAGAAATACTTGGTATGAGTTATATTTTGAGTTGGATGTCTTTATGAAATTGTGGTGTTTGTTTGAACCATCTAGTGCTCAAGGTGACAGTGTGGGGTTATCTAGATGGAAAAGGATTACTTTGAGGTGTGCTATTTTAGCCCTACCATGGATTAGAGTGTCCAACCGGAGAGTAGTTCAGCGTAGTATCATAAAGAAGAATATATTTATATGAGAGTGTTCACTAGTGAAAGTATGATCCCTAGGCCTTGTTTCTAAAAATTGAAACACCATTTTCTATTAGATCTATTACATGTTTGCTTGCTTCTATCTTTATTTCAGCTTTACTTTAGTATTTTCCACGCCATCAAGCTATTTTCTATCACCGTTACCACTTATAATTATCTATACCACTTGTATTTCACTATCTCTTCGCCGAACTAGTGCACCTATACACCTGACAAGTGTATTGGGTGTGTTGGGGACACAAGAGACTTCTTGTATCTTGATTGCAGGGTTGCTTGAGAGGGGATACCTTTGACCACTTCCTACCCGAGTTTGGGGATGCCATGCGTGTCACCCCAAGAAATATCGAAGAAGTACAAGCGTCAAGCTTGGGGATGCCCAAGGCATCCCCTTCTTCATCAATAAAAATCTCAGTTTTCTTCCAAACACTTCATTTTTATTGCTTCATGCACAGTTGTGTTGTTCTTGGAGCGTCTTCTTTTTCGTTTTTGTTTTGGGTTTTTGTTTTCTTGGTTTGCTTAGCTTGCTGAATAAATTGGTCGGACCCGCTCTTTCATAAATTGGCTTTCAAATATTTTGGTTTGGATTAGAAAAGAGTAGGAAAAGTTCATGCTTAAGTGGTAAAGAGAGTTTGTTTTTGACTGTGGCCTATGCTTTGTCATGCCATGCTTGATATTGTTTTGGATTTATGCTTAGTATTCTTTGATGTAGCATTACATGTTATAAACAATTGAGATTGCTTAATGTGCCTTGGAAGAATCATGTGTTGTTTTAGCATATTAAAGCATAATATTGTGGTATTCTCCTTTGATGCTTTATTTGGGTTGACTTGGCGCATGCTCACACCATGTTATGACTATCCCAAGTCACCATAGCCTTTATGATCCTTTTGTTTTCGACTTGTACTATCACTTTATGTTTTGATTCATTATGTTTTGTCGCTCTACATGATTATGGCCATTATTGCTCTCTTAGTTTGTCGCTCCCAGTCTTTTGCTAGCCTCCGCAACCAAGTATGATTTCTACTCATGCATCCAACTCCTAAAACCAAGTTATTCCAAAGAGTCCACCATACCTAACTACTAGCATATGCTATTCCAAGTATATTCATGTTTTTATCTACCTTTCGAATTAAACTTTTATGAGAAAACTAGTGATTAAAGGTCTCACAAACTTGATGGCACACTTTACTTTTCTTGCCCCTAATAAACTTGAACCATTGTGTCATCTATGTTGTATATGCTTGCACTTATTTGTTGGAGATTAGCAGAACCATGTTGTCATGGGGAACGCTTTTAACATTGCACTTGTACTTTGTACCTAGTTGATATCATGCTCTTTTGTCTATGGATGTCGTTGATGTGAAATGAAAGGGGAGCTTGTAAGTCCATGTAGTTATGTATACTAGCTGAATGCCCGTGCATTGCCACGACAGACGAAAACATGCAGTAATTAAAAGATTTCTATTAAAAAACATATTCTCGCTCCTTCCTCTTTTCCCCCTTGGCATCCATCATGTAGAATGATAGGGCTGCAGAAGTTCTCAAAATGTAGAAGATAATGATTACTCAGAACATACGTTACTATTTTGGCAACTGCATCATTTATTATTTAGTGCCCAAATTTATCTAGACCAAGCTACATCTCCTCAAAGTAAGTACAATATCTTTCTGAAGGTCTATATTTTCTACTCAAATCCTTTATACAAGCCAGCTCTTCAACCAAAAATGCTCAGCTATGTCCGTCAAAAAAGTGCTATAACTTGTAATAATAAATATGTTAGCATACCCTAACTAATTAGGTGCATTCATGTGTGAAAAAAAGTACATACCAAATTTACTTAACTATAGCTTCTTCGCGGTATTACCATCATTCAACAAACATTCAAGGTTTAATCAGAAGAATAAAATAGGAACACCTTTTATAATACTTGTATACATCAAGTTAATGTTTGACTGTATTATCCATTAACCACACTGCTATTTGAGAGAAAGAAGTAGAATTGTCTGATGGTAGAAGGACAACAAAGTCATGGTTATCCTGAAATTATACAGTTGATATAAGAGAAACAATTTGTGGTTCACCATCGAGTAGTAAGATTAAAAATGTAGATAACAAGATAATAAATTGCAGCAATCTCACTATGAAGGTAAAACCAAACTCAGAAAATTACTATGCGTACTTGTAATGATCTAGTTTCTTCTAGTACATTTTTGCAATGATCAACATCACATGCATATAAACTAACATAATAAGGATACATCATAATATCAAAGTTTGTTCTATTTCAAGCGCACAGAAGACACAGTTTGAAAATCCGGTGAGCACATCCCCACAACCATTTTTCCTTCTCATGTTGCAAATTAAAAAAAATAGCAGAACGATAATCATATGTCCTCGTTATAAACGGAACAAGGATAGTGCCAACGAGAACACGAGATGAATAGAATATGTACCTTTATGTATAGATCGATGTCAGTCCAGGTATGTCCATCCGCACTCTTAATTATGCTCATCTCCTAGATGTCAGTTTTAAGTTCTTTTGGTTTTTCCAAGGATCTATGTTATTTAACTAAACTAATAGTTCAGCACTAAAACATTATTGTGTGCTCCATATATAATTTAATCTACAAAGCTTAAATTGCAGTAACATGTCTGTAAAAGTGATTTTATAAGAATGTATATATTTTTTCAAAGTTACAAGTGGGTAACTTAGAATCAGCGAAAACTTGTTTCAGGGGATACGAAGTGTTTGTGTGAATATATAAATAGAGAAGTACACAAAGTTATAATCACACATGTATGCATCTATAGACTCTGGGTTCCGCTACAAGCATACACGCGCTTCCATTTCATCTTTTACTCTCGTTACAATAAAATGCATCATCCTTTCTTTAATCTCTATCAACTAAAATAAGATGTTACAAATCACATTCAAGGACTACTACCGAGCTATGGTCAGATTTAAATTACAAAGGTAAGTTAAACAATTTTATGAAATACCTAAAATCCAGTCCGACCAACAATTTCACAGTATCCAAAGAAGAGGAATCAAATCAAAGGAGTAATGCAAAGGAAATTTTTATCTGCATTCCTGGATTGACCCAAAATTAACAAGGTACACCGCATATATCCAAGTACTCCGCTATGAAAAACAGATACCAATGGGTTATGGATACTATTGGTAGAGCACAGTAAAAACAAAAAACTGGTATATTGACATTTATATGTCTCGTCTCATGAATAACTCCCTGTAAACAACAAAGCAAAGCATAGCATGCATGAAGTCAATGTATGTGAAAAAGATAGGTACCTGAAGTGAGCACGGCTACCGTGTATCTTTATGCCACCTATCAGGCCATGGGAGCTGCCGGCCGGCTATTGCATGTGTGTTGAGTTTCCATTTGACACACCACCAACATATGTTGTTAGTCGTGCACGAGGCTGCAGTCTTCATTGCCGCCGGTGCATGACAGCAGAAGAAGTCGAGCTACCCAATGGTGGTGAGCAGCTCCCCTACGTACGCCCACTAGCGTGTAAACTGCTGCGCCGTGCAAATGTGCTCCGTCGCGAGAAGATCCATGACAACCATGGTGAGCATGGGAATTGCGAGGATTGTACCGATCAGCTGCAGCTTAGACCGGCTCCGAGACACCCTTCTCCTACCAGGTGACCCTGGAGTACGATGGATTGGTGACCATGTCGAAGGGGGACATGCATGCATGGAAGCGGGCCGGACGTGCGCGGATCCGATATCAACAACACTTGTGCCGACACCGCATAAAAGAACACGACGGATGCCCAGAGCGGTAGCATTCCCAAGAGAATCTTGAGCTCCTCCACTTGCGCAGAGCCTCTCCATGGGTTGCAAAGCAAAGAGGCGGCTGCCTCCTTGCCCGAAGCGGGCCTGTCAAAGGATCTGATGAACAAAGATAAAGATACATCGTCTCAAGTCCAACTAATCAGAATTGCAAAAACAGATGTGTCTCGTCTCAAGTACGAATTTTTTCAAGCAACTCAAGTCTGCAAGTACAAGAAGATATTGCAGAATTCATTGAACTAATTTATCAGAGATCGTTCGTGTGCTCGATTCTCTAGAGAACTATAGGGCTAGACCGGCAGTTCAACACCATGGTGACCTGATGACTTCATAAACTGAGTGGGCTCTTCGCTGAAACCTGCACATGCCTCCAGGCAAGAGAGCCTGATGGCCAGGACTGCCGCCAGGATGGTCTAAGTCCAGCGCCCAGCCGTAATAGTCCTACACCCACAAGCAATTCATAGTTAACACATACCAGTTCAATAAGGCAGACGCTCTGAAAGGTCACTGTCGACGAACTGGTCGACACCGAAGAACTTCAGGCATGGCCGAAGCCTGACCCAGTTCAGCCTGCTAGCTTGCCAGTTTGACGAGGAAGAAGAATCAGAAGTAGTTAGAACTTTGAACACGTGGCTTGCTTGGAAAAAAAGTTGCTGAGATTATGGAGTTGGTTTCCGGTGGTGTGAAGTTGTAGAGGCTTGAGGATAAGCACACACGTTTTGAGGAGTAGTATTTAGTTTTTCTTCACGAATTAGTTATTCTGTTTGTTGGTTTGTTGAGATAACGGGCGTGGAGTTTTTTCTAGACATGGAGTGGCATCTTGGTTGTAATTTATTTAAGTGTGACACCAGGCATTCACCACATCTTCTGAATTAATAGTAAATATGTCTTGGAGAAACGCCTGGGCTGCTGGTCTAATCCATGCTGTCATGGTGGAAACCTGCAGCGTAACCATATGAGCTGTCTATGAAGCATTCTTCTTATAAAAAAAAGAGTCAGATATTGAGAAAAAAGAGAAAAAAGAAAAAAAAGAGGAAAGAGAGAAGAAAGCACCATTTTCCCATGCTAAATAAGAAGATTGCTGAGATGCTCGTTGTCTTCTTGCCTTGTCATTTTTATATGGCGATTCTTCCGTATCATCGGGCAAGGGGTACCCCGTTGGCGGTTCTCTATGATACACATGTACTTACAATGACAAGAACTTACCGGTGAGTAAACTTGAGTAGCATGAGGAGCGGCCCTCGTATTCAAGGGACATGAGATTTCCAACTTATACTTTGTCAAGCATACACTCAATAGTTTGTTCACTTTAACCTTAATCACTTCAAGATGCTTATGATAGGGGCAATGAGTGCTTAAAGCTACTAAGTACCATAATTTTTGGAAGCTCTTTATGAAACTTGAATCCCTACTTCCTTCTATGAAGGCATTTCTTTTACTTTTATGTTGAGTCTCCACCTTCTATCTTTATGCACCTACTTTGAGAGCATAGTGGCCATTCTTAGTTCTATGTGCATTGCCCCAAGACTTGTTGATTGATGCATAGCTTTGATATTGCTTGTTTTAAACTACTTGTATCTAGTCAATCTTATAAACTTTGAAGGTGTCCTATGCATTTATGTTTGCTACTCTATGAGGGACAAGCTGAATGCCACTATGATATGTTTTCATTATGTGAAACAAACAAACGTCTTGCAAAGCATTGTTATTCATGAATCTTTTGTTTGTATCCTTTCATGTTACAACATAGTTACTATGTCTTATTGTTAGAACTTTATCTTTCATGCTATGTTGAAGTACTATGATCCTAGCTATCAATGTTTTACAGATACTTTGATCAAGTTTATGATGGTGCATGTCACCTCAAAATTTATTCTTTCTTTTTATCACTTACCTACTCGAGGATGAGCAGGAGTTAAGCTTGGGGATGTTGATACGTTGCTAACATATCCATAATTTTTGATGTTCCATGCTTGATTTTATCTACTTTCTTATGTTTTGTCCACACTTTGGAGTACTTTTCATATGATTTCTTGGACTAACCTATTAACAAGAGCCACAGTGCCAGTTGCCTGTTTTCTGCTGTTTTCGGTTCCAGAAAGTCAGAAAATGAATATTCTCGGAATTGGACCGGACAAAAGCCAAAGTCGTTATTTTCCCGGAAGATTCACGGAGCCAGAAGGAGAGACGAAGGGGGGCCACAGGGTGGCCAAACCACCCCTAGACACAGGTCCCCCCAGGCCACGCCAGGGCATGGTGTGGGCCCCCTGGCTGCCCACCGACCTTGCCTCTTCGCCTATAAGATGCCTCCCGATGCAAAAACCCTAAATCGTTAAGCCTCCAGCCACGAAAAGTTCGGTAGCGCCACCACCACCGAAGAGGAGATTCGGGGGATAGAAAGTCTCTGTTATGGCACCCCGCCGGGATGGGGAAGTGCCCATGGAGTCATCTCCATCGATCTCCACCACCATCTCCATCACCGTTGCTAATTCTCATGATGAGGTGGGAGTAGTTCTTCCTCGAGGCTAAGGGTTCTACCGGTAGCTATGTGTTCATCTCTCTCTCTAAGCATGATCTTATTGAGATCATGAGCTTGTAATCTATAGATCTACCTTGCTACTCAAGTGCTTTAATAGATCTCTGCTCTCCCCATGTGTGTGAAGTTGACAGTGTGCACACCATGGTGGCACTTACGATAGAGATTACAAATACTTGTTATGAGTTATATCTGGAGTTGGATGTCTTTATGAAATTTTGGTGTTTGTTTGAACCAGCTAGTGCTCAAGGTGACAGTGTGGGGTTATCTAGATGGGAAAGGATTACTTTGGGGTGAGCTGTTATAGCCCAACCATGGATTAGAGTGTCCAACTGGAGAGTAGTTCAGCGTAGTATCATAAAGACGAATATATTTCTATGAGAGTGTTCACTAGTGAAAGTATGATCCCTAGGCCTTGTTTCTAAACATTGAAACACCGTTTGCTATTAGATCTATTACATGTATGCTTGCTTCTATCTTTATTTCAGTTTTACTTTAGTCTTTTCCACGCCATCAAGCTATTTTCTATCACCGTTACCACTTATAATTATCTATACCACTTGTATTTCACTATTTCTTCACCGAACTAGTGCACCTATACACCTGAAAAGTGTATTGGGTGTGTTGGGGACACAAGAGACTTCTTGTATCTTGATTGCAGGGTTGCTTGAGATGGGATACCTTTGACCACTTCCTCCCTAAGTTCGATAAACCTTGGGTGATCCACTTAAGGGAAAACTTGTTGTTGTTCTACAAACCTCTCCACTTGGAGGCCCAACAACTGTCTACAAGAATAGAAGTGCGTAGACATCAAGCTATTGTCGAGGACTGAAGAAGAAGAAGAAGCTCCCACATCAACCATGCGCCAGCACCTATTGAAGAAGTTGAGAGTACTTGATGTCCTTTGCTTCTTGTGCTTCTTCTTCAGCAGAGATAATTCGGCTTTCTAGGCAATGCCGGGCTAGCCGTTGGATCTCCTCCACAGATTTCCGAGAAAGGCCAAGTTTGGCAAGTCCTGGATTGTTGAGGAGATTGTCAGCAAAGACAAGTGCCGAGGGATCATTACCCGAAGAGGGTTCACCCTTATCAAAACCTGAGCCACCCATGGTGATGTCAGTTTGTGATCCAAGGATCACTGGCTCTGCTGATTGAGCCGGATCTTCTGCAACGGTCAGATATGGAGTAATCTCCGGTGCTACAGAAGGCTGAGGGCAGGAGTTGGAGGAGCTACCACAGGAGAAGCCAAGTTCAGCTTTGACTGGTGTAGGGGCTTTGAGGCAATCCCTTTCCCTTTGCCCTTGGTGAGTTGTTTAGCTCTGAGAAGGTAATAGAACAGAAAACATTACATCTCGGAAAGAATTAAGACATATAGTACAAAGACCTTGTGTGGAAAGATTACCTCTTCACAACGGGCACTTCATTTCTGCCAATGGCCACTGTCGGAGCTTTGCGCTTCCAAGGAATAACATCCGGCAGTGGAACCAACTCTCACTCATCTTGAGAAAACTCAGGAGGATATCCCTCGACCGGAGCAAGCTCCGACTCGAGAAGGTCGGCAAGCTAAAAAGAAGAGATATCTCAGTATTGAAAAATAATATAAAGATGAGCACATAATACAAGTTGTTGTTGGGAGCTTACCGGCACTACGGGATCTTCTGACGTATGCATGTCGAAGGACAGCTCCGGAATCTTCCTCTCAATCCACTCCCTTATCATCCACTTGATTTGGCATATGTAATCTTTGGCCGAGTAGGCCTTGGGGCTGATTCGGAGGGAGTCTTTCTTCGATGACGTGATGGAGTGCATCAGTCGATCTCCATGATGTTGAAGAGGCTGGATCCGGCGTGCCACCCAGCAGTGAACTAAGTCGGGCCCTTTCAGGCCCTTGTGCTTCATCAAATACTCAATCCACCTCTTGGCAAGAAGCAGATCATCACTAAGAGCCGGTGCATCTGTATCCCAGGACTCTTGGGGCGTAGCGGCACCGTCGACAAAAGCCGGCAAAGCAGTAGCTTTGTCGGGAGTAGGAATATTTCTGATAGAAGAAAGTGGACGGCCATTGTTTGACCGACTCACTGGCCATAATCCGAGGATAGACGCGCTCTCGTCTAACCGAAAAAGTAATAGTACCGGTAATATAAGGATTAGCGGTAGTGATGGAATTTCTTCAGACATGAAAGTAATACCGGAAAAGAATAAGGCTTGGCCTCATGCCAAGATACCCCTAACACAAAGATGCGTACGCGCTCATCTCTAAGAGAGAGTTTGGGGGGAGATGATGGAGTTGAACTCCATAATGATTTATAACCTCAGAGAAGAAATTTGAGGGAGGAAAGCTCAAACCTCTGTCGAGGTGAGTGCCAAAGTGAACCCGCTCTCCATCGCGAGGGTTGGGGACGGTTTTGCCGAAGCCGCTCCACTAGTCGCCAGCGTGGAGGAGCCCTTCTTCCTCCACGACGCGGAGCTTGTCGTCATCAAGGACGCACGGGATCCATACCCCGTGATTGCTCTCCTCTCCACTGTCGCTGTCGTCGCTACCATCGCCACCGTACCGGAGGATGATGCTGAAGCCATTTTTGTGCGCCGGTGACCTTGGATGGACAACGCTGGAGGATTTCTGGGGAGCAGAGGAGCTCTAGGTTCGTGGGGAGGCGTAGGGAAGAAGGAAACGGCGAAAGTACTAGTGAAGAAGATGGGGAAACATATCCTCACCACTAATATCCTCCAGCCGCGTCAAGATTCGTGTAAATGCTACAGTAAACATGCCACGCGTCATGGAAGGAACTAGGCAACCCTCGCACGATGATTACGTCGCCTCGATCTCCATGCACGCATTGAAACGGCGCCTTGGTTCCGTGAAAGGCAGACCCACCAATGGTCGTGCTGACAGGAAATGTCTGTCAGTGATGTGACTTGACCATGACTAGTGTCAGGTTACGTCAGAGACCAAGTTCCGGCTTAGTTTGAATTTCGAGCTAGCAACCCGAATAACATATTCATAGGTCTGGCTCATTTGAGACTCGGATCTACTTCTTTCTTTTTTGAAGTTTCTGGAACCCTTCACGATTCTACAAGCCGAAGATCAAGCTAGACAATGATGAAATCCGACTTTGAATCATGGAGGCCTCCGGGGGCTGCTGTTGGGATATACTTTCCGGGTATCCTCACTCTGCCTCACTGACCAGGGTGGCCCACTTCGGGTTAGAGCTTTGCTTCATGGGCGACCCAGTTAGGGAGAAGAGATGGAGTCCAGTATGGCTACAGGAAGGCCCAGAAGACTTACCAACATAGGTCCGTAGTGTTACTTGTAGTTCAAGATGTACTCTTTAACCGACTCTTAGTCATAGCCGAATAGATCTCTCCTGCAAACCCTAGGCCGGATATCTATATAAGACGTCCTAGGGAAAGCCTTTAGGGCATCCTCACAATAATCTAAATCTCAACTCACACAGGCGAAACCCTTGTAACCCATATTCCGGCTCTCCCGTAATACTGGATTGCTAGCAGGAGTAGGATCCGTCCCAAAGCCAGCAGATTCGAAACTGGGTAAACTTGTGTGCTCAATGTCCCGGAACACCGTATGTCTCACACCCCTCTCTTCCACACGCCCCGAGGACCCCCTCATGGCGTACTTGTCATCAATCCGATGACAGTTTCCCAGTTACTTCCTCCGATCCCTCCATCATCGAAAGATGGGGAAGAAGAAGAAGGGAGGCGCTGCCGCTGGATCCACCGTTGCCGCCGCCAAGGCGAAGAAAAAGGGCACCGACGGCACTAGGTCCGGCACCACCGCTGCCACTAAGAAGAAGGGTCCGAGGATCCGCGTGACCAACGGGTCATGGCGGCGCACCTCGTTGAAGGAGCATGAGCTCCATACTCATCGTCAAGATGGCTTGGTTTCTGCCAGTGAAGCAGATTGAAAGATGCTAGGGCTAGAGGTAATCCCCAATCCTCCTGCTGGATTTTGGGTGATGTTTTTGGCCTTCATCCTTTGCGGTCTTTCTCTCCCCTCCACAAATTTGTTCGAGGGTTGCTTTGCTTCTATGGGATCCAGCTGCATCAGATGTCCCCGAACTCCATTTTGCACATCGCGTGCTACATTACCCTCTACGAGTGCTGGCTCAGAATCGAGCCACACTTCGGCCTTTTCAAGAACTTGTTCAAGCTGAAGAGGCAGTCGGCTTCTGGCTTAGTTGTGTGTATGATGTTGGCGGATGCGGGATCCATGTGGACCCCAATGTCCAATACTTCAGCCTCAACATTATCGAGTCCGTCCAGGGATTGAGGGATAAATGGTTCTACATCCGCAATCAACATGTTGACGGTGAATGATATAGACTTGCTCCTTTCGATCCCAAGGCTGAGCTGAGGAGGAAGAGGTCCTAGGAGAATGTTGTGATGTCGGGCGAGGCGGAAGAAGTCAAAGACTTGTACAAGCGCTTCTATGATCTTCAGCTTGTCCCAGTCCAAGAAATCACTGGCGTCGACATTATTCGCACATTCTTGCAGCATCGGGTGCAGCCTATGCAAGCCAGGGTGCACCCGATGTATCTTTGGACCAGTGTCAATGACGCCACTCACGTCTCCAAAGAGGACATTTCTTCAGGCGAGGTGGACAAAAGGGTCAGGTCACTGACTAAGTACACTGCTGAGGATAAACTTCCTGGTGACTCAGTCATCCTGCCTTTCAGTGCGAGTAACTCTCCTCCTGAGGTAACTTATCATTTTGCCCGTAAGGCATGCCTTGATTGTAGTTTACTGCTTGTATCAGGAATGGAAAGTGGCGCCTACGCTACCACCTTAGTCAGAGGAGGTTCTGCCCTCCGAGGTTAAAGAGGACAACAAATCAGGGTTGACTGTGCCCGCATAGGAAATCCCTAATTCTAGCGAGGATGGTACTCGCAAGCGCTCCCGGAGCGAGGATTCTGACGCGTCTACTCCAGAGGCACCGAAGGATGCTTCACCTGAGGAGGGCACCACAATCCCTATTCCGGCGGTTCCTATTCGCGGCGTGGCTCCGCCGCCGCTGAAGAAGCCGAAGAAATTAAAGGAGCCACTGGAAGAGGATTTTGACCTTTTGATGGGTAAGTATTCTGCTAGAATGTTGAAGGTTCTCCTGAGTTGCAATTATCTTTGTGCTGAACGCCTTTGTGAACTTGTTGTAGTAGGACTGCATCATCATCATCATCGGACAACTGCCAGTTCCTGGGAGGTACCAAAGTCATGGACTCCAAAGGTGCGGATGCGGAGGGGTCAGCATCGTCCCCAAAGATAGAGGCTAACTCCGACGAGAGTTCCTCAAGTTTGCCCCACCCGGGACAATATAGGGTTCTTGTGCGGACTCCCACCAAGAGAACACCTTCGAAATCTTCAGGTGACCATGTAAGTATTCATAAGCTTTGCACTTGAAGTGTTTGTTTGAAATTGAAACTTTGCGGTGATATATGGTATCCTCTACAGCCCATCATGTAGGAGGATGTTCGTTTAGGCGTGCGGATCATGACCCTGGGTCGGCAGCATGCACGACTAGATATAGACAACCAGCAACGGCAAAAAGCATGTCAACCTGTATTGTGCCGCTGAATCTTCGTGTTGTCTAGGATTGACATGTTTCCCTAGTTCTTCAAAGGAAACAAATGATGTTCTTCGTCAAGTGACATTGCTTGAGAAGGGTTTGAGCATGACAGAGACCAAATGAGATGAGACACTCGAAGCCCTCGAGCGTCTTAAACAAGAGTCGAAGAGGCGCGAGGATGACCTGATGGCCACCGCAACCGACAGAGAAAAGGGGTTCATAGAACAACTTTCCTCTATCGCACAAGCACTCTCGGGTATGTGTGAATCTGATATTTTTCTTAATGCTTGTATTTTCCTCTTTGGTCATGCTTGCTAACTTGATGGAATGCGATTCCAGATGCTGCCAGTGTTGGCTTCGACCGCTAGGCTTTGGACCGTGGGGACGCCTTGGTTGATGTTGTGACCGCGATCGAAGATCGTGGTGCCTCCGCTCAAGACGCCCTCAAGAAGGGCAGAGCCGTTCTTGGAATCCTTCGCGAAGATATGCTCCCAGGGCCAAGCTAGTTGAAGATCTTAATGGCCTAGTTGAGACCTTCGCGGGTGGCGTGCCTGCGGACTTCAAGAACGCGCAGAAGGGAGCTGGCGCTTCCTTGGGGTTGGTGATGGCACAGGCCTACGGTGCTAATCTAGACGTCAGCCAGATTACTTCGAGGATGCCAATGACTACGGAGGGCCAGGAGGTAATTTTCTATCCCTTTGTTGTTCGTTGTCATAAACATGGGACGCACTTCATAGAGACACTCGCGAAGTACTCTTTGGAGCAAAAACGGCTGAATGCGGCAAAGGCCATGGCGACGGGGGCCACCGTAGCGAGGGCTATTGCGTCAGACGCAACGGCAGCGAAAGTGACAACATCAGAGGCTGCCATGGAGTCGAAAAGCCCACAGGTGCTAACGTATAGGTGTAGCTGCCTGTTGTTTTACTTTTGTAGCTGCATAGGAGCTTATCCTTGTCTTGAGATATATCTGTGGGGGCGCCCCTGTTAGAACTTGATGCTACTTTTGATGTGTAAATTGTCTCCGTGCTTGCGCCATTCGAATTCCATGTGTAGTGTCTCTTATTCGTCCAATCTTCTCTTTGGTTAGGTCTCTTCGAGTGGTTTACCAGATGTGCCTCCCGCTGATGCGCCTGTGGCACAACCATGTTTGAAAGTAGAGATGTTGTCGCTCTTTTCGCGCTTGCATGACCGCGTGAAGCATTTGGAGCAGGACGCGCTGATGATTCACAGCAATGCTGATGTCTGGAAGTCGAAGGTAGAAAAAGTTGTGGAACAGGAAGCTTATATTCTTGGAGAGGTGGCCCAAATCAATGAGCAGTTGCAATGTGGGTGTTTCTTCGACTTTGTTGCTGTAGTGTGCTTGTGTCATTGTTTCTGGCGCTGATGCCTTTATGTTGCTATCTTTGTAGTTGTCAATCTCATTCCACGGGAAGAAAGGGACCACATCAGCGTTCAACTGAGCTATTTAACTCAGGAACAACTAGAAGCTGGTGGGTTGGACTGACCGGGATCGTGCGATCAAATTGGCGATGCTGCAAGAGCGCGTATCACAGGTCCTGCACTTTCTGAAGAAAGTGCAATCGTTCTTCAAGCAAATCTCCAGGGCGATGTATCCGTTAGATGTCACCCCCTCGATCTTGCTGGATCTGATGTGAAGGTTTTATAGTGCTGATGCGGTACACGAGTGTGTGCACCAACAATTAGTTGAAGGTGCTAAGGTTGTGTTGGCGCTTGTGCGCATGCAATGACCCGACGTGGACTTGGATATTGTTGTTGCAAGACCACCACCGCCACCAGCAGGGATGGCGTGGAACATGTTGAGCGGTTGATCATCCAACGGAAGACATCGTGAGCTTGTTCGACGAGCGCACCAACGTTCTTCTTTCACGTTAGTAGAATAGTGATTAACCTGCACAGGATGTATAATTGTTGTAAAGTCTATATAATGTTTCAACTGGGTGTTGATACCCATGCTTTTATGTAAAGATATTAGCTTTTTTGTTTTGCAAGTGTGCTTTGTATGCAATGTCTTTTCGTTAGCCTGACGCTTGCGGATCTCATCGCCTTGCCAGCCTACTAGTTGCGTTACAACTGGGTTGGTTTTATCAAGAGTTCGATTGGCAGTTTGATTAGCTACTCGGCTCATTGCTTTGTGAGGTTGTATATGTGACAAGGTCGTCGGGGAGGCGCAACCCCCAAGTGTAGAAATATCAATGAAAGTAAATGTAACAAGATACATGGTTGGAGGCACTTAGCTTTATTTATTTGTAGAATATTAGGAGGTACAATGTGTGGCTAAGTAGCCTGGCTGAGTAGCCTTATTCTAAAGTAAAAA
Source organism: Avena eriantha (assembly GCA_910589775.1). Classification (NCBI taxonomy): domain Eukaryota; kingdom Viridiplantae; phylum Streptophyta; class Magnoliopsida; order Poales; family Poaceae; genus Avena; species Avena eriantha. Next base: position 115,908,212 of record OU342745.1, read on the forward strand.
ACATCTAGGGGTACAAACGTCGTAGCTGCACGACATTCCAGGGGTTGGAGTATGTGACTCCACTTTCTACGTCCTTCAGGCGATAGGCGCCACCTGGGATTACTTCAGTAATCACATAGGGTCCCTCCCAGGGGGACTCGAGCTTGAGGTATCCTTTCTGCTTTAGACACTAGATCTCCTTCAACGAAGGATCTTGGGTGCAGTTGTCGACTGTGGTAGTTGCGGAGGCTCTACTGGTAGATCGTTGATCGTTCTTCCACGATCTCGCATGCTTCATCGAGGAGGTCTACGAAGTCTTCGAGTGTGGCAGTAGATTTCATCTCGCTGTACACGACGACCCTTGGGGCCTTGTAGCGCACTTCTATAGGTAATTCTGCCTCGGCACCACGTACCATGAAGAATGGGGTGTAGCCTATGGCGCTGTTTGTAGTTGTGCATAGGCTCCATAGTACGGATGGCAGCTCCTCAGCCCAACACCCAGCTGCTCGCTCGAGTGGTTAGAGGAGTCTTTTTTTGATGCCGCTGCAGACAAGGCTGATGGCCTTTTCAACTTGACTGGTGGTCTAGTGATGTGCAATCGAAGCGTAGCTGATGTTGATTCCCAGGTTTTCACAGAAATCATGGAACTCATTCGAGGTGAAGTTCGTCCCGTTGTCGGTGATGATGCTGTGTGGCACCCCGAACCTAGAGACGATGGACTCAAAGAACTTGACTGTGGTGGTGTCTGTCTGGTTCATCACGGGCATGGCCTCGATCCACTTGTTAAACTTTTTGACTATGACAAGGAGGAAGATATATTCTCCAGGTGATGATTTTTGCAGCTTGCCAACCATGTTGAGTCCCTATTGCGCGAAGGGCCAAGCCACAGGTATTAGCCTGAGTTCTGCGCCTTGTGCATGCGGCTTATCTACAAATCTTTGGCAAGCATTGCACTTCTAGACGATGTCCTTGGCATCGTGCATCATTGTTGGCCAATAGAAACCAGCTCGTAGATCTTTGGTGACGAGGGTGCGACTCCCGGCGTGATGCCCGCAGGTGCCTTCGTGTATCTCGAGGATTATGGCTCTTCCATCACCATTGGATAAGCATCGCTGAAGGCCTCCTATAATGCTGCGTTTTTATAGCTCGCCGTTGATAATGGTGAAGGCTTTGGAGCACCACGCTATGTGTCGCGCATATGTCGGGTCGTATGGCAGCCTATTGGTGAGCAGGTATGTGATGTACGGCTGCGTCTAGGATGGCTCGATGAGCATGACCTCCATGGGGACTTTAGGTTCAGGTCCCTGTTTCGTATTATTAGGACCTCTGAGTTCTTCGGGTGGCGTAGCCCCCGAGCCATTTGATGTGATGGATGGTCCTTCAAAAGCCTTTGTCTTGATGGAGCGCTCGTAGATCTGCTCCAGGAATACACCGGGTGGTACCGGAGCACAGTTGGACCCTATGTTGGTGAGCATGTCAGCGTCCTCGTTGCTTTCGCGGCCCACATGTCGTAGTTCACAGCCATCGAAGTCTCCTTTGAGTGCATCGTAGAGGTTGCGGTAGGTGATCATATTGTCGCTTAGAGCATCGCACTGGTTCATGGTTTGGTCCACCACGAGCTTGGAGTCACCATAGATGACGAGTCACGTTGCGCCGCAGGATTTGGCTATCTGCATCCCGTGGAGCAGGGCCTCATATTCTGGCTCATTGTTGGAGGTGCGGAACTGCATTCGCAGGACATATCTCATCTTGTCGCCCTGCGATGACGTCAAGATGACACTTGCGCCCGCTCCTTCTCGATGTTTGGATCCGTCGAAGTGCATTGTCCATAGGCAGGACATATCATGTGTGTCTAGGAGTTGGTTCTCCATCCAGTGAACGAGGAAGTCTAGGAGAACTTGCAGCTTGCCGCCAATCACCGCTCATATCTAATGTCTCGTGGAGACAGCTCAATTCCCCAAAGGGCGACTCGTCCCGTGGCGTCTAAGTTGATGATTATGTACCCTAGTGGAGCATCATTCACCATGATGATGAGGTGCTCCTGAAAGTAGTGGTGCAGTCAACGTGTTGTCATGAAGACACCGCAAGCCATATTCTGGTAGTGCGGGCACCTCTGTTTTGTTGGCATGAGTACCTCACTGAGGTAGTAGACTGGGCGTTGCACTCCATGAACTTTGTTGTCTTTGGCTCGTTCCACAACCAGTACGGTACTGACCACCTGGTTGGTAGAGGAGATGTATAGTAACATTGGCTCCTTTTCCCTGGGGGTCACCAGCACTAGCAATGTGGAGAGTAGGCATTTGAGGTCATCGAATGCATCATGTGCCTCATCCGTCCACTCAAACTTCTCATCTTTGCGAAGTAGCTGATAGAACGGTAGTGCCTTTTTGCCTATTCGACTGATGAATCGACTGAGCACCGCGATTCTCCCAGCCAATGATACGTCCATTTTGCATCACTATTCTATATCATAATTTACTGTTCTTCATTGATATATTTCATATTAAGAGGTGATACTTACGTTATTTCATCTGTTTTTGCATGGTTGATGACTTTTGGAGCATGGACCGTTGTAGTCAGGATTCTGATGGAAAAGGTGGCAAAATTCGCGAAGATCAGAAAATCCGGGAAAATACATGGAAAATCCTATTTTTCTAGAAGACGAAGAAAGCTAGAAGGGGAAGTGGAGATGGGCCATAGGGGGCCCACACCACCCCCTGGCACGGGCCATCCCAGGCCGCGCCACCAGGTGGTGTGGCCGCCCTAGTCCACTCTAGCCTCTCCCCTCTAGTATATATTATCCTCCCGAAACCCGAAGACTCGGGGAGCAACCACAGAAATATTCTGCCGCCTCTGCGGGGCGGAAAACACCGAGAGAGAAAGATCTCTCCGACAGACAGAATTCTGCCAGGGGAATTCCTTCCCGGAGAGGGGATATCGTCGCCATCAACACCACCATCAAGCTGGACTTCACCGAGATAATCATCATCATCACCACCACCATCATCTCCATCAGCACCATCATCACCACCTCCATACCGCTGTAACAATTGGGTTGAATCTTGCATAGTTCTTAGGGGAACTTTCCCGGTGTTGATTACTCCATGTAGTTGATACTATTGTTTATGTTCAGATTGTTACACATCATTATTTCATCTCTGATCATGATCCATATGATGTCTTGTGAGTAGTTTGTTTTGTTCTTGAGGACATGGGAGAAGTCATGTTGTTAGTAGTGGAATTGTGTTGAGAAAGATTTAATGGTTTGATATTTAAGTTGTGGTGTACTTCTTCTAGTGGTGTCATGTGAACGCCGACTACATGACATTTCACCTATATGGGCCTAGGGGAATGCATTGTGTATTTGGCTACTAATTGTAGGGGTTGCCGGAGTGACAGAAACCTGAACCACCGTTAGGAACCATTGCACAAGGGACGTCAGGGTCTTAGAGTTTAAAGTTGTGGTTAGGTTTCTACCTTAATTACTTTCTTGTACTTGCGGATGCTTGCAAGGGGTATAATCACAAGTATGTATTAGTCCTAGGAAGGTCGGTACATTAGCATAGGTTCACCCAAACAAAACTTAGCAAACTAAAGAAGATTAATCAATTACATGAAGTGAAAGCACTTGACGGTATTCCCATGTGTCCTCGAGAACGTTTGGTCATCTTTAGTAATACAACTGGCTTGTACTTTGTTGAATAAAGGATTGGGCCACTTGCTACATTTATTCTTATTGTCTTTTATTTACTCGTACTTTATTTACCTACATTATCAAAAACCCCTGAAAATCTGTTTACTAAGTATTTATAGAGAATTCCTGCTCCAAGCCACTAGCCAGCACCTTCTGCTCCTCGTTGAGTTCGACACTCTTACTTATCGAAAATACTGCGATACACCCCCTATACTTGTGGGGTCATCAAGACTATTTTCTGGCGCCGTTGCCGGGGAGTGAAGTGCTATTCGAGAGTGGAACTAGTAAAGGAATTTTCTATTGTGAGTATTGTTTACTTCTGTTAGTTGCTTTATTTCAATATGGATAATTCGCTGAGTTTCTTATTTCGTAATGCTACTACCACTGCTAAGGTAGTAGATGAACCACCACCTGCTGAGAATGGTACTTTTAAAATACCTACAAGAATTATTGATCATGTTATGGATAACTATTATGTTGGAGATGGAACTGTCCATCCTGGTGATCATTTGCTCTTTATACATGAATTATGCGGGTTGTTCAAGTGTGCAGGTATTACAACCGATCAAGTCAAGAAGAAGTTATTCTCATTATCACTGACAGGAAGAGCTGAAGAATGGTATAAGCTGCTGAAGAATGGTTAATCTCTTGAATGGGAGGAAATAGTGCCTCTCTTTTATTCAAAGTTTTATCCTCCTAGTGAGGTTCATAAAGATCGGAATAAAATATACAATTTTTGGCCTCTTGATGGAGAGAGTATAGCTCAAGCTTGGGGGAGATTGAAGTAACTAATGCTCAAATGTCCCATTCATGAGCTCCCCAACAATATTATTATCAATAACTTTTATGCAAGGCTTTCTCATCATGATAAGGATTTATTGGATGCTTCTTATGCTAGATCATTTACACGCATGGAAGAAGAAGCTAAATGGGATCTTCTGGACTGTATTCAAGATAATGTTGAAGCATGGGAGAATGACAAAGGAAGAAAGTCAGGTATAAATTATGATTATGAATGCATTGAATCTTTTATGGGGACTGATGACTTTCAAAATATTAAAATGCTTATGGTCTAAACTCTCAAGCTATTGCAACTTATTTTAAGGCTTTTTCTTCCTATATTGAAGTGCCTAAAAAGAAGTGGAATAAGTATCATGAACCATATAAAGATGTTGCTAAGTGTGTTCCTGCAAGAAATACTGAAGTTTATACTGCTAATCATGCTTTACCTGAACCTTACATTGAGAAAATACCTTTCCCAGTTAAGATAAAGGAACATTTTATGATAGCTAGTGTGGTTAATGAAGGTACAAATAAAGCGGTTGAACCTGATAAACAAATGGAAGATGAACATATAATAGAAAATGTGAAAGACTTTGTCACTAAATATGTGGAAGATGGACACACTATCCTCTGTAAGGATACCCCTAATATTGTTTCACAAAGTAGTGTTCTGAGAGTTAGTGTCCCTGTGTTTTCTGTTAGGATAAGTGATCATTGCTTCAATGGTTCTTGTGATAGTTACATTATTAAGTTTATGCATGATACAGAAAGTTATTATCAAAGAGGGAAGATTGTTCTTATGCATCTCAATAATATCAAGTTTCCTCGTTTTATGCTGAAAGTTTTTATGTTGCACTTCTTTTGCCTTCCTATGCTAGTAGCCTCTGGTTTCAACAACTTGTTTGTTTACAAAATTCCCTTGCATAGGAAGTGGTTTAGACTTAAACATGTGTATTTTTTCTTCTTGATGCTCTCTTTTATTTCAATTCATATTCTTATGTGAGCATCATTGAAATTATCATGCCCATCTTAATGGCTATAAAGAAAGTGCTTTTTGGGAGACAACCGAATATATTCTTGCTTTCAATTTATTTTTGTTTCTTTGAGTCTTGGAAGTTATTACTTCGGTAATAACCTCTCCTTATCCTTTTTTGTTTGGTTTTTGTGTCAAGATCAACCTCTAATGAGAGAGAAGTAAGATTTGGGGAAGTTGTTGTCCCAAAACAGATTTTTGTGCTTCACCGAAAAACTTCGTGAGAGATCTCTGTACGTCAGATTGAGATGTAGTTTTTTCTGCTTCTGCCCCAAGTTGTTATTTAACTTTCATTAGTTTTGCACTTTTTGATTTAAGAAACAGAAGATTTTCGAAAAAATTGATCTTTACCTGCTGGTCTGTTTTGACAGATTTTGCCACTCTTGCATTTGCTTCTTAAAATGATTTTCTTTTTGAATTCTTTTTGGGTTTTCGGACGGAGTTGCTTTAGTAGCTTATGTTTTGACAGATTTCATTTGAAATTGAACATAAAAGGTTTATACCTTGCTTACACTAATGTTGCTAATGAGAATTGTCTGAAGTTTTGTGTGAAGAAATTTCCAGGTTAGTGGAGAAAATGGTGTAATGAGAAAGTGAAAGGTTTCATGACTCGAGCAATATGAGTATGAATATGAAGATATTGATGTTATTCAAGTGGTAACTCCGGAAAAATTTCTCGAAGACCGAATTCAGAGACCTGCAGAGTCCGTTTTCGAATAGGTAACAGTTCTGGTAAGGAGATCAAGAGTAAAGATGAAGGGGAGGCAAAGCAAAGCCAACATCCGCGTACCGGCACTACCATTGCAAGCATTGGAGTGTTGGAAAGATCTTCCAGGGTCAGGAGGACTACACGGATGTCAACTGGAGGGAAACCTCCGCATCACTTTTTGGCTCCACGTTCACTTCCTCCACGCAGCAAGAATCCTTTCCATACCCCTATCCATGAGCATCAATATCAGAATATGCCCAAGGAGAAATTACCCTCCAATTGTGATTTGCCTCGTTCTAGCCATGTAGGAAAAGAAGCCTTCAAGGAGGAAGAGTAGGAAAAGAATCGCAAGAGCTGGGAGACATGATCATGCACCACATCGAGCACAACTCGGAGTTGATTCGTACTCTCACCTTCGAGATTCAGGACTTGGGGAAACTAATCAAAGAGCTCATCGAGAGAATACCACTACCACCGAAGGAGTAATTCGTCATCAGGTTTTGGCATCCCCTTGGTTTGTTCCAAGCTTGGGGGAGTGCCGCGGTATCATATCACTATCTTCTATCTTTTTACCTTTTTAGTAGAGTCATATCATGAATAGAGAAGTTATCGTGTAGGATGGTTTGCATTATGGAAGTGTCCCCTCTCTCGTTAGATATCTATGTATCCCTTGGTGTGAGTTTCCGTTATGGAATATTAATGAGAAGTTATATCATTTACTCTGTTGCATCTCTTATTTTAGTTTTCAATTCATGGTTATATGATTGATCTTATTGTTAGTATTGGTATCACTTTGGGATCATGGAGTTAATTTAGTTGGTTTTGGCAAACCTGGCTCGGTCAGTAGCAATACTATTTTTGAGAGTTGAATGAAAAAGATAAAAAGTACTCTAAAGAAATATAATTTCATCATCTTTCTTTCTTGATTTCCTCATAAGTTTAGTATTCTATAGTTAAGATCTTTTGTGCTTCCAAGGAAGATTGCATGTTTGTTTTTATCACTTGTATGTTTGTTTGTTTCCTTCAACTCTTATGCTTGCTACCCAGCCTTGCTAGCCAAAAACCTGTACTGAGGGGGAATACTTGTCGTGCATCCAATCCTTAAACCAAAACCTATGCCATTTGTGTCCACCATACCTACCTATTAGCACTATTGCTATTCCAAGTAAATTCATGTTTTGATCTACCTTCCAAATTAAACTTGTTATGTGAAAATTAGTTATTAAATCTCTCACGAACTTGATGGCACACTTTAGTTTTCTTGCCCTTAATAAACTTGAACCATTGTGCCCATCTATGTTGCGTATATGCTTGCGTTTTGTAAGTTGTGAATTAGTAGAACCATGCTATCATGGGGAACACTTTCAACATTGCATCGGTACTTTGTACCTAGTTGATATCATATTCTTTTGTCTATGGATGTCGTCAGTGTGAAATGAAAGGGGAGCTTGTAAGTCCATGGAGTTATGTATGTGTGTTAGAGAAACGACTGGGCCGTCGGTCTAATCCATGCTGTCATGGTGGAAACCTGCAGCGTAACCATACTGAGCATCTATGAAGCATTCTTCTTATAAAAAAAGAGATAGAGATCGAGAAAAAGAGAAAAAGAAAAAAGAAAAAAGGAGATGAGAAAAGAGGAAAGAGAGAAAAAGCACCATATTCCCATGGTAAATAAGAAGATTGCTGAGATGTTTGTTGTCTGCTTGCCTTGTCATTTTGATATGGGGATTCTTCTGTATCATCGGGCAAGGGGTACCCCATTGGCGGTTCTCTATGATACACATGTACTTACTATGACAAGAACTTACCGGTGACTAAACTTGACTAGCATGAGGAGCGGCCCTCGTATTCAAGGGACATGAGATTTTCAACTTGCAACTTGTCAAGCATATCATCATATTTGATCACTTTAACCTTAACCACCTAAAGATGCCTATGATTGGGGTAATGAGACCTGAAAGCTAATAAGTACCATAATTTTTGGGAGCTCTTTATGAAACTTGAAATCCCTGCTTCACTCTGCGAAGGGCCTTTGTTTTACTTTTTAGTAGAGTCAGTAAACCTATTCTCTTCTACCTCAGCAAGTATTATGAGTTGTTGTGTTTCATTCATTCATATGATAATTTTTTCAATCATGTTTCTTATGTTCCTTGTTTTGCACTTTGCTCTTATCTTAGTGTTTACTACTTTGAAAGCTATCATTGAAAATCAGTTATTTGTGAACTCAAGCAAATTGTCAACTATTCTTCGACCAAGAGCTAAGTTTGCCATTACCAATTGTGATTTACTTTATGTATCTTTATTGTGTTTCCTTTACTTATTGCAAGTTAAGTTATATAATAGTGAGTTGTCTTCTATTATGACTTATGTATTGATGAATGTGATGCTTCTTGTCTGTATTCTTTTATCGACTCTTCACTCCATAAACCTGAGATCATATTTATTGAATTCAGTTTCACTTGGGGACTAGCGAAGTCTAAGCTTGGGGGAGTTGATACGACCATTTTACATCACTATTATATATCATAATTTACTATTATTCATTGATATATTTCATATTAAGAGGTGATACTTATGTTATTTCATCTGTTTTTGCATGGTTGATGACTTTTGGAGCATGGACCGCTGCAGTCAGGATTCTGATGGAAAAGGTGTTGTTTGGAGGCAAAATACGCGAAGATCAGAAAATCCGAGAAAATACATGGAAATCCTATTTTTCCAGAAGACGAAGAAAGCCAGAAGGGGAAGTGGAGATGGCCACAGGGGGCCCACACCACCCCCTGGCGCGGGCCAACCCAGGCCACGCCACCAGGTGGTGTGGCCACCCTGGTCCACTCCTGCCTCTCCCCTCTAGCGTATAGTATCCTCCCGAAACCCTAAGACTCGGGGAGCGACCACAGAAAGATTCTGCCGCCTCCACAGGGCAGAAAACAACGAGAGAGAAAGATCTCTTCGGCAGACAGAATTCTGTCGGGGGAATTCCTTTTTGGAGAGGGGAGATCGTCGCCATCGACACCACCATCAAGCTGGAATTCAGCGGGATCATCATCATCATCACCATCATCTCTATCAGCACCATCATCACCACCTCCATACCGATGTAACAAGTGGGTTGAATCTTGCATAGATCTTAGGGGAAACTTTCCCGGTGTTGATTACTCCTTGTAGTTGATCCTATTGAGTGAACCGTTGGATTATTGTTTATGTTCCGATTGATACACATCATTCTTTCATCTCTGATCATGATCCATATGATGTCTTGTGAGTAGTTCGTTTTGTTCTTAAGGACATGGGAGAAGTCATGTTGTTAGTAGTGGAATTGTGTTGAGAAAGATTTAATGGTTTGATATTTAAGTTGTGGTGTACTTCTTCTAGTGGTGTCATGTGAACGTCGACTACATGACACTTCACCTATATGGGCCTAGGGGAATGCATTGTGTATTTGGCTACTGATCGTAGGGGTTGCCGGAGTGATAGAAACCTGAACCCCCGTTAGGAAACCATTGCACAAGGGACGTCAGGGTCTTAGAGTTTAAAGCTGTGGTTAGGTTTCTACCTTAATTACTTTCTTGTACTTGCAGATGCTTGCAAGGGGTATAATCACAAGTATGTATTAGTCCTAGGAAGGTCGGTACATTAGCTCAGGTTCACCCACACAGCACTTAGCAAACTAAAGAAGATTAATCAATTACATGAAGCGAAAGCACTTGACGGTATTCCCATGTGTCCTCGGGAACGTTTAGGGGGTGTATCGCAGTATTTTCGATAAGTAAGAGTGTCGAACCCAACGAGGAGCAGAAGGTGCTAGATAGTGGTATGGATCAGGAATTCTCTGCAAATACTTAGCAAACGGATTTTTTGGGGGTTTTGATAATGCAAGTAAATAAAGTACGAATAAATAAAATACAATAAGAATAAATGCAGCAAGTGGCCCAATCCTTTATTCAGCTAAGGACAAGCCGGTAGTATTACTTAAGATGACCAAACGTTCTCGAGGACACACGGGAATACTATCAAGTGCTTTCGCTTCATATAGTTGATTAATCTTCTTTAGCTTGCTAAGTGTTGTGTGGGTGAACCTGTGCTAATGTACCAACCTTCCTAGGACTAATACATACTTGTGATTATACCCCTTGTAAACATCCGTAAGTACAAGAAAGTAATTAAGGTAGAAACCAAACCACAGCTTTAAACTCTAAGACCCTGACGTCCCTTGTGTAATGGTTTCCTAACGGGGGTTTAGGTTTCTGTCACTCCGGCAACCCCTACGATTAGTAGCCAAATACACAATGCATTCCCCTAGGCCCATATAGGTGAAAATTCATGTAGTCGACATTCACATGACACCACTAGAAGAAGTACACCACAACTTAAATATCAAACTATTGAATCTTTCTCAACACAATTCCACTACTAACAACATGACTTCTCCCATGTCCTCAAGAACAAAATGAACTAATCACAAGACATCATATGGATCATTATCAGGGATGGAATAATGATGTATAACAATATGAACATAAACAATAATTCAACGGTTCACTCAATAGCATCAACTACAAAGAGTAATCAACACCGGGAAAGTTTCCCCTAAGAACTATGCAAGATTCAACCCAATTGTTACAGCAATATGGAGATGGTGATGAGGGTGATGATGGTGATGGTGGTGGTGATGATGATGATAATCCCGATGAAGTCCAGCTTGATGGCGACGATCTCCCCTCTCCGGGAAGGAATTCCCCTGGCAGAAATCTGTCTGCTAGAGAGCTCTTTCTCTCTTAGTGTTTTCCACCACGTAGAGGCGGCAGAATATTTCTGTGGTTTCTCCCTGAGTATTAGGGTTTCAGGAGGATTATATACGCCAGAGGGGAGAGCTGGAGATGGGCCAGGGCGGCCACACCACCTGGTGGCGTGGCCTAGGGTGGCCCACGCCAGGGGTTGGTGTGGGCCCCCTGTGGCCCATCTTCACTCCTCCTTCTGGCTTCCTTCTTCTTCTGGAAAAATAGGATTTTCTATATATTTTCCTGGATTTTCTGATCTTCGCGAATTTTTCCTCCAAACAGCACCTTTTCCATCAGAATCCTGACTGCAGCGGTCCATGCTCCAAAAGTCATCAACCATGCAAAACAGATGAAATTACATAAGTATCATCCCTTAATACGAAATATATCAATGAATAACAGTAAATTATGATATAGAATAGTGATGTCAAATGGACGTATCAGCTCTCTGCGGCGTACGCCGCCGTTGAATACGTCAATTGCACGGTCCTCGGAGATGTCTTCTATGGAGTTTTTAATGATGGACCACCTCTAGATGTAGGAGCCAAGTGATTCGCCGGGCTTTTGATAGCAGTCCTTTAGCTCTTCGATTGACGCGGGCCTTTTGTAAGTTCCCTTGAAATTTCGCACGAAGCTATAGACTGGCTCTCCCATCTGCGGATCGACCCGCGGGGGAGGTTGTTGAGCCATGCGCGGGTAGCAGCATGCAGCTACAGCTCGAGGGACTGCATAGATGTGCTCTTGTTTCCCATGTAGCTTGACGGAGGAAATGTGATCTTCCAACCAGATCTTCGGGTCCTAGCGGCATCTAACTTTGGGTTCTCCGACAGGAGTTTGAACCCTTTTGACATACGTGTTTGTCGTATAGCCCTGCTGAAGCAGCCAGCACCGTAGAGCTCCATTCCTTCGTCCTCTGACTCTATTGAGCAAGCGCACTTCGCGTGCATCTTATTGACGCCGCGAAGGTCATGCTCGTCATCGCTGGAGGAGAGCGAGTAGTACCTGGCTGGAGCCTTGCTCTTCTCTGGCTCCGGCGTTGGATCTTTGGTGAGCACAGCTTCGACCAGTCCAAGGCCAGCGCTCATAGATCGGTGCACGACGGATCATGGATCCCTAGCTGGTGGTTGATTGTTGAGTGGGTACATGGTGGCTGCTATCACCGCTGGTTGTGGTGTTTTTGGAGCACATTGCCCCGCGAGTCAACCGTCATGAACAAGAAGTCGAGGGCTTTAGTGGCCTCTTCACGATCTTTGTCATTGAGTTGGGCCAGTCGAGGGTGCCTTTTGGTGGATGCATGGCCATTACCCTTGGAGGAGGATCCTCCGATGGAGGAGAGCACCACCCGCAGAAGGCTCAACTCATCTACAGCTCTCCTACACTCATCGAGTTGAGCGCTCACCGCCTACTGACACTTGAACTCCTGGATGAGTAGGTAATGATAACCCATCACCATCTGTTGTGATGAGTTTGATGGCAGGGGTTGCCCTGTAGGGCCTCCCTGCATTGCTCCCACTCGGCATCGTTGAGGTGGATCTCTTTCCACCTCATTTCGTTGTTGATGCATTCTCCCTCAGGGTTTGGGCAGGTTGGGCGGCTGCTGATCATCCTCAACAGGGCCAATGGTGGGAGGTCGATTGGTCAGCCCGTTGTTGGTGGGTCCATCATTGGCATTGTCCCTTTGAGTGCTTCCACCGTCGATGTTGATGACTGCGCACATTTAGTGGTTTGGAAAACCGTTGCTTCCGAAGCTCACAGATCTGGAGCCGTAGGCTCCACCTTCCGACGTTAGATCGCACATATCAGACTCGCAACTATTGTTGCTATCCGTGTCCTCGAACGATGTCGAGGCGTTGAGCTCGCTTAGGGTGCCGATCGGTGGTGGGAACCACGATGCAGGGGCAATCGAAGGAGCTTGTGGCTGATCAGGGAGGCAAAGCGTGTCGATCTGTCCGACCTGGAAGTGTAGGCTTCCGATTGCCAGGCCGATCCCATCGCCCACAGACTCGAAATCCGGGCGAGTCACCGGCGCATGGACGGTGAATTCTAAGGCACCAAAGACAAGGTGAGTATCCGTTGTAGAAGAGTCATAGATCACGAGGTTACCCAGGTTCAGGCCTTGAAGAGGACCCTACTCCTTCTTGTCTGCTCTTGATTATGAGGGAGTCGAAAGTTACAAGGGTGCGAGATGCAATCTGGCGAGGTGTATGCGGGGGTTGTGGATTGTTCTCCTTGCCACCCCCTCCTAGACTTTATATAGGGAGGCTAGGTATCGGGGTTGCGGGTCAAGTCAGTTACAGATTAGTGTTTTCCCTTTAAATTTGTATCTACACTTTGTCGTGTCCTTCAAGAAGTCGATCTCCTGTGGGCCACCCGAATCCTCAATGGGATGCGTTCGCACCGTGGAATCCTTCTTGGATTGGACCGTATAGGCTAATCTTGGGTACATGCAGGGTATACCCATGTCACCCCTCAATCATTGGAGCCGGTCAAAGCTTATCCTAATAGAGGTTGTTGTAATAGACAGACAAAAGTTCATCGCCTAAGGGAAATAGGTCCGACGCACCAGAGCAGCAACCATCACCAATTATGACAACCATAAATTAGAAAAGACTTAACTGAGAACAAACGAACAAAAATGCAAATAGACTAGATCCCATGAGATCCACCAAACAAACGAGTCTAAGCGCCCTTCATTGGTGCTATATGCACCATTGGAGTGAGGATAGAACATAGAGGACTTTATTCTGACTTCAAAAGATAGCCGTCGCCTCAACATCTCGAAGAACACACTATAAATTGGCTAAAATATTCCACCAGCTAGAGGCTGTGGTATACCACACCTCTAAGGCCCTAGTGCCACCAGAGGAGGACCAGGCCGGCGATGTCTCCGATGAGGGGGATGAAACCCTAGATGGATTTTAGATAGCTCTGGTTGCATCTCTCATGGCGGCTAGGTACATACCTGTTCGATCTCAATTCCACAATAGGAGGGCTTTTTGTCTGATAGAATTTCACATTACGCAGGACATTAACTAACCCTATTTACAGGGATTAGCTCACATTAGAAAACAAGTATTGATACCTGTAGCACCCCGGGTAAAACCACTACTAGAAAATCGCATGTTGTTTTTATTTTGTGCATCGTCATGACTGCATGCTCATGTCATTATGCTACATTCCATTCGAGCATCCTCATGACTACATACATGTTTTTCTCAAAAACTATTTTCCCTATAACCTATCTTTGTTTTCTAAATTTCCCTTCCTCAATTCAAATCAAAATTCCGGGTCTACCTGGATACTTTGTTATCTAAAAACTAATTACAATAGTCTTATAAATAAATAAGTAAAACTTCTATTTTTGGAGGCAGCCAACCAGACACAAAAGCCCAGTCGGCCACCTCTAAACTAAACATAACCCTGTCCTAAACGGACCGAACCACCCACCCGAGTGGCCGAGTCAAACCACACACCACCTAGCCGCACCACTCCACTACTCCCCAACCCGCAAACACTCATGCAGCGGCAACCGATCCTCGCTAGAGTCCAACGCCCAGCCGCTCGCGTCAACCCCACCCTGTTTCCTGCCGCTAACCCCCGGGCCCAGCCCGTTGCTACGCGCCCGTGATCCAGGCCCCAATCCCGTGTGCCGCGTAACACACGCCAGGGACCCCGCTCGCTCGCCTTCCAGCATGCGAGCCTGGCCCCACCTTCTTCCCCTACCCCATCCCTGCCCGTCATGTTTTCCACCCGGCCCCACCACTTCCTCGACACGGCCACCAACCCTCGTGCTGCGCCACCTACCCTCTCTCCCCTAAAGCCTCCTTCCCCATCCCGGCATCGGCGCCTCCTCCCTCCTATGCACCGCGCGTCACCGCCTCCTCTGTGTCGCATGGTGCCGCCGCTAGGTCCCTCTCCTCCCTCTATACGTTGGCCTCCCAAGCGAGCCACCATCGACCGCCTCCCCGCTCCCGCCCGCAGCGACCGCGACGTCCACCGCCTCGTTCAGCCATACCGCCGCCTTCCTCCCTCCTCTCGCATCGCCACTGCCAGAGTCACCGCCTCCTGGGCCTCGCGGCTCGCCCAACTACAGCCCCAGCCAACCCCGCTCTCCCTCGCAGCCACCTCTGTTGCTCCCGTCGCCCGGCAACACCGCCTCCCCGAGCACCTGTTGTGGCCACGCCCGTCCGTCGTCGCCTTCCTCGAGTTTCACGACCTCGTTGTCGTCGCTCGACTCTGGAGCATGCGCCCCCGTAGCTGCCCTTCCTCTCCATCCGCCGAGCGCCGCCCGCTGGCCTACCGCTTCCCCGCAAACAATGTCGTCGATTCTCCCTCGGTGCGTCGCCTGGCCTGTGTGAGCTCGCAGGAGCGTCCTGCCTCTGTCTCCTGCCATAGACCCCTCTGTACATGTGAGATGATGATTTTTACCTTGTGTGACCGCGACCTTGTGGTGCTGCGGTATGTGAAGAGGATGTTTATGTGTTCTCTCCAAGCTCGTGTCACCGCCCCGGAAGTTCGCATGTGGGATCCTATTCCCTAATACCAAGCTCTTCCCAAGCCATTCTTGACAAGCAGATCGACATGTCCTGGCAGTACGCAAAGGTACGTTGCGACGGCAACACCAAGTCCGCCAACGATCTACAAGACAAAGCAACGAGTTGTCCTTAACGAACCATCGAAGTCGGGTCCCCGCGCACGCCAACATGGGACCAAAGACGCCGGTACGACAAGATCTTCATCCCAGACCCAAAGACCCTGAGGCCCCGATCCGGAGCCCGATCCTATTTCCGCCAAGACCGAACTAAACCCCTCTGAACCCCAAGTTCGACGAGTTTCCAATGTGTGACCCCTTTTCTCGAGACCCCTATTTTTATAATATATGATATCTACTTTTTGCATTTAAATGGTTCATGTTTGCACGCATATCATGTGGTTTGGGTTCTTTTAGCCGATACACCTAATAATTAAATATGGAGCGCATATGCGGGCTATTCTTGTCTAATATCGTCTCCATTTAAATTTTTGTAGTAAACCGGTGCCATGTTTTGCCTTATTAAACCAATATTTAAATTGTGGGGTACCTATACAATTTGAACCTCGTAATTAATTGTCGGGGCCCCGGTTCCGCTTAATATTGCCTAATCGCATCACATCTTTGTCATGTCATATAGCATACATGCGTCATGCCCGATCTTAAGCCGTAGTATTAAATAGTGCATTCGGTGTTTCTTCTAGTGCTTTGCTTCTTCACGGATTAGGCTGATGAGTTGATGCGAGTGTCGACCTAATCTTCAGATTAATCTTCGGATATATTTCCCAGGTGAGCATTCTCCTCCTTCTACCTATTTTGTATTTATAGTATTTACTTCATCCTGTTGACCTATTGCTATCTATGTTCCGATGCTATAGTTTTCCATACCATTTATATTCCATGCAGGCTCTATATTGCCTTGGACACCTCCTATTGCATATTGTATGGTAGACAGTTGGTCTTGCAAGTCATAGTTGCTTGCTCAGGTATTGCTTCGCGTCGTCGTGTTCCACCATTGTTAGGGGTTGACACATGATTAATGGTGGAGATGATCATGGCTTTCATTATAACTAGTTAATTAAAATGTTGGAATAGATATAATGTAGAGGCACCAGTGGGTAATAGATGTTATCTGGTTTTTACTCGCGCACTTGTGTCCACCTAGGAACCCGAGTTCTTGACACATGTTCCGAGATCGAGCATGTTAACCAAATGTGGGGTGTGTGGTGTAACTACCTCGGTGAATTACGCTCTTAGTTACATGCCTAGATGAGCGAAAGTGGTTAAAATGGTTTGGTGGGGCCCAGGGCCACTCACGGTAGACCTGTCGGCCGTCCTAACCACTTTCAGAACATCGGGACAAGAACGAGCGGCGTAATCGGCAGGCGAAGGGATCAACTACATACACAAGTGAGTATGTATGCAAGCCACATACAATAGTTCTCAGAGCCACTCCATCTAAAAGAAATAGAAATATTGCAACGCCATACGGCAAGATTCAAATATCCTAGATAGAGATAATATTTTAGGATAGCTCCTCATACATCAAACATCAGAGTATCAGGTGGAAGCGGAAAACAAGATCCGAGTATGGACAAGAAGCAAATCGGCATAAGATGCCACATAAATAAACACATCCCGCCCACAGATCTCACGGATCCCTGTTCCCGGAATCTCTACACCGAGTGATCGTTGCCAACATCATCTGTCTCCTCCACCCAGTATCCTTCTTGCGAATACACCTGTTCATCTGAATCAAACAATTTATCGTGTGAGACCCTAGGGGTACTCAGCAAGTCGTTATGCTGCTAAAGGGGAGACAACCCGGGGTGACGCAATTGCAGCAAAAGAAAATATCTAACAAGACAATAGATACTCGCTAACCATCCGCCTAACCAATGATAGACGAATTTCCGTGAATTAAGAACAACAGTTATAACAGTATAATTAATAGATCCATCCTCCTCCTCGCTTACCAACGAGGAAGCGGACGAACAACCCCCATCCGTTGGCAGTTTTATTAACCATTCCATGATTATTGCACTATTTACTAATCAGGTACTTAGTTAGATTAAAGCGGTACTTTAGTTATACTTGTCTATGATCGAGAAACTTTGCTCCAAGTCGTCCATAACCGCAGACACGGCTTTTAGAAAGATTTACCCTGCAGGGGTGCACGAATAGCAACACACACTCGATCAACCTCGGAAAAACCAACTCAAAACCCAACGAGGCATTCACGACAAAGCGATCATAGGATTCAGAAATATTTCAAGGGGCCACCTCAATAAGCTACCCGCAACGAAGATGGCCGGCTCCGAGACGGACCCAGGGTTTGCGACGACGGCTGTAAACGACTGGGAACCCGAAAATGTGACTGGGCTTGTCGATACCGCGAAAACGTGGCCCGATCCAAAACAGTACATGTGCTCCTCGCACAATCTTAAATAAAGCAGTAACATGGCATAAGTATATGATAGTAATAAAGCCCCAAACTAATTGTGGCCCCAATAAATAAGAATGAATTAAGCTCTGGCTCGGGGGGGTCCATAAGGCCTCCCGGATGTGGATAGTGCGAATAGTCAAGGAAAAGGAATCAAGTACTCGGGGTCCTACGGGACACAAGTGAGCATGAAAAACCAAATAGCAGATATTGCTCACCGGTGCCTCTTTCATTAGTTAACCGATTACTACTCAGATTAAGTTGTTTAGGTACCTCATTATTCATCAGACAGTCACATACCCTACACATGCTTTTCTACGACTCGCATGGCTCAAACAACTCCTGTAGTAATGGCTCATGGGATGGAGGATCAAGCTTCGGTGGGGTTTAAAAGTAAAGGCTATGGAGTACTTGGGATTCAATTTAATGCAATCGCGACTCAATGATGCAAGAATAAGATAGAGGCAATAGGTACTATATGTATGCAAGCATGTGGTAGTGCTTTCCTGGCAGCTCAGTTGAAGCGAGAGGTGGATCTGGGTAGTACTCCTGTGATTCCTGGTAATTCTCCTGTTGGGCGTCTATTCGAAGAAGAACCAAACAAACAAGGGCCAACATAAATAAAGTG
The DNA here is from genome assembly GCA_910589775.1 of Avena eriantha. Taxonomy (NCBI): domain Eukaryota; kingdom Viridiplantae; phylum Streptophyta; class Magnoliopsida; order Poales; family Poaceae; genus Avena; species Avena eriantha. The sequence goes on from OU342745.1 coordinate 115,926,793, forward strand.
CACAAGCATATGAATTAAAATGGGACAAGCAAACAAGCATGCCATGATGAATGATGCACAATTTACATGGCATTAAAGTAGCATGGCAAGGTGAGGTGTGATTACAAGAGCAAAGCATTTTATTAATTACTTAGCCAAGTTTTATTGCCATAAACAGTTCTGATTTTTAATAATGACATGATGCATGCTTCAATTCAGAACAAGGAAATGCATAGATAGAATGGGCTCGTCGCGCTGATCGATTTAGACATATTATTTGCCAAATTTGGAGTTATAGATTTAAAGTTATTAATTTAATTAGAAAATGGCATTTTATTGTAATTTTAATCATCTCGAAATTTTAAAGTGCTCAAACATTATTTTGAATAGCATATTTGAATTCCTCACATTTTTCTGATTCAAAAACGTATATCATTTGTATTATTTGGATTTATAATTTAAAAGTTATTTAAAAACAGATTTAAATTTGAATTAAACATTTACAGAAATCGTTTTATTAAAACAGATAAACAGGCCGACTTTTAATACCTAGCCAGACTTAGCCACAGTCACTGACATGCGGGCCCGCAACCGGCGCGGCGCTGAGCTGGCAAAAACGGCACAACGGTCCTTTTCGTACGCGGGGCGGGCTAGCCAGTGAGGCTGACTGGTGGGGCTGGGTGATGATGGGGCCACATGCGTGCGTGGGCCAGCGGGCAACTGACACATGGCCGATCCAGGGTGTGGGGGGGGGGGGAAGCCGACAAAACCCAGGGTGTTTTCCGTAAACGGCCAGGGGCTGACTGATGGGTCCACAAGGCCACAGGGGACCTGCGCGTGATCGACAAAAGAGGAGGGGTTTTTTTCCAAAACCGTGACAGCCGTTTACTGAATCTACACACAGTGAACCGTGACGGCCAGACGGCGGCGAGATTTTCTGGCGAGGACGGTGGCGCAACCACGGCGAGATAGCCTTTGCCGCTAAAACAAAAATTACAGAGGGGATCTCCAGCTACAGATCTCGTTCAGGGAGGCTCGTCGGAGGAGGACTGTACAGGACGGGGCCTTCGAGGAACAGAGGGGGAAATGCTGGCCTAGGTCTGTTTTTCGGTGGGCACCTCACCGGCGGGGGTCAAATACGGGCGGCGCTCCGCACGCGGAGGGAAGGAAACGGGAGAGGAACGAGGGGGCGCTCACCTCGTCTGATTCCCACGGAAATCAGAGGCCGGGACGGCCAGAGCGGAGGGGGACAGCAAGGACGCGGCAGCGGCTCACGTTCTCTGACAAGGGGGTACCTCCGAGTGGTCTTGGCTCCTCCTAGCAGGCGGAAACGATTCCTCGGTCTGCAACGGTGCTCCCCGGTGAGTCCCTGGTCTCTGACTAGGCCGGAAACGGCCTCTTGGAGATCTGACTGGCGGCGGGCATGGTACGGTGGAGAAGAGGGAGAGGGGAATCGGAGAAGGGATCTAGGGTTCGGAAAAGGGCGCGGCTCCGAGCGAGGATAAGAAGGGGGAGGTGGCGTACGGGAGGCGCGAGCTGAACGCGGCAGACCGAGAGAGAGCGGGCGAGACGGCGTCAGTCGAGGAAGAAGAGAAACAGGGGGGCGTTATTCTGAACGGCGAAGAGGTACGGGCGGGGGAAAGAGAAGGAGTGGCCTAGGAGGAAAAAGAAGGGCGGGGCGGATCTGCTGCTAGGCCGTGACCAGGTAGGGAGGGGCTGCTGGGCTCTCTCTTTTTATTTCTTTATTTTTATTTTTATTAACTGTTTTGTTTTTGTTTTGTGGCAGATTCAAACAACCCTATAAATAACCCTTTTTGGAAGTTTTTGCAAATTTGATTTAAAGGGAAAAGAGATGGCTATGGAGTGAGGTGAGGCTTAGTGGTTGAGCACAAGTTGATGGTGAGGAAACAATACAAGAGAGAGAGGAAGAGGAAGAGGGTTTTAAAAATCAAAGGAAAAATCCCACATGATCATGCTTGGATAGATGTTGGATAAAGAGAGAGAGAGGGATATGGTTTGGTGAAGAACCAAGAATGGCCACCTTGAATTGAATCTCAAAGGACCATGCCACACTTCCAAAAATACAAGCAAATCCCAAAAGAAGAGGATGGTGATAATTTCCATGGCCCATGCATGGGCATTAAATGCCATGTTTTATTTTGTGACACCATAATAATATAACATGGCATGATTCCCATGCATTACCAAAATGTGGAATAAAGGTCAAGCAAAAGAAATTGGAATTAGATCCATCCCAACCCACATGAGCTAAATTAAATGGCAAAAATAAAATAAAAGCCCATGGGTAATTAGGGTGGTGGAATTATAAGGTGGTGACAAAGAAAGGTGGTGGAGTGGAATAAAAGATATGCCCCCAACTCAACTTGGGCATCAAGCATTTATCAAGATTCAAATACAATTTAACAAGAGCCAAATATAATTAATAATGCATATGAGAGAAGACCCAAATGGAAAAGGTTTTATCTGATGCTCAAATGCAAGGTGGCATGATGACATGGGCATGATGTAATTATGATGCAACAATTATATGTAGGAAGTAGCCATTATATTACTAGACCAGGTAGCATTACAATTGTTAGACAATTTGGATGCTACAACTCTCCCCCACTAAACAGGAATCTCGCCCCGAGATTCTAGGAAGAAGAAGAAGACTCAAAGAGGGTAGGATACTTGGCACGGAGCTCATCTTCACGTTCCCAAGTGGCTTCATCAACGGAATGGTGCGACCACTGCACCTTGCAGAACTTGATGGACTTGTTGCGAGTCCTTCTTTCTACGACTTCAAGAATTTTTGTGGGGTGTTCTTGAAAAGACCGATCTTCTTGGAGATTGATGAGTTCATGGTCCACGTTCCTGCCGGGATCCTTGAAGCACTTCTTGAGTTGAGAGATATGGAAAACATCATGGACCTTGAGTTTTTTAGGGAGTTCAAGAGCATAAGCAACTTCTCCTCTTCTTCCACGAATTTTGAAAGGACCGATGTATCTAGGAGCCAGCTTTCCTTTCATACCAAAGCGGTGCGTGCCTCTCATGGGAGTGACACGAAGGTAAACGAGATCACCAGGGACATACTCCATGTCCGTGTGCTTTCTGTCATAATTGCTCTTCTGGCGACTTTGAGCAATCTTCAGATTTTCAAGAATGATGTGAACCTTCTCCTCCGCTTGAGTCACAATGTCGGGGCCAAACAATATTCTTTCACCTGCGCCCGACCAACCAATCGGAGTTCTGCATTTGCAACCATAGAGAGCCTCAAATGGTGCCATCTTTAGACTTTTCTGGAAGCTGTTGTTGTAAGAGAATTCAGCATAAGGAAGGAATTCTTCCCACTTCATGCCGAAAGAGATAACGCAAGCACGGAGCATATCTTCCAGAATCTGATTGATCCTTTCAACTTGTCCTTGCGACTGAGGGTGGTAAGCTGTGCTGAAGTTCAATTTTGTTCCCAAAGCATTTTGGAAACTTCCCCAGAACTTGGAAGTGAAGATGCTTCCACGGTCTGAGCTGATCTCAAGAGGAACTCCATACAAAGAGACAATTCTATTGATATAGAGATCAGCCAACTGAATTGTTGAAATTGTTTCCTTGACGGGAAAGAACTGAGCTACTTTAGAAAGCATGTCGATGACAACAAAGATTGCATTGTTGCCCTTCTGCGACCTTGGAAAACCAGTGATGAAGTCCATCTCTACTTTCTCCCATTACCATTCCGGAGGCTTCAATGGCTGTAGAAGACTGGAAGGTTTCTGATGGACAGCTTTAACTCTGCGACAGACATCACACTCCGAGACATACTTGGCACAATATCGTTTCAACCCAGTCCACCAATATTGTGTTTTCAAGTCCATGTACATCTTAGTGCTGCCAGGGTGGATAGAAAGAACGGAATCATGCGCCTCCTTGAGAACTTGCTCTCTTAAACCCGGGTAGTTCGGAACAAACATCCGGTGTTCAAAGAAAAGAGTGCCTTGGTCGTCGACGTGGAAAGACTCATACTTCGGAAGCTGAATGTTGGAGATGATCTTTTTAGTGTAAGGGTCACCAAGTTGAATGAAGCGAACTTTTTCTTCCAAGAGTGGGGTTGCCAGAAGGTTCAAAAGATACCCTTGATCCACAATTTCAAGGTTGAGCTTGCGGAACTCCTCGCACAAGAGAGGATGTTGTTCTTCCACCATGAGGTTGTTGACATAAGCTTTTCGGCTGAGAGCATCAGCCATGGCATTAGCTTTTCCCGGAGTGTAGTTGATGGTTAAATAGAAATCATTGATTGTTTCAATCCACCTCCTGTGACGAAGGTTGAGATCAAGCTGTGTGAAGATATACTTCAGACTCTTGTGATCAGAAAAGATCTCACAACGGTTGCCAACCAAGTAATGCCTCCATACTTTCAAAGCAAAGACAACTGCTGTGAGTTCGAGGTCATGTGTGGGATAGTTGATCTCATGCGTCTTCAACTGTCGAGTGGCATAAGCAACAACTTGTTTTTCTTGCATAAGGACCGCACCCAATCCTTGCAATGAGGCATCACAGAATATCTGGAAAGGCTTTGATGTATCTGGAGGAACTAAGACTGGTGTAGAAGTGAGCTTCTCTTTGAGTGTTTCAAAGCTTGCTTGACATGTACGAGTCCAAACGTATTTCTTTCCTTTCTTGAGGAGATCGGTAAGAGGCTTCGCAATCTTCGAGAAGTTTTGAATGAAGCGACGGCAGTAATTGGCCAAACCAAGGAAACTCCAGACTTCTTTGACGTTTATGGGTGGAAGCCAGTCCATAATTGTTTTAATAGTTTCTGGGTTGACGGCAATGCCTTTGGCAGAGATGACATGCCCAAGGTAGGTGACTTGAGGCAGCCAAAATTCACACTTGGAGAACTTTGCATACAGGCGGTTCTCACGAAGCTTGTTTAGGACACACCAAAGGTGTTCTTCATGTTCTTCCTTCGACTTAGAATAGACTAGAATGTCATCCAAATATACCACAATGAACTTATCAAGATACTCCATGAAAATCGAATTCATAAGCCTCGAGAAGGTGGCAGGTGCGTTAGTGAGGCCGAAAGACATGACTGTGTACTCGTGCAGGCCATAGCGAGTGGTGAAAGCTGTTTTGGGAACATCGTCCTTGCGAATCTTGATTTGATGATACCCACTTCTCAAATCAAGCTTAGAGAATACCACAGCTCCAGCTAGCTAGTCGAAGAGATCATTAATCCGCGGAAGGAGATATTTATTCTTGATGGTTTTAGCGTTGAGTGCCCGATAGTCAACACAAAGTCTATCAGTCTTGTCTCGCTTCTTCACAAAGATGGTTGGGCTACCCCAAGAAGAAGTACTGTGCTGAATGAAACCCAACTTCTCTTGTTCATCAAGCTGGCGCTTGAGTTCAGCCAATTCAGCAGGACCCATTTTATAAGGCCGCTTGGAGATAGGAGCGGTACCAGGTTCAAGTTCAATCACAAACTCAACCTCACGATCCGGAGGCACACCTAGCAACTCTTCAGGAAAAACATCTGGAAATTCACAGACCACCAGAACACTCTGGATACCTTCCATAGCATCATCATTCAGAGCCGCCAAAGAGTAAAGCTGAATTGCAGGAGTCAGACTTGGAGAATAGACTATATGGCCTTCAGGAATTTTTAGAGAAACCGAGCGTTCAACACAATCAATCGCAGCTGCATTTGCTGTTAACCAATCCATGCCCAAGATAACATCAATGTCAGAATTGCCCAGAATAATTAAGGAAGCCGGAAACAAAGAGCCACCAATCTCAATTTGATTGCCATGGCTGATTTTAGAAACCCTCATGTTTGATCCAGGAGAGTGCACCATGAGGCGAGTTGGTAAAGCATCAGAAGGTAACCCATTACTCTCCGCAAACTTGTATGACACGAAAGAATGTGAAGCACCAGAATCAAATAAAACTCGTGCAGGAACTGAGTTAACAGGAAGCATACCCATGACAACTCCAGGTGCATGCTCAGCTTGAGCGACATTGACACAGTTGGCACGAGCAACCATAGACCCAGGCTTAGTGTTGATGTTGAGAGCCCGAGGTGGAGGTGCACGAACCAAAGAAGAACTTGCCGCAGGTCTTGGAGGTGGTGGTGGAAGAGCTTTGTTGTTCATTGCACAATTCCAGTGCTGATGCCCAGTGTTTCCACAAGTGTAACAAGCACCAGGTGGACATGGAGCAACGTAGCCAGGGACTCCGCCAGGCGCTCCAGGGTAGTTGTGGTTGTAGCCCCTGGGAGCCGCAGTGAAGGAGTTTGGTGGCCTTGCTGCGTAGCTTGACGGTCTTGGTGGAGCAGGGAGCGACGGTGGGGTGTTAGGAACCCAGACACGACGCTTAGAAGGAGCTGTCATGGCAGAAGAGCTTGTTGTATCGCGGCTGTGTTTCTTTGACTCATCAAACACTTGCCTACTTGCTTCTTCCTGCAGAGTTGTGTGTTGGAGTTCCAGAAAAGACGCCGGCCTTGCATGAGTGATTGCATACTTAATTGATGCATTGAGCCCTTGCCTAAACCTCTTTTGCTTCTTCTTGTCATCATAGATCTCATCGCCACCATACCGAGACAAATTCATGAAGTTTCTGATGTAGGTATTGACATTGTCAGTGCCCTACTTGAGGTTGAGAAAAACTTCCTTCATCCTTTCCATGACAATTTCTGACAGATATTGTTCCTTGAAAGCCGCAGTGAATTGCTCCCAAGTAGGCTGAAAACCAGAGAGGTCTTCCTTGAGGTAATTTTCCCTCCACAGAGCTGCATCACCCTTCAGAAGGTGAGTGGCACATTTGACCCATTCTTGCTCGGGAACATCCGCAGTCATCAGCAACCTTGATATTTCCCGTAGCCAATCATCCGCGTCAAGTGGCTGATCAGACACCTCAAACTGGCATGGGTTGAACTTCAGAAAACTCTTGATGTCTCCTCGCTTGGGAGGTGGAGGTAGCGGAACAAACTCATTCCTCGTGACACTTTCTTTGAAGCGCTGCTGGTTCTGCTGCATAGTGCCCAAAGCATTTGCAATACTTGCCAAAGCAGCCCCCAGTTCAGGTGGGATGTCCTCCTCAGAACGGCGTGATGGTGCCATCCTGTGATTGATATAAAACACAAGTCAATACTATAATGGAGAATGATAATAATCCAAAATAGTACCAAAATGGAATTAACCAAGATTAAAGGATACAATTCACTGAGATGATATTAAAATATCAACAAAGTTCATGGCACCTAGAAGATATTAAGCATAATGCACACGACTGAACAAGGGGTGTGGTACACAAATTAACAAAGAAAAATTTTCCGCAAATTTCGGCATTAAAATACCACTATATGCGCAAAACCACTTCACGAATCAAGATTAGTAACTCTACTAATTCAATATACAAGAGCGAATGATAAAAGTAGTGGTATGGTCGCGACTCCATCCCGCACTCAAATCATTACTCCGCACATGAATAAGTAAAACACATATCCCAACACCTTCTTCTTAAGATGAACCTAAAGATTGGTAACTACGAAAAAGAACACCCCAACAAGATAACGTCGGATAACAAAGAGTAAGATAGATCGCATCGGTATACAACGAATCAGATAGATCGTGTCGGTTTACAAAGGCCTGTCGGTATGGAATGTACCAACAGTTGATAACCAAAAGGTAGATAGTGATAACATTTGGATGCAACCGATAGACAAGGAATTCACACACACACACACACACACACACCCTATGGTACTACGGAACCCAGAACACGAGAATCCTAGTTTGAATTTTTAGAAGAGGATTGAAAACGTTACACTTCCTTACCAGAAAAAGGGTGGGTGGGTGGATAAGAAGAAAAATGGAAGCATTCCTACTCTCACGTTTGTTTTTCCCTAGTATACATAACTACAAAAAATATTTGCTAGACTGACAACGACAATTTTGGCTAAGACCCTGAAGGGCGGGATGGCTCTGATATCAATTATAACTACCTCGGTGAATTACGCTCTTAGTTACATGCCTGGATGAGCGAAAGTGGTTAAAATAGTACGGTGGGGCCCAGGGCCACTCATGGTAGACCTGTCGGCCGTCCTAACCACTTTCAGAACATCGGGACAAGAACGAGTGGCGTAATCGGCAGGCGAAGGGATCAACTACATACACAAGTGAGTATGTATGCAAGCCACATACAACAGTTCTCAGAGCCACTCCATCTAAAAGAAATAGAAATATTGCAACGCCATACGGCAAGATTCAAATATCCAAGATAGATATAATATTTTAGGATAGCTCCTCATACATCAAACATCAGAGTATCAGGTGGAAGCGGAAAACAAGATCCGAGTACGGACAAGAAGCAAATCGGCATAAGATGCCACATAAATAAATACATCCCGCCCACAGATCTCACGGATCCCCGTTCCCGGAATCTCCACACCGAGTGATCGTTGCAACATCATCTGTCTCCTCCACCCAGTATCCTTCTTGCGAATACACCTGTTCATCTGAATCAAACAATTTATCGTGTGAGACCCTAGGGGTACTCAGCAAGTCTTTATGCCGCTAAAGGGGACACAACCTGGGGTGACGCAATTGCAGCAAAAGAAAAAATCTAACAAGACTATAGATACTCGCTAACCATCCGCCTAACCAATGATAGACGGATGTCCGTGAATTAAGAACAATAGTTATAACAGTATAATTAACAGATCCATCCTCCTCCTCGCTTACCAACGAGGAAGCGGACGAACAACCCCCATCCGTTGGCAGTTTTATTAACCAATCAGGTACTTAGTCAGATTAAAGCGGTACTTTAGTTATACTTGTCTATGATCGAGAAACTGTGCTCCAAGTCGTTCATAACCGCGGACACGGCTTTCAGAAAGATTTACCCTACAGGGGTGCACGAATAGCAACACACACTCGATCAACCTCAGAAAAACCAACTCAAAACCCAACGAGGCATTCACGACAAAGCGATCACAGGATTCAGAAATATTTCAGGGGTCCACCCCAATAAGCTACCCGCAACGAAGTCGGCCGGCTCCGAGATAGACCCAGGGTTTGCGACGATGGCAGTAAACGACTGGGAACCCGAAAATGTGACTGGGCTTGTCGATACCACGAAAACGTGGCGCGATCCAAAACAGTACATGTGCTCCTCGCACAATCTTAAAAAATTAGTAACATGGCATAAGTACATGATAGTAATAAAGCCCCAAACTAATTGTGGCCCCAATAAATAAGAATGAATTAAGCTCTGGCTCGGGGGGGTCCATAAGGCCTCCCGGATGTGGACAGTGCGAATAGTCAAGGAAAAGGAATCAAGTACTCGGGGTCTTACGGGACACAAGTGAGCATGAAAAACCAAATAGCAGATATTGCTCACCGGTGCCTCTTTCATTAGTTAACCCATTACTACTCAGATTAAGTTGTTTAGGTACCTCATTATTCATCAGACAGTCACATACCCTACATATGCTTTTCTACGACTCGCATGGCTCAAACAACTCCTGTAGTAATGGCTCATGGGATGGAGGATCAAGCTTCGGTGGGGTTTAAAAGTAAAGGCTATGGAGTACTTGGGATTCAATTTAATGCAATCGCGACTCAATGATGCAAGAATAAGATAGATGCAATAGGTACTATATGTATGCAAGCATGTGGTAGTGCTTTCCTGGCAGCTCAGTTGAAGCGAGAGGTGGATCTGGGTAGTACTCCTGTGATTCCTGGTAATTCTCCTGTTGGGCGTCTATTCGAAGAAGAACCAAACAAACAAGGGCCAACATAAATAAAGTTCACAAGCATATGAATTAAAATGGGACAAGCAAACAAGCATGCCATGATGAATGATGCACAATTTACATGGCATTAAAGTAGCATGGCAAGGTGAGGTGTGATTACAAGAGTAAAGCATTTTATTAATTATTTAGCCAAGTTTTATTGCCATAAACAGTTCTGATTTTTAATAATTACATGATGCATGCTTCAGTTCAGAACAAGGAATGCATAGATAGAATGGGCTCGTCGCGCTGATCGATTTAGACATATTATTTGCCAAATTTGGAGTTATAGATTTAAAGTTATTAATTTAATTAGAAAAGGGCATTTTATTGTAATTTTAATCATCTCGAAATTTTAAAGTGCTCAAACATTATTTTGAATAGCATATTTGAATTCCTCACATTTTTCTGATTCAAAAACGTATATCATTTGTATTATTTGGATTTATAATTTAAAAGTTATTTAAAAACAGATTTAAATTTGAATTAAACATTTACAAAACGGTTTTATTAAAACAGATAAACAGGCCGACTTTTAATACCCAGCCAGACTTAGCCACAGTCACTGACATGCGGGTCCGCAAACAACACGACGCTGAGCTGGCAAAAACGGCACAACGGTCCTTTTCGTACGCGGGGCGGGCTAGCCATTGAGGCTGACTAGTGCGTGGGCCAGCGGGCAACTGACACATGGGCGATCCAGGGTGTGGGGGGGGAAGCCGACTAAACCCAGGGTGTTTTCCGTAAACGGCCAGGGGCTGACTGATGGGTCCACAAGGCCACAGGTGACCTGCGCGTGATCGACAAAAGAGGAGGGGGGCTTTTTGCAAAACCGCGATGGCCGTTTACTGAATCTACACACACTGAACCGTGACGGCCCGACGCCGGCGAGATTTTCCGGCGAGGACGACGGCGCAGCCACGGTGAGATAGCCTTCGCCGCTAAAACGAAAAATACAGAGGGGATCTCCAGCTACAGATCTCGTTCAGGGAGGCTCGTCGGAGGGGGACTGTACAGGACGGGGCCTTTGAGGAACAGAGGGGGAAATGCCGGCCTAGGTCTGTTTGTCGACGGGCACCTCACCGGCGGGGGTCAAATACGGGCGGCGCTCCGCACGCGGAGGGGAGGAAACGGGAGAGGAACGAGGGGCGCTCACCTCGTCTGATTCCCACAGAAATCAGAGGCCGAGACGGCCGGAGCAGAGGGGGACGGCAAGGTCGCGGCGGCGGCTCACGGTTCTCTGACGAGGGGGTAGCTCCGAGCGGTCTTGGCTCCACCTAGCAGGCGGAAACGACGCCTCGGTCTGCAGCGGTGCTCCCCGGTGAGTCCTTGGTCTCTGACTAGGCCGGAAACGGCGTCTTGGAGCTCTGACTGGCGGCGGGCATGGTACGGCGGAGAAGGGGGAGAGGGGAATCGGAGAAGGGATCTAGGGTTCGGAAAATGGCGTGGCTCCGAGCGAGGATAAGAAGGTGGGAGGTGGCGTACGGGAGGCGCGAGCTGACGCGGCAGACGGCAGAGACGGTCACCTGCCTCGCTGCCGCTTTCCGTCTGCTACCGAGAGAGAGCGGGCGAGACGGCGTCCGTCGAGGAAGAAGAGAAATAGGGGGGTGTCGTTCTGAACGGCAAAGAGGTACGGGCCGGGGGAAGAGAAGGAGTGGCCTAGGAGGAAAAAGAAGGGCGGGCCGGATCTGCTGCTGGGCCGCGACCAGGTAGGGAGGGGCTGCTGCTGGGCTCTCTCTTTTTATTTCTTTTTATTATTTTTATTAACTGTTTTGTTTTTGTTTTGTGGCAGATTCAAACAAGCCTATAAATAACCCTTTTTGGAAGTTTTTGCAAATTTGATTTAAACGGAAAAGAGATGGCTATGGAGTGAGGTGAGGCTTAGTGGTTGAGCACAAGTTGATGGTGAGGAAACAATACAAGAGAGAGAGAGGGAGAGGAAGAGGTTTTTAAAAATCAAAGGAAAAATCCCACATGATCATGCTTAGATAGATGTTGGATAAATAGAGAGAGGGATATGGTTTGGTGAAGAGCCAAGAATGGCCACCTTGAATTGAATCTCAAAGGACCATGCCACACTTCAAAAAATACAAGCAAATCCCAAAAGAAGAGGATGGTGATAATTTGCATGGCCCATGCGTGGGCATTAAATGCCATGTTTTATTTTGTGACACCATAATAATATAACATGGCATGATTCCCATGCATTACCAAAATGTGGAATAAAGGCCAAGAAAAAGAAATTGGAATTGGATACATCCCAACCCACATGAGCTAAATTAAATGGCAAAAATAAAATAAAAGCCCATGGTTAATCAGGGTGGTGGAATTATAAGGTGGTGACAAAGAAAGGTGGTGGAGTGGAATAAAAGATATGCCCCCAACTCAACTTGGGCATCAAGCATTTATCAAGATTCAAATACAATTTAACAAGAGTCAAATACAATTAATAATGCATATGAGTGAAGACCCAAATGGAAAAGGTTTTATCTGATTCTCAAATGCAAGGTGGTATGATGACATGGGCATGATGTAATTATGATGCAACAATTATATGTAGGAAGTAGCCATTATATTAGTAGACCAGGTAGCATTACAATTGTTAGACAATTGGGATGCTACATGTGGGCAACCCTATCGGCTTACTACCTAATTTCAAGATACTGTGCTGGGGGCCACAAACTAGTTTGGGGCTTTATTATTATCCTATATTTATGCCATGCTTTACTGCTTTATTTACTATTGCGTGTGGAGCGCCTGTACTGTTTAGGAACCCTGTTCCATGTTTTTGCTATATCGACAAGCCTAGTCACACTTTCGGGTTCCCAGTCGTTTACAGCCATCGCCACACACCCTGGGTCCATATCGGAGACGACCGAGTTCATTGCGGATAGGTTAGTGGGGTGGACCCCATGTACTTGCTTTGGGTCTAGTAAAACGTCATGTCCGAAGGCCCGTCGACATACCGTTGGGTGTATGTTTCATGATCTTGCACATACTGGATCTGACAACAAGGGTTGATGTGCGTGTGGATACTTTGGTGTACCCCTGTAGGATTAAATCTTTTTGAAAAGCCGTGTCCACAGTTATGGATGACTTGGACCACAGTTGCTCGATCATAGATAACTATAACTAAAGTATCGTGGTTAATTTGACTAAAACTTGACTAGTAAATAGAGCAACACGCATGGAATGGTTCATAAAACTACCAACGGATGGGATGTTATTCCGCCTTCTCGTTGGTAAGAGAGGAGGGTGAGCGATGTTTATTTATGTTACTCATATAACTGTTGTTTCTAATTAACCAGCGTCCGTCCATCTATGGTTGGGCAGATGTTGTAGCGTATGTCTATAAAACTGTTTAGATATTATCTTTCGCTGAAATTGCGTCACCCCCAGGTTGTTCTCCTTAGATCCATAAAGACTTGTTGAGTACTTCTAGGTTCTCACACAACTTATTGATTAGGTTGTCAGGTATAACCATATGAAGGCTACTACATCGATGAGGACGGTGATGGAGGCAACGACCCCCTTGTGTAGAGATTCCGGAGATGGAGATCCATGAGATCTGTGGGCGGGATGTGCTTATTTCCAAGGTATCTTGTGCCAATTTGCTTCTTGTTCGTACTCGGATCTTGTTTTTCGCTTCCACTTGATACTCTGATGTGTAATGTATGAGGCTGTATCTTAAACTGTTATCTCTATCTAGGATATTTGGATCTTGTCATATGGCATTGAATATTTCTATTGTCTAGATGGTCTGTCTCTGATGTACTATTGTATGTTGCGGACATACAAACTTGTGTATGTTTTGTTCGCATACCTGTCGACTATGCTGGTCGCACTTGATACGATGTTCTTGCAAAGTGGATAGGGTGGTTGGCCGGTACCGTACCTTGCTTCGCTTAGACAGGGCCTACACGTGGGTGGTCCTTGGGCCTCCGCGGTAGGACATCTTATGCACTTTGCATTCATCCTGACTTGTTGCTTGGAGCGTAAGGTCCGAGGTATTACAATACCTCTCAGCCGCCGCCTCCTCTTCTGACCTATCCAAAGCATCTCCGTCTCCTCCATAGATCGGTTCCCCCTCCTCTAGCCGGTCTCACCCACATCGGAGGGGTGGGGAACCCGGTCTATCGGTGGAATTTTCAATAAAAGTAGTGTTTTCAAATATTAGATTAGTGTTTTGCTTGTCATCTTCTTTATCTCTATGTTAATGGAGAAGTCATCGTCTACAATAAGTGATCTTTGGCATGTTGTTCGACGATGAGATATCTTTCTCGACCTCAATGGTGGTGTTGAAAGTTTAAGATTTTATAGGTACAGTATTTCAGATCTTTCTTCACCGGATCAATTTTGGACATTTTCTCATGGTTGTCACGCGGAGGATTATCCTTACAATATTTGTTCCAACTACTGCATCCTCGAAAATGGTGATTCGTACTCTCGGCTCGCCAATGACGTCGATCAGACTGTTCGGTTAATTTTTCCTGGAATACTTGTATTGGATCTCTTGCCGATGTTGATTGATTACCCTAATAATGCGCGTGTGCACGTAGCCTTGACACTGTGGCTCAAAAAATTATGGAAGGACTTTTATTGGTATTTACAGGTTATGGTTGTATATTTAGCATTGTTTGGCTGCCTTCAGAAAAGTGCAAGATTATATTTTGGAAGAAGAAGAGATTGAAGACCTAAAAGATTTGCTAATTTTTTTTAGACATTATTTCGTAATCGTTGGAATGAGCTTATGCATCTCTACTGTGTACTATTTACTACTACAAATATAACGTGTGGTATTGATTTAAAAAAAACAACCCTGTTACAGGTTTAAAAAAATTAACCCTGTTTATTTCGGAATTCCTCTCAGGTTCACATAATATTTACAAAAGGCTCCCTGCATGGAGATCAGCCTGCCTTTTTGCATGGATGCAGCCGCGAGGGCCCTCTCCTATGCATGCCTGCGTGTCTGAGGCAAATCCAGACAGATTTGAGCTGACCGATAACGCATCATATATGAAGGGAGAGAGTGCCCAGCTTTGGCCCCTGAATCATGATTCACCCACCATGCCCCCTGGGGTACTTCCACGTCGCAAAGGCGAAAACAGAGGGGGATAAAGAATTAACGTGACCTGCACCACTATTTGTTTTCCTTTTTTATGGCCACATGTAACTCCGAAGGTGACAACATGTAGGACAGGGTCAATCATGGATGCCCCTCTTCAATCATGGAAAACCACACAAGTATTTAGCTTTTTCCAGGGGATGATGATGCATGAGGCCGCCTACTGAACGAGTCGTATCATGCATGTCTCTGTGTAATCTACGTCCACTTTTGCTTTCATTGTGTTGGAATCGTGGGTGCGTGGCTACGGGGATACTAAGCTCTAGGTGGTACTATTAATAATCATTTCCAGAGTATGCTCGGAAAGCTTGTAATTAAAATCCCACCTCTAATTTATTCGCCAAAATTTAGTTTAATTTTTCCTCAAAATTTACACTAAATTTTGACAAATGAACTAGAAGTGGGATTTAGACGGGATCTCACTTGACACCCTATTGCGATTTTGTTGTCATTCTTTTGGGGGGAATTTGGCTGCCCTTGAATAGCTAGATGGTTTAAGGTTTTTTTTTTTTTTTTTTTTGTTGCAATTGCTACAGCTACACATGAGGCGACGAAATGACATGTCTGGTCCTGGCGTCGTGCTCGTGTTGGACTAGACACGAAGCTCTGCCAAGTGCCATAGTGTGTGCAGGGCTGGCTAGCTTTGGTAGCCGCAAGTGCGAGACCTCAACTACACGCCACAGGCACTCATACGCAGCTATACCTTACTAGTAGTAGCTATGAAGAAGCCTACTACTCCTACTATGCATGTCATGGCTTGCTAAAACAATTACTACTACTTCCGCCAATTACTCCGCTAATGGGTAGCGTGTAGATGAGCGACGTAGCCTGCATGGATGGACGGATGGATGTCCATCATGTGCTCTGCTCTGCGAACCTAGAGCAGTAGAGTTAGATCCACACGGTGCCCTGCGTGCACTGTACGTACGCTTAACACGTCTGCACAGGGAGGCTATTTCTCGCATGGCTGCCGATCCTACAAATGGACGGGTCGTAGGAGTACCTTGCTTGGACTTGGCGCCACATATTCACACGAGGCGCACATGTCCACTGTTCTCTGAGCAGCTTCTCTCTCACTACGCTCCCTGATGTCCAAGCTCACCATTTTCACGCAACACACAAGTTGGTGTCTCGGGTGAGTTTCAGACACTTGAACTTCGGAAGATCTCCATGCGAATCGAGTTGATGTATCCGGCAACTGACTGTCCAAAAAGAATTTTACTGTATCCGGCCCGTTTTGATGCAACCAAACGTTGAAATGTATCCGGCCCGGGGCAGACGCGCTACCTCGATTAATATGCAGGAAACTGCAAATCCCAATTACTAACGGGTCAGCATGTGGGTGGTGTTATATGTGGATCCAAATTCTACAAAGTAAAAGCCAATTTCTAACGGAGTGGAGCGAGAACCGTCGTCGGATCGTTGATGATCTAGGTTACCCCCGCTATATATACTTCTTGGAAGCCGCCGTTTGGATAAGTTGCATATGTGAAATCTCGGCGTTGTGTAAACACTCTCCATTATAGTGAAGTTTCGCTGGCTGGCGCCGTGATTTTTCCTATCTCTTTATTGGAGAAGGTTTTTCACGTTAAATCTGTGTCCCCTTGTTGTGATTTTATTTTTGTTCTTCGTTATTTACTTATCACAAAGCTAATAGGTGAGGCCAGGCAATCTCGGTGAAAAGAGAGCATGGCCATCATGCGTAGCGATAGCACATGCTAGCTAGTAGCTACATGTACAGGTGACAGTGTAGCGTACACACATGCTGGTGCTTTGGTTTCTTCGCTTTCTCTCTCTCCCTTCGCTTTGGTCTAAATCCTTCATCAAATTTAAGGCCCCTTCTTTTCAGCTTCTTGGTCAGCTTCTCTTAGAAGCTACCTTGACCACCTTCTCCTAGAATCTCATTTGCCAAAATTGTTTATACTTTTAAATCGATGGTAAAAGTACTAGTTAAGTAGTTTAAACGAATTTTAAAAATAAACTTCTGAGAGAAGCTGATGGAGGATAGCTCTTTTAGAAAAAGCTACCCAAAGAGCTGAAAAGAAGGGACCCTTATTAGACGGGAAAGAAGACAGGCGTGAGCGGAGCCTGATGCGTTGCGTTGCAGCAAAACAGCCAGGCAACGGGGATAATGCTTGCAGGATGCAATACAAGATCCGCATATAGGATTCGTGCCTGCTTAATATAGTGACGTCGTTTCCACATGTCACTCCTGTACTAAGAGTGTACCACGATACGACCTAGTACTATTTTTCTTGTTTTAAACGGGGTCATGCATTGACTGGCACGCTGAGAAAAGGGCAAAAAGAAAACACAGAAATATATACCATATGACCATCCCTAATCTTTTTTTTGAACAAAAGGAATTTATTAATTTAAGCACATTTTACAGACAGCATCGTAAACAGAGCCACGCTGATTACAGAGATGTCCCTAGCTGGACATTGACCACCTGTTGAAGCACATAGACATCTGACTACCAGGTTTCTAGACTGAATTTTCAGTGATGATGGGCTTTCACATTACAACTTCTATGAAGGCGAAAGATATTGCTAGCTTGAAAAGAGCTGCTCCGTTGAATGTCTGCAATTAGTGGCCTAATCGACCAGTGCCCTGGCGCCTTGGTAATGTCATCAGTCGTCATAGCCGACGCCAACACTAGACAGTCCATGTAGAATTGAGGCCCACGTAGCTGTAGTATCTCTGCTAGCTTTGTGGCGAGAAGAAGACCGAAAGCCTCAGCCTGTAAAGGTGTAGAAGCGGGAGGGGACAGAGCCGAGACAAATAGATGTTTGCAGTGTTGAACGCCGCCTGTCTAGATGAAAACGCCGATACCTGCAGGAGCCTCCTAGGAGCCGGGACCTGATTTCCAAGCTGCATTGCAAAAGACGACATCACCTGCAGTATTGGAATTGGACTGGACTGAAAGTTCAAGAGTCGAAGTTCGTCGCACAATAGAAGTAGCCAATGGAGGTTGATCTTCAGACTTAGTCGTGTCCTCAAAATTGAATCCCTGCATAATAGCATTGGACATAGAAAAGACTTGGAAAGGCCTTGTGCATTTTCTGTTAAATAGACAATCATTTCTTGCTTTCCATAAACACCATAAAAAGGTGTATAAGCTTGTAAGATTAATTTGGGGATGACCAGATGAAAGTAATGCTTGTATCATGTCAGCAACATTATGGTGCAAAGTAGCAACGGATTCAGTTCTAAGATACCAAGGATGAGAGAACCAAGCTGCTTTGGAGAAAGGGCAAAGAAATAAAATATGCATTTCATCTTCCATTGAACCGCACCTAGAGCACTCAGATTTGATATGCTTTGAAAGTTTACTAGCTCGTTTACCTGTAGGTAGTGCCTTGCGAAGGAGTCTCAAGCAAAGGTTTGAACACGAGGTGCCATAGTTCTGACCTGCCAAACTTGATTAAGAAGAGAGATAATCTGAGGGTTTACAACCTTGGGTTGTTGGTTGGTTGGCAGAGCAAGGTTAGCAAAGCAATGCTTGTAGGAACTCTTGGAGTTATATTGGCCTGTCGGTGTTAATTTCCAAACCAAAGTGTCTTGGCCATCTGAGTTTATAATAGGTGTTTGAATGATGGCATTAGCTATAGGAGGACTAAACAGAGAACAAACTAGTTGAACATTCCAAGCCTTGCGGTTTGGAAGCCAAAGATCTTTTACAACAGCAGGATAAATAAAAGGAGAGGGTTGAATAATAAAATTATCATAAATTGCTTCCCATTCTGAGAACCAAGGAGTGCTCCATATTGAACTACCACCATCAAAAATCTGATAAAAAGCGGCAGAGATTAAGAGAGGTCGTACCTTTAGAATGGCAGTCCAAAAAGCATATTTGGGCTTATTTGACCTCGCTCTCCAGATTTTAGTGTCATGGTGATACTTTGCCTTAAGAATCAATGCCAGATGGCTCTGCGGTTCTTTTGCCAGTCTCCAGGCAGTTGCAAGAACGAGACTCTGATTTACTGCTTGTAAATTTCTGACTCCTAGGCCACCATAATATCGCTTCCTTCGCACTGATATCGTTTTTTTTTCAAACAAGCTTCTCTCGCTTTTAGATCCCGTTAAATGCATAAACTTAAAAGTTGAGCATAAAACATAGGAATATGAACATGCAGTAGCTAGAATGCTCAGAGGAAAACTTCAAAAGTGTCGCTGGCGTCCCCGGAATAGATTTTTGCCCCATTTTATAAGTAAAGCTACAACCGGTCGAATCGATGTAAGATGATGAAAAGATCCTCTTAATAGCCTATCAAAACTAAAAAAACTACTAGATGAATAAGCACGCTTCACTGCGCCTCCTGTATTTTGTTTTGGCACAGTGGCTGACGCATGTTGCTGTATACAAGGAGACTTGGATGAGTTCGGAAGTGTTGATAGTGTTGCAAAATTAAACATAAACATAACAACCATCATCAGAAGTCTACATTCATCATAAGTTTGCATTTATATGCATCCGTGTTAATTTCTTCTAGACGGTTCCTAACCCGGCGGTCTCCATGTAACATGTACTAATCCATGTTAATTTCTTATAAATGCTTCATAACAGTTTTATTTTAAATGGTTGATGGTTCATAATCAGGAAGTTGAGTAGTACATCTTACATGGAGGCTGCCGAGTTATGAACCATCTAGAAAAAATTAGCATGGATGCATAACATGGCACCCTGAAGTATTGTAAAACCTACCAGTCAAAATAATGTTTACTAAATACTAAAGAAAAATATTAAGTAAAAACATACATCAGTTTTATCTAAAAAATGACATTGCTCTCCGAGAAAAAGAAAATGAGAACATAAATCTAGCATTAGTTGATTATACCTGAAACGAGGATACTACGTGATATTTTCTCCAACTTCCTACAACTTCCCGTGCCTTCCAATTTCCATGTCTGTGTCAAAAAAGAACCTTTATCAATTCTAACCATGTCGATGAAACAAAATACAGAAAACTGAAAAGTTAAAAGATGATGAAATAATGATCGATAGTAGCTGGAAAAGTCACCGGCTTCAAAGTTTTGGGTTACGTATATTACTATCAGTAACTAGTACCCTTAATTTAACGGATTCATTTGTCACAACCATAAAAATAATATCTAAAAAAAATAAGGTAAATTTTTGCTAATTGTTCATCACTATCACATATAAGGATAAAGTTAGAAATACAAGTTCATGGAAAGCAAAGTACCCATGGCTTTTCCAATCAAATACAAATATAAAAATCTATAGAAACAATAAGCTTATCAATTTACATAATCAAAATAGACTTGGTTGGGTACATTATTATTAGTGCTTGAAGATTATAATCGTAGATAAATATGCATCAAGATCAAGCTATTATCAATAATTATTTCTATTTCTTTAGCATGTATGCTTTTATATAGTATATAGATGCATTGTTTTCCTTTTTCTAAAAATTGCTATGTGACTACAATTTGGCACAATGATACATTGAACCATTTAATTTGTTAATAAGGGACGCCAATCTCTCAGAGAAGAAATTACTAAAATGAATTGATTTCATCTGCAGTAAACATGTTTGTTCGGTATAGTTGTGTATCCTAAACTTGTTTACACACTTATGTATTATCTACACTTCCTTTCGAATTCTTAGTACAAACAAAAGGTTATGGTCTTGTTTGTGAAAACATGCCAATGACTTAAAAAGTCATTACCTGGGATAGGGAAAGTTCGGAAGTCAAGTTGTTAGTACGCGTCAGAACTAACTCGTACAAAAATGCATTAACACATAAATACTTAATAGAATTTGACAACATTAATAGAGAACAGTAATAATGATTGCATGTAAAGCCTTTATATATAAAGTGACCAGAATCCTTCCGAATGTAATGTGTCATTCAGCGTTACTACATGCCTAGAAGCTACTTTAAAAAGAATGGAAATATTTAGAAATAATTATCATGTGTGCTATTTATTCTAGAGGCGGTTATGCACTAATGAAGAAGAAACACACAGTTAGCAATAAGGTGGGGCATTTAAGAGAAATATTTGTGTCTATTTTAGAAAATTAGTTCTAATCTCTCTAAGGTATGTTCTATGAAGAACACGTCATTTAGGAGCACAATATTTCAAGCTAGTTTCTAACTTTGTCGAAACACAATGGAGAACATGGGTGAATTTGGTAAATAGGTACTCACTCACTATTAAGAACTTTTGCGATGTAATCAATATCCTAAAGGAGGATATCCAAAAATGACACAAACTAAAATTTGAAAAAACAGGGTCTTAACTCACCCAGTTAATTAGACAAAATT
This sequence comes from Avena eriantha, assembly GCA_910589775.1. Lineage (NCBI taxonomy): Eukaryota > Viridiplantae > Streptophyta > Magnoliopsida > Poales > Poaceae > Avena > Avena eriantha. Next base: position 115,947,981 of record OU342745.1, read on the forward strand.
ATGAGACCTTTAGACTAATTTCATGGGAATAAACAACTGTAGTTCCATTCAACAGATAATGGCTTCATTGTGTCTCTATGTCTCAAGAATTTTTTTTTGGTTAGATCTATATAAGGGTTTCCTAGAAAAAAAATCTAACTACCATATATATGAACAAAATAATATGTTTGAGAGGTTATATCAATTACGTGAAAAATATTAACGCTCCACTAAAGAACATACATGATAAGTAAGGAACAACACACTCTTCTGTTAGGTTTGAGGTACATGTATTAACCATGAATATCAAAGAAGGAATCCTTATTTTCTTTCACCAGGAGAAAAACTTTACTTTATCTGTAAATCAAACATATTGCACAAAAAAGTTTTTTTATAAAGTCAGATACAATCATATGTATTCTTTCAAGGATGAGCGGGTCATATAACATGCTATATAATTTAGCATGTATATGTGCAGATATAAAGTCGTCAGTATGGATCAGAGATAGGATTTCGATATCAGAACACAAGACATGTTCCACTTTTAATCACTTCATTCCTTTGGTCAAGCAATCAACAACATGAAGTATCATTGAGAGAAGGAGAAAACTGTGATGAATATTGCTACCATATTAACATTAAAAGTAGTAGTCCCAAGCACCACCGGTACGAAAAATTGTACATAGCTATAATATTTTGTCTCATCAGTGATTTAACTACAGTCTACAGAGACAAGATTGTAGATCTACTAGGTATGAGCAATTAATCACCTGAGACGAGGGCTGCTATTACTACTGTTTCCGGTAGAAGGGCACCAGATCCATTAGCACTAACACACTAATTCTCCAGTTATGAACCAAGTCCCTAAAATTGAATCACTATGCTACATGGAACACAGTGAGACCAACCACTAGATATGTCAATACCTGGTAAAATCCGTGGCATCAAAGGAAACGCCAGTGGTATCCTCCTCGGTGGATCTGATGGCAGCAAGCTGCATGCCGAGGAGAACGCGCCATGGGAGAGGAAAGGGAACATTGGAAGAACCGGAGGTGCCACCTGCAAGCACCGGGAGACGCTTGCTGCAGGGGTGAGCGACCAAGAAGCGGAGACTGGCGAGTGCAAGTATCTAGGGGCGCAGCTTGACCGTGGGGAGGATCTGCCTAGGAAAGAGGATCCGGTGGGGAGGAGGGGGACCACAGCGGAGTCCCGGCCATCGGTGGGATGCCGGAGGCGAGGAGGAGCCGACGCGGATGCGCCATCTCAACCCCGTACAACAACTGCTTCACCTATACCAGGGTTTCACGCAAGGGGCCGCGCTGGGTCCGAAAGGGGGAGATGATGGGAGAAGAGGTTGTCGTGAGTGGATGGGGCAGAGGGATCGGAGGGGGAGGCACACATTGCTGGGGAGACGGAGAAGGGGCTGGGATGGGCGGGATCTCAGGACTCAGGAGCTCGGGTAGAAGGGAATGGGATCGAGATGGGGCAGGGGTGGGGGCTTGGACAAGAGAGACCAGCTCGTAAGACTTCAGTCAACACCTAAAAGTTCATGGTTGAGATGATTTAAAGTGAAAATCAAACGGCCAAAAACACGCGCGCGGGCTGATGGCCTCAAATGGCTCGCTTTTTCTCAAGCTTAAGCTATAGTATAATGTGGAGAACTAAAACTTGCCACAAAGCATACTAGAAAGAGACCGAGGAAAAGAGGAGCTCCACGATGACACCACTAAGAGGGTAACGATGTCGTTGAGACCGCAATGTTCATGGGTTTCACTTAGAGCCTTAACATAGAGAAGGTATCCACAACTGCGCCTCCAAGAGGATTATGATACACGTAGAAATAGTCGTCGTTGGTGTCAAAACACCATGCTTTCGTCTAGAAAATACTTTGTACATGCACGGTAATTCAGACTGCTATGGCACTAGATCACATGGATACCAATTCGATGGGACTCCAAATGCAGAATGCTGCAGCAAGGTTATTTTTCCCATAAAGCCTCATTCGGTTGCCGTGGATTGAATCCTAGCGTGGATATGATCCTGACAGGAATTTTGTTGACCTAGAGCTCTCGCTCAATCCATTACACTCATCTGATCCATTCATCTCGCTAACCCCGTGCAAATATATATTGTTCGGTTAAACCCCATAGTTAGTGTTAAAATATATAACTGTATTGTATTTGTATAGATATACGGTTGTATATGTGTAGTCATGTATATGTCCATGTTATTGTAGGACACGAACCCTAGCCTTGTAATCTCTTATATATTTACACATACAAGGTACCACAACATGTGGTTTTCCCTATCTTATATTGTATCAGAAACAAAACCCTAACCTGTATTGACCCTCTCTCTTCCGCCGCCACCGAGACCACCAAACCCAAGTGCCCATGCCACCATGTCGCTATCCGACGGCGGCACCTCCAAGGCCGTCGCCAAGGAGGTCATAGAGTAGGAGGCCGAGGACGCCACGGCCAAGTTGGCCCTTGCTGCCGCTTCCGGCTCAAGCATGGGGTCTTTCTCCTTAACCTTGTTGCATGCCCAAGCCGTTGTCCTCCACTACATCAAGGGGCACGTCCCTTTGGAGCTCGCGCTTGACACCAGTGTGTATCGCAAGTGGAGCACCTTCTTCCGCGCTGCTATCATAAAGTACGCCCTTCTCGATCATCTCGACGTCGATGCCCCAGCTGCACTGACACCGGAGTGGTCGCTCCTCTATGCTAGAGTCGTCTCCTGGCTCTACGGATCTGTCTCCCTTGGCATCGTCGCGCTGTCATGACGCCCGGTGATGACCCCCTCGTCGTCGACCTCTGGAACAACATCAAAAGCCTCTTCAACGATCACAAAATCAATCACCAACTCCACCTTATGGGCGAGATGGGCGACCTCAGCATGTGCAAGATGACCATGACCGACTACCATGACCATGACCGACTACTTGAAGCCGGTTGCAGACGCCAATATGGTGGTCCACTGTCTTAACGGCCTCTCCGAGTATTACAAAGCCGCTGCTGATCTGATCTCCCTCATGCCCGGGATGACCTTCTCGCAGTGTCGCTCGCTTCTGCAGCTTCAGGACATGAAGCGCAAATTTTTTTGTGTGCGTAACACCGACACGGCCCTCTACACCAATGCTGACAACTCCGGCAAGAGCACCGACAAAGGAAAGACCACGAAGCAGGATGCAAAGGAGGCCACCAAGGGGGTCACTCCCATTCTGGCGCCGCTACCCTCTCTTGTGGCCATGGACCCTGCTCCTCCCACTTGGTCGACACTGCAACTTCCTTGGAATGGCGCCATCTAGATGTGGGCTTATGGACAAGGGTGGCTACCTGGCCGCCCGACCAGCTGCACGCCATGTCACGCGCCCTCTCCGCACGTGCTCTATGCGCATGGGCCCTACTGAGTGATGCCCCCACCATACGGCTATGGCTACGCACACGTGTCACACCCATATGGGCTCGGCACCACTGCACCATCATCACCATCTCCATCAACGCCATCATGGGAACAAACCGCGTTGATGCACCAGTTCCATATGATGGGGATGCAAGCACCTCCCAGAGAATCTGTCATGGACACTAGCGCCTCCTCCCACTTCATGTATGATCCCGGTATGCCCACCTCAGTGTCTCCTCCTTCCTCGTTGTATCGTGTTGTCATTGTCAGTAACGGTTCCTCTCTTCCAATCACTGCTACCGGTCATGCACGCTTCCCCATCTCCAATTCCTCTCGGCCTCTTTATGTTTGCAATGTTTTGATAGCTCCTAACATAGTCATGAATCTATTGTCAGTTCATCAGTTCACCATGGATAATAATGTTTCCATCGAATTTGACCCTCTTGGTTTTTCTGTGAAGGACCTTCTTACCAAGACCAAGATTCTCAGGTGCAATAGCTTCAGAGCTCTCTACCCTATCCGCACCACCTCCACTAGCTGATCACACGCCTTCGTCGCCATTGATTCAGCTCTATGGCACCATCGGCTTGGACATCCTGATCGACCAGTCATGGACTCCTTAGCTCTATCTTCGATTATTCCTAGGGAAAAGAAAAGAAGTCAGACTATCTTGTGTCATGCTTGTCAGTTAGGTCGTCCGGTTCGTCTTCCTTTTTCTTCTACCAATATTGTAACCACTACTCCATCTCAAATAATTCACTATGATTTGTGGGCATCTCCTGTTGAGAGCATCTCTGGCTTTAAATATTATCTCGTTTGTATTGATGATTTCACTCAATATGCTTGGGTTTATCCTCTAGATCTAAGTCAGAAGTTTTCTCTCACTTAGTGTCCATGCATGCTTTGGCTCTTACGAAATTTCATGCGTACTTGCAAGACAACGGTGAGATAATGGTCGTGAGTTCAATAATTCTCTTCTCCATTCTTTCCCCAATACCATGGAATAGCGCTCCGCTTTTCATGTCCATATACCTCGCAATAGAACGGTAAAGCTGAATGGATTATTCACACTCTTAATGACACCACCCGCACGCTCCTACTCCAATCTAGCATGCCGTTGCATTTTTGGGTAGGGGCCCTTCTCACCGCCATGATGCTACATAATAGGTTACCCTCTAAGGAAATCTCGGATCACGTTCCTTTCTATGCCCTACATGGCATGGATCCTGCTTATGTTGGTCTCCGGGTTTTCAGATGTCTATGTTACCCCAACACCACCACTATTGCACGACACAACTTGCGCCACGCTCTGTGTTCTGTGTGTTTCTCGGGTATCCATCCAAACACCATGGTTATCGATGCCTTGATTGTTCCACCCAAAAGGCAATCATCTCCCATCATGTCATGTTCGATGATTCTAGATTTCCCTTTGCCTCCATCGTGTCCTCCACATCCCCTACTCCTTCCCTGCATACATATGGTTTCTTGCAGGAATTTGAGTAGCTGATGTCGTCAACGCCATTCACAGTTCCCGCTACGGGGCCTCAGCTATGGAAATGTCGCCTTCACATCCACGTCCCATAGACCACGCCTAAAAGCGTATGTCGTGGGTTCTGCTATGGGTAAGCGATAACCTTCCCTGGGCGCTTGTCCTGCCGTGGACTATGCTACGAGCGCGCGGCAGCCTACCGCAGGTGATTCTCCAGTCGCGGGCTCTTCCGTAGCCGCCCAGTAGCCTACCATGGGCGCTTCTCCTACCATGGCACTGCCGCCTACTGTGGACGCACCACGGGTTCGTCGACCACGGGACCCGCCTCCTCCACCGTCTCACACCATGGTCACTCATGCTAAGGGTGGCATCGTGCATTCAAAGATGATTTTTGATCTTCATTTTGAGGGTTTATCTCTGATTCCGAAGACATATTGTGGTGCACTCAAAAACCCCAACTAGCACTCAACTATGGTTGAGGAATACAATGCTCTCATGTCCAACAATACTTGGGACCTCGTTGATCCACCTAGCAATGCTAACATTGTTATAAGCAAGTGGATTTGTGAGAACCATTAGACGAGGTCTCTGGAACTATACAAAGCTTGTTGGGTCTTGCGAGGATTTACTCAACACCAAGGTATTGATTTTGATAAAACTTTCAGCCCTGTCGGCGAGCCAGCAACTATTCGCACATTGTTATATCTTGCACTCTCTAGTGACTAGCCAATTCATCAACTTGACATCAAGAGCGTGTTCCTCAATGACACTCTCACTTAGAATATGTATGCTCGCCAACCTTCAGGTTTTATTGATCCCGATTTTCCTAACAAGGTGTATCGTCTCAACAAATCTTTGTATGGTTTGAAGTAGGTGCCTCGAGAATGGTTTCAGCTATTTGTTGAATACATTGCTTCTGTTGGGTTCATTGGCTCCAAGTCTGATAGCTCGTTGTTCTTCTATCGGCGTGGTGCTGACATGGCCTATCTCCTGCTTTATGTGGATGATATAATAATGATTGCATCTTCCTCAACATTGTTGCACAGTTTGATTGCCTCTCTTCATACCGAGTTTAGTATGAAAGATATAGGTGATCTTCATTATTTTCTGGGCATCTTAGTGAAGCACAACAAGGACAGTATATTCCTCTCACAAGAGAAGTACACTTTGGAGCTTCTTGATAAAATTGGTATGTTGCAATGCAAATCCATCTCCACTCTTGTTGATACTTCCTCCAAGCTTTCGTCAAAGTAAAGTGATCCAGTGGCAGACCCCATCGAGTATCGTAGTATTACAGTAGGACTTCAGTACCTTACTTTCACTCGGCCAAACATCTCTTATCTAGTGCAGCAGATTTGTCTTTATATGCATGATCCTTGGGCTAATCATTTGCTCCTTTTGAAGTGTATTCTCCGCTACATCCACGACAACACTAGCTTGGCCTCATTTTGTTTCAGCGCGGCTTGAACAAACTGATAGCGTACTCTGATGCTGATTGGACAGGTTGTCTAGACACTCGCCAGTCCACCTCTGGCTATTGTGTCCTTCTCGGTGATAACCTGGTGTCATGGTATTCTAAGCGGTAACACACAATCTCTCTCTCTCTAGTGCTGAGGCTGAATAGAGGGCAATTGCAAATATGGTGGTTGAGACATGTTGGCTTTGGTAGCATCTTCAAGAGCTTAATTGACTAGTGGCCGGTGCTACCGTGGTTTTCTATGAGAATGTGAGCTCTTTCTACATGACTCAAAATATTGTTCATCACTAACGCACTAAGTATGTGGAGATTGATCTGCACTTTGTGCAAGGTCGTGTCACCAATGGCGAGGTCCAATTTCTTCATGTTCCGAGTTCTTCTCAATTCACGTACATATTCACAAAAGGATTGCCATCTACTCTATTCTTGGATTTTTGGGACAGTATTAACATTTGTAGGATGCCCGTTTGCGACTGAGGGAGGGTGTTAGAATATATAACCATATTGTATTTGTATAGATATACAGTTGTATAGGTGTAGTCCTGTATATGTCTGTGTTATTGTAGGACATGAACTCTAGCCTTGGAATCTCTTATATATTGATCAATACAAGGCACCGCAACGTGTGGTTTCCCCTATCTTACAATTAGCATGGAATGCTAGGGAATTCCGTTAGCTCCAATTATGCTATAGTACGTACAAAGTGAACATGTGATATACTCGTTCGTATAAGGTTTACACATTCAAATTCACATACTAAACACGTGATATTACGAATCTTTATGTTTGACAGTCATGAGCGTCTTTTTCTCTCCCTCACCGCCTCCGCGGTGACCCAACAAGCACCGACATCGTCGAACATCGTGGCAGCGCTAGTGTCATGCAAGGAACCTAACAACCATCTGTCATGGTTGTCAAAGACAAGAAGGCACCATATACGCAACTCGAGTTGCTCGAAGAAGAGGGCCTACACCAGCACAATGGCCAAGGGGAATGAGCTTGTTTAGGGACACGTGGGTGAATGTCTTGAGAGCTTCTTGCGGTCAATCGATCGGCACATCTGCTCACGGTCCAATTCCGATACAAAAGAAGCCCATTAGCATTTCCAAAATAACTAAACAAGATTAAACAACACCAATAATGGTTAAATCCATTTTTTCAAGTGGCTAATACATTTTGTACTAGATTGGATGTGTTCCTGAAAACATGTGCAAATATATCTTCACTTCTTGGTGCAAGATCTTAACTAACGTTGTGATGAAAACCATGCGCACAAGTGTAAACTTAGGAGAGATATATCAGTTCCACACACAACACTATTTGCTTCGATATGGAGACCCAAGAACCCTAGATTTTATAAAGAGGTGGAAAGGGAGTGGAAGAGTTGGAGGAGGTCTCATATGCAAGAAGAATAATGTCGGAGGGGTGAAAGCCATCACCGTAGCTGCCAATCACCGAGTTCTACCATGGAAATCACACCATCGTGCACCTCCGGTCTTTGCGCTGCCAAGATCACCATGTTGCATTTTACTCCCACTCTCTCCGTCGTGTCGTGGATTTTCTTCCATGCATCTAGCGGAGAATATTATTCCACACCAAGTGAGAAGGAACTGGACAAGCTAGGCGGGGCCGGAATCATGCCCTAGAGTAATTGAAGATGTTGAATGCGCCAGGCTAGAAAATATACCTTGCCGGGCTATATTATTGGGATCGGGCCAGAAACCAGGTTGATCCTTGCCTGTTTGGGATTAAACGAATGATACCTAAGGGTAACTAGGGTTTAATATCAAACCCTTAGGAAAATAGAACTATTTGCTCTCTCTTCTAGCAACCTGCATAGCAAATCAACATGTCTTGTGTCTCCAACTCCACCAATGTGGTTATCAAGCACAAGGTACAGATTAGAATTCAGAACTAAAAATTAAATAACAACAAAAATTTATATGAAAGAAAATAAAAGTAAACTAAAACTATATGCAATGGTAAAACTAAATGAAATCGTAATGGTAGGGTTATTTTGAAGATTTAGAGAATACTGCAAGAAGTAAAAAAATGTTTAAGTAATTCCGATTAAATAATTGTAGAAAATTAAAGTGATTTAAAAGTAAGTAAAATGTGGTTCTTATCATTAAAAATGGACTAGGGTTTTGCATTCACTTGTGTACTCTGTCATAAACACGGTGGTATAAAAAACAGATTAAAAACAATATAATTGATCTACTTTCCTAGATAGTGTTTGATACGCGTTTGTATGGTCATGACATCACACCTCTTACTAATAGTAAGAAAAAAGTCCGCAAGCTGGATATAAGATAAATAGAATATTGCTTTTATTTCTTAACATGATGTTAGAATAACAAATATGATAACTCTAACAAAATTCTCATTTTTGTTCTCACTAGATGATATAACACATGAATGTATTTATTCCTAGTGAGGAAACAACGAAAAAGTAAAAACAACTTAGTAGGTCCCAAATTTTCTATCACTATCTAGTTGCTAATACTAGTTACACCATCTAATATACACATTTATCCACACGCGACGTCAATACCAGTTTGATTAGAACATGTATGCATAGAGAGGTAGTAATATGCATCTACAAATACATCAAACACATACAAAAAATTTCAAAAAAATATACTTATCTCACTAAGATGAAACATCCATCGTAACAGAATTACATATATGACAACAATCATGTAAAGCAATTCATGTGTTTCTAAAACAATGATATCACGAGAACCCATAGTTTAGGGATGGAGTATTGCCTCTCCATCATGAAAACAATGTTGATGAAATTAGAGAAGGTAGAGATGCAACCAGAGTGACTCTAGTAGAGTTTCCCATCACAATCTTTGAAGCTCTTGCTTCTGTTTCTCTATCATGTTTGTTTTGTATCTAAGCCCCCTCCTCTTTGTGAAGTCATGAATAAGATCATATATATATAGTTGGTTTTAGGTTATAAGAAATACAGAGATGTGAAGATCAACGACATTGGTAAAAAACTTTAGTAGAAAAAATTCGTGGTCCTTTTTAGTTTGCAAAATTCCATAAAAAATAAAAATACTTCAAATAGGGGGTTCCTATCCTCTAGAGTTATAATCCAATAAAACATAATATTTTCCAAAATCTTAAAATCAATTTAATCACGGTAATAAGAGTAAATAAGATGTAAATATGTTAAAATATGTGACAGAAAACTAGAAATTTCATGGATGCATTTTACATGCATCAACCCCCGCCATCCATAAGCCTGGCCTCTAGAATAAGATGTGGGAGCTGCCTTTACTAAAGCATCGTCAATATGAGGATGCTTGTTGCCTGCTCCACACCATCCTAATGACCAAAGTGTAAGTTTGTCACCACTACCACGTCACTCGTCGTAGAGACACCCGTGATGTCCACCTTTTAGGGACGTTGACCCCCCCGTTTGCGAGATCGGGACCAAGAAATGATAGACTGCTCTCCACGGGGATGATGAGGTAAGACGGGGCCAGAACAAACTTGCATGAACACGATATAAGTGCAGTCAGTGTGTGGCCTCCTACCACCCACCAGTCATACTCCGCACCAATCGATAACTAAATTTGGATCCACATGCCCTAATTCAGCGTGTTGTAGCACCGTGCTCATCAGGAATAGGTCCACCCGTCCTCCACTACTAGGGGAGTTTGCCGACCTGGCACAGCAGGTAGGGCCTATTAGTCCTAGTAATACGTACTATCCATGTCTCCTATTGCGCCATGTCCACCGGCGCCATGCACCTACAAATACCATGATACACCCTACCTGCATCATCCCTACCGGAAATCAATCGTCGGGCATCTGTCGGTCAGTGGTCAAAGGACCAGGGTAGTCCAACATGCACCACTAGGACCTGCCTCGACCTAGGTCGGGCTCGAGTGGCCCATATTTTGGCATGTAGGCCCTGCCTCCCTGCTCCATCATCCTTGCCACCATTGGCCACCTTCTCCTAGACGTTATCCCGTGATAGTGCACGCGCTAGGCCGCCGCCAGTACCGAGTCACTGTCCAAAATTGAACCTACCCCGCGTTGAACCTGTTCAAGTAGGTAAAGTCGAGGATTGATGTCTACAAGAGCATATGTTTGTTAGAGCATGTTTTCGTGGAAGTATTTGTTCTAGTTTTTATATCGATACAAATAAGGAGAATAGGAAGGTGTTTATTAGCAGCATTTCTGTCGCACTAGATGTGTCACCTGTCTTGAGTGAATTGACTGCCAGAATTGAGATGGAAAATATGGATGTGAATGATTGAGAATTAAGTATTGAACAATATTTAAAGTAAAGAACATAAAAGTAAAAAAGAACTAAGTTTGGTTTGAATTTCCTACAGTTGAAAGATTTGGTGCGGAGAGAATCAGTTCATGCTGATAGTGAATGTGCTAGGTGAAATAATGGGATAAGTGATTATAATACTTATTATTAGTGTGCAAGTAGGCCAGAAATCCAAATAATAGTCAAAACTCCTCTTGGTATAATCGCTTGGCTTAAATGATCTATGTGTTTGTTACCAGAACCATGGTCAATGCAGCAATTAAGATCATGAGACCAAGGCTTTAAACTTGGTTGTTCCTCATTACCCCGAGTTATACTAGCTCCTCTTTGATATCGGCCGTGTCACTCGGGGTTGACGATTTACTAGAAAACAAGCTCATGTCTATGAGATCTCAGAATCATGTTTTCTGGGCCCTTAAATTAGACAACAAGCATTAATCGCGCAAAGATAATAATTCTCACATAGAATAATCACAACAATAATCACAAATAGGTGAAAATAAAAATAGGCACACCACACCTCACCAATTTTCTACATATCCACGCCTATGGGGATTTACTCGCACATCAGAGGAGAATAACAAAATGATGTAATTATAATGTAAATGGAGTTCATCTTGATATTACCATAGCAAGCCACAATAAAGGGAAGAGCAGATCCAATACAAAGCAAAGTATGAATAGAGTCTCAGACCCCAATATTACAAGTGTGAATCTCTCTCTCTCGATCTAGTGCAAGGGGAGTTATGGAGGAGTGAATGATCTAGAGGCCAGAGACATTGGAGAGGATCAATGGAACTCTTATTCTCCTTCAGATCTCTTCTTCCTCTGTTCTCGAATGGATGGAGGTGACTACGTTTGTTTTTTGTTCTTGTTGCATCCTTCACTAAAAGTGCTTATAATGATCAGGTGAATGCAGCTGTAGGTGGTAGGGGGGGCTTACAGACAAGCTCTGCCCATACTAATGCTCGTTAATGCTTCAGGAGCCTCGAATCAGAAATGCTTCAACTAGAGATTTTCTTGATTTATTCCAAGCTGCTCATAAATGGCTTTGGGTTCTTCCAAAAGTGTCAAGAATATGAAAATCACATTAAAAATACAAGGTTTCACTAAGTTGCGATATTAGCGTTAGTTGAAAGATGAAAACCAAAAAAACCAGGTGAAAAACAATGGAAAATCCTTGAAAAAAGTGTCATAATTTGGAGCTATCAACATCCCCAAGCTTAGCTGTTACTCGCCCTCGAGTGACAAATTGATAAAGAATTATAGATACAAATAAAACTTGGGTAGAAAAAACATACAAGTATGAGGTGACATCATATCCATCTTCACAAATCTTGCAATCTTAAACATGATCATAATATATTTGAGTGGTTGCAATTCTAATTTTGCTTCCTAACCACATGTAACTTGCTAGCAAATAAGTCTTAGTCCCAAGAGAAAGTGTCAAAAGTTTAGTTAGGCTTCTGAATCAAATATTTTAGCGCCTCTCTTTTAATGAGAGAAAAACCAATTTTAGCAAGGAATGCTTGTCAAACTAAGGGTTCTCAAGTGAAGTCAAAAGAGATATAACATTAGAGTAGCTCATTAACACCCACTTGAAAAACTATGACCTCTACCACTCAATCGTTTTCTTTGTTTTTTCTATAACGTCGAACCTTTGGTAGTAGGATGATCACAAGACTTAGTTAGTTTAATCAAGACTATACAGACATTGTTCAATGTATCAACTTTTCTTATAATGCATATCCATAAGACCAAGACTTTTACCTATCATACCATTGGCATGCTATAGATATTTAATCAACTCATAGCTAAAATCTGAGATTTAACTATAGTAGATTGTTCAGAGGCCAGCGGAGTTGTTAGTCCCATGGGTTGCGACAATATCTAGAGACACACGTAAAGTTGTACCTTAATTTTAATTAACAAGTCAAGCATTGACATGCATCTCAACTACTGCTAGAAATTCATTGCTTCAAACAATTCTTCCTCAGCAAGTGCATATTCAGTCAATCAAATTTAAGTTCTATGGGGTTGAGCATTGCTAAGGGTAAATCTTGAAGACATGTACAATGCACCAAAGTCATCTCATAGAAGCTTTCTCAAGTTCTTAAAATTGTTGGAGTTGACTCCAACACAATTCTTTTTCAAACTAAAGAGCAATGTTCATAAATCAAAACTAAAGTAGTGACACAAGCATGGGAATAAAATTTATAGTATAACAAGCTAATTGGATAGCAACACTAGAGTGCAACCAAGCAAACAATAATATGATCAAGAATAAAATCATAAGAGGAGTGAAGATAAGAATCTGATACCTCCTGTCGCTTTTTTGGTCTTATACTCAAGTCATCTCCATGTTATGCTTCCCATCATTATGTCACTTGAAGTGAATACCCTGTCAAAATCCAAAAGAAAACCAAGTGAGTTTCACATGAAAGAAAACAAAAGGCTACTCCAATTTTTTTTATGTTTTCTTTTTATTAATGCAAAACTAAAAGTAAACATGCAAGTAATGAGAAAATAAAAATCAAAATAAGTAACAAAAATATGAATGCAAAGAGGGTGAAGGATTTTAACATCCCCCAAGCTTAGGGTTTTGGCCTAACTTGGTTTAGTAATCATTGCGATCGTTTGGTGGCTGGTTGTGAGAAGTCACTCAAGACATGAGTGAAGTTCTAAGTCAAATTAACGACATGGGTACTCACGTCGTGAAACGTGTTTTCCACGTCACCCATGCGAGTAGACAATTTGTTATACTGGTCGTAGGTGTCATCGTACCGAATACAAGTATGCCATGAGAGGGTCCTCGAGGCGTGGGAAAATGTGGGGCGTGAGACATAGGTTATTTGGAATGTTGAGAACACAACTTTACCCAGATTCAGATCCGACAGTGGTGGTCAGATCTTACTTCTCCTAGAAATCCAGTATAGGGGCAAAGCCAGTGGTTTAGAGAGGATTACATGGATCAGTACTGCTTTGGCAAGATGAGATTGGTTGTTCCCTAAAGGCCGGCTTATATAGTCTCTCGGACTAGGATTTACAAGAGAAACCTATTCGACTACGATACATAGTCGGTATAGAGTACATATTGGACTACAAGTCTATCTATAGGTCTAAGTAGGTAAGTCTTCTGGGCCTTCCTGTAGTCGGATGGTGTCGTTAGATTGAAGACCTATACACCGAAAGGGGGTCCTCGAGGCGTGTGGAGAAAGGGGATGTGAGGCGACGGTGTTCCGGGACGGTGAGCACACAAGCTTTACCCAGGTTTGAATCTGATAACGGTGGCCGGATCCTACTTCTGCTAGCAATCCAGTAATATAACAGAGCCAGAAGTACAGATTACAAGAGAGATTTCACCTATGCGAGTTGAGGTTGTAAGTTGTGGGGTGACCTAAAGGCCGGTACCTAGGACGGCTTATATAGATGTCCGGCCTAGGGGTATAGGAGAGACCTATCCGGCTATGATTCATAGTCGCTTATAGAGTACATCTTGGACTATAAGTAACTATAGATGCCTAAGTCAGTAAGTCTTCTAGGACTTCCCATAGCCGGATGGACCTGCGTCTTCTCCCCCTGACTAGGCCACCCGTGAAGCAAAGCTCTAACCCGAAGTGCGCCACCCTGATCAGCAAGTCACAGTGGGTATACCCAAAAAGTATATCCCCTACAGTAGCCCCCGGAAGCCTCCAAGATCCAAAGTCGGATTTCATCATCCAGCTTGATTCTTCTTTGGTTGTAGAGTCTTGAAGGGTTCCTGAAACTCCAAAATAAAAGTAGGACCCAAGTCTCAAATTGAATCAGATCCGTGAGAATTCCATTACAGTTTTCCCTAGCTTGATTTCAAACTAAGCGAGATATTGGTTCCTAACGTAACCTAACATCAGTCAAGGTCAAGTCTCGTCACTGACAGACATTCCTGTCAGTGTGACGTTGGTGTGTCCGCTTCGCGTGGAACTGAGGCTCCGTTCAATGCATGCACGGAGACCGAGGAGGCGTAATCTTCTCGAGGAAGTTGCCTAGTTCCTTCTGTGATACGTGGCCCAACTCATTGTTTGTTCACATGAATCTTGGTGCAGGCTTGGTTCATAAGGGGTTGAGATCCTCTCATTCTCATCTCACCAGCCTTTTCCCTCTTCTTCCTCTAGGGAACACATCGCTCCTGCCCCATTTTCCTTCCCCCAATTCCACAACGCCGCCCACCAAAGGTCACCGCCTCGACCAAATGGCTGACGCATCCTCATTCGGCACGGCGGCAACGACGGCAACGACAACTGCGGCGGTGGAGAAAGAGAACTTCCGTGGGGTTTGGATCTCTTGCATGCTTGACAACGAGAAGTTGCGTGACATTGAGAAGGAAGGTCTCCTATGTGCCAGCGAATGGTAGAGAGGTTTCAATGAAATCATCCCCACCCCTCACACCGACAAGAGCGTCCACTTTGGCACCCATCTGGACCGAGGTTTGAGTTTTCCTCCCTCAAAGTTCTTTTTTGAGGTTATAGATCACTATGGAGTTAAACTCCACAATTTCCCCCCAAACACGCTTCTAGATCTTAGTGCCCACGTATCTCTTTGTGAGGGTTATCTCGGAATAAAGCCGAGTCTCACTTTGTTTTGGTACTATTTTGGTACCCAGAGAAATTCCATCACCGCTGGTAATCTTTACATTATCGGAACACTAAGCCTAACCCTTAGGAGAGACTGAGTCTACCCCAAGGTTATAGCCAACGAGTCGGTGAAGAGGTGGCCGTCCTTGTTCTTTTATCATAAGGACAAACCGGCTCCCAACAAGAAATAAGCTTTGCTGGCTTTTGTCGACGGTGCCGCCGCCCCCAAGAGTCTTGGGACGTAGATGCACCGGCTCTCATTGAAGATTTGATCTTCGCCAAGAGGCGGAATGAATATTTGATGAAGCACAAAGGCCTGAAGGGATCCGACCTAGTCCACTACTGGTTGGCACGTCAGATTCAGCCCCTCCAGCACCATGGTGACCATCTCATGCAGATAGTCACCAAGAGTAAGAAAGATACCCTGAGGATCAGCCCGCTCCCAATCCAAGATAAGGACTATGACACCCGGATTAAATGGTTGATCAAAGAGCGGGTGGAAAAGAAGATTCCAGAGATTTCTCTGGACATGTTCATGGCTGATAAGCCCTTGACACCAGTAAGTTTTCTAGCTAATTCTTTCATACTCATTGATTTGCTCATCTATACTTTGTTATTTGCAACACTGAGATCATATATCATTTAGGTTCCTAACCTCCCCAAGTTGGAGCTTTCTCCTCTCAAGGGATATCCACCCGAGGATCTGGTTCCTCAGGAGGATGAAGAACTTGACGTTTTGATGGCGGTGCTTACCCGAAAGTGTAAAACTCCGACTGTTTCTATCGGCACACAAAAATTGTCTGTTGTAAAGAGGTAAACTTCTTCACAAAGTTTTGTATATGTAATTCGTATTTTTTCTGGATTGTAACAATCATACTATGTTACCATTCGGAGCTAATACAATCACCAATACCAAGGGAAAAGGAAATCCAGGGAAGACTTTGTGCCATCGAAAGTTGACTCTAGCATCGCCTGCTGCCCCGCCTCTGACTCCTACCCCAAAGCCATCCTCAGCACTGAAGGATATTTTATCTCCTTGGCCTGAAGATGTTCCGGATCATTCTTTAGAGCTAGCGAACCTTGGTTTACAAATTGACGTCACCATGAGTGATTCGGCAGCTGATAAGGGTGAAGCGTCAAAGGGTAATGATCCCTGAGCTGAGACCTTCGCGGAAAACCTTCTGCATAATCCGGGTATTGCCAAACTTGGCCTTACTCAGTAGAGCACAAAACAAAAGAAGTTGGCTCTCCATTGCCTGGAGACATGAAATATCACAGCCAAGGAGGAGGCTCAAGAAGCCGAAGATGTAAAATGCGTGGACCTTCTTGATCAAGTTCATCTTTGTGACGAGAAATTAAAGGCTGGTGTGGCTCCGCCACCACCAATAATTCCTTTAACCCTGGAAGAGAAGGTTTATGCTGAGGACAACATGAGCCTCAACAAACTGTCTTATGAACATCAGGTAAGTCATATTCCGACTATTTTTATTTCACATCACATCATATCCTTTATCCCCCAAGCATGGACATCACTAGCATATCACCCCAAGGCTCATGCTGATTTTTAACTTAACTAAACTATTAGCCCGAGTCTTAGTAGACTTCTGACTGCGGATACCATTCTGAGTTACAGACAAACTTCTTGGTCATTTTCAAGAGCTTATATAATAGTGCAGCTCTTTCACCGAGTCGGCTTACGAACCGACTGACCGCAACAATGTAGCCAGTTAGCCGTTGTACGTCCTTTAGGTGAGTCGGTCTGTTTACATTGAGAATAGACTTTATTCTATCTCAGTTCACCTCTATGCCTCTTTGAGACGCAATGAAACCTAACAATTTTCCGGCTGTTATTCCGAAGAAACACTTCTTCGGGTTTAGCATTATGTTGTATTTTCGTAGATTATTGAATGTTTCCTCCAAGTCATAAATAAGTGTTTCCTTCTTTTTGGACATCACAGCTATGTCATCCACATATGATGTAAATTGTGTCCGATTTGATCGTGGAGGCAACACTGCATAGTGCACTGGTACGTAGCTCCTGCATTTTTAGCCCAAAAGGCATCATTATGTAGCAGAAGGTTCCGAAAGAGGTGATGAACGAAGTCTTTAGTTTGTTTGACTCCTTCATCTGAATTTGATGATATCTGTAATATGCGTCAAGAAAATATAGGAGTTCCGAGCCTGCTGTTGAGTCAATAACTTGATTGATTCTAGGCAGAGCGAACGGATGTTTGGGCAAGCCTTGTTAAAGGCAGTATAATCAACACACATCCTTAAATCAGTGGTGTCCTTTTTAGGGACCATTACAGGATTGGCCGACCAATCAGTATGGATGACATCTTCTATGAATCCGGCTTACTCGAGCCGGGCTAGTTCCTTAGCTATTACTTTGCGCTTTTCATCACCAAAACGTCGTAAGGACTGTTTGACGGGTCTAGCATTTGGGTATACATTTAGGCTATGCTCAACAAGTTCCCTAGGTACTCCGGCCATGTTAGATGGTTTCCATGCGAAGATGTAACATCCCAAAACTTTAATCCAAGTTTATCAAGATCCAAATCATCAAGATTAGGGTTTACAAAAACTTTTCAAAAGTAAAAATGAAAGCATTCATGTGTATGTGCATTTAATTTAGGAATTGATTTGAATTGCCACGGTTCTATGATTCTTTGCTTGTAAAATGTTTCTTAGGTGAAACAAACATCATCTAAATCATTCCCAAACTTTTCCCCAAGAAGAAAAACTCAAAATGACTATTTGAAGTGAAAGGTCATTTTGGCCAAATTAACTCTCATGCCTACTTTGGCTATTCCTAGTACTCAAAACATAACAGAAACATGTGTGGATCTTTGCACCCCTTGATAGTACACATAATGAGGTACCAAGGCCCACTTTGTGATCTGCTAAAAACATTCAGATGCTAATTTTAAATGACAGTTTAAAATTGAATCTATTTCATATGGGAAGATCCCACTATTTCAAAAACCACTCAAACAAGCTCAATTTTCGAAACCCAAGCACCCACAGAGTCTCAAACTTATGCCTAGCAAACCCACCAAAAATCTTTTCAAAATTCCAAACTTTATCTCATGCGGCCATTTCATCAAACACTTGGCATGCATGATTTACACCCTAATCCTTGCTCACTGTTTTGAACAGGGTTTTGCCCCCATTTGATCTCCCTTTAATCCCTTTGTCCCCCCAGGGTCTAACCAGGCCATTAACACCTCACCCCCTTGTCCCTAGTGGCAGTGCAAGGCCATGCCGAGCCACCCCTCGCCGGCCGACCATGCACTCGCCCCAGCAGACCACCTCCCTCTCTCTCGCCATGTCTAGGAGGTAGCTAGGACCTCACCGCCACCCTCTGTCCCCTGCCCGAGCCAAGCCCAGCAGTGGACCACCGAGGAGCCCGCGCCCAGTGCCACCGCACCATGCCGAGCACGCGCCGGAGTGCCGCACCCGGCACGCGTGCACAAGCCACCGCTCGACTGCAGCCCGCGCCCACCACTCCGCCATGACCCAGGGAACACGACGGACACGCCCGTTCACCGCCCAACGCACCACAGCCACCGCTCGCCCTGGACACCGCCGCCTCTGCCGCTCAGAGCACCAGCTCACCCCGACCGCATACTACCGCTCCTACGCCCGCATTTACTTCCTAGAGCACCGCCAGGAGACCGTCTGTCGATCGCCACCCTCAGCCATGCCGCTAGCCGCCCATAGCCATGTCGCCACCATCGCCGGCCTAGCCCTCTCGGTCTCGCTGTCGAGCCTATAAAGGAGGGCACCCCCAGCCGTTTGAAGCACACCACTCCACGCCCCTCACCTCACTGACCGTTCCACACCATTAGCCGGAGCAAGGGGAGCAGCAGCTCGCCGGAATTGCACCGGAGCAGGCCGCCTCTGGAGGAGAAGGGCGCCGCTGATTGCGACCACCCCCGGAGCTGCCTCGACCGTCCCTCAGCTCGCCGTCGACCACCAGTTCGTTTGCCCGCCTTGCCGTCGTCGCTGGAGCCCTGGTACGCCCCCTATGCACCCCCACGGAATCGCTAGGGTTCGAGCTCGTCGGCGACAGGTCCTTCGTCGACGACAAGCCACAACCGTTGATCCTTATTCTAATTTAACGGCCCACATCGCCCCGTACCACTTCGCGCGTTATGAGCCGCTAACTTGTGGACCCCCCTATTAGTTCAGCCCCGCACCGCGGAGTGACACTGGGCCGGCCCGTTAGAGTTTCCCGCGCGACCCAGTTAGTTTGAATTAGGATTTCTTTTTAGGTTAAACTTAGTTCTGTCTCTGAGTTTGAAAATCAATTCAGACAGTTTTGACAAATCCAAATTGCATGAAACTAATTTTGTCTGAAAGATATTAAAATGATCTATCCAAGCCCATTGTATTTAATTCAATTAGAGTTATAGATCTCTCCTAGTAAAAATAACAAACCGAAGCTTTTGCAACTTGCAACATTTTTATAAAATCAACCAAGATAGGTTTTGAGTTGATTCCAACTCTCAAAATTCACATTTCATCATACCTATCTGAATATGTAATAGTATTAAGGTTTACATGCAGTGAATTTGGACTAGTACCAAAATAATGCTATATAGGCATTTCTAGTCACTTTAAATCATTAAATAATAAACTTAAACCAAAGTAATATTGACCCAACCTTTAAATCCCATTCCCACATGTTAGAATATGTGGTGAGGACATGTGTCCACACGATCCAATATTTTAGGTGGTGAATATTAAATCTTAGTTAATTTTCAATGAGTAGAAATTACTTTTCTAAATTAAAAAGAGTGAAACTATTAAATCAAACTTGTGGTGCTTAAGATGATAATAGATCATCAAATGTGTGTCTTAGAATACTAATTAGACTAGTTAAGTATTGTTTGGTGATTGTGTACTCCGTATGTATTTATAGACGATAGTACCGACCAAGCTTTCGAGGAGGAGGAGTTCTACCAAGAAGAAGAAGAAGAGAAGAAAACTCCAACCACTTCAACAACCAAGGCAAGCCACCATGAACAATGCAAGCTAACACTTGCAAGTATAATGCTTAGCAAGCTAGGATTAAACTAGATGGTTTAGCAAAGATGCTTTAGGCATGCTTTAGTCACACTACCTTGATTATTAGTACCCCAAGTCTTATTTACAATCTTTACTTCCTTTACTTTACACAAAGTTCTTTACTTGTTTTGAAGGTAGCATAAAGAGTATAAAACTTGACCTATTTAGAAACCCTTTAGATGTCATTCTATGACATGAGATTGAACCCATCTTTTCAACCTCAGTGAACACCCTTAACTTAGTAGTTTAGAGTAGATCAAAAACCTAAGTCACTTTAGATGGGAACACTTGGTGAAAATGATTTATGAAAACCTTGGAATGATGAGTCATTCGAATGAGATGTTTTGACATGTGTTGAGAAACACAAATGGTTTATGATGGTGAAAATGTTGAGGCATGAGCCTTAACCCTTTTATAAAACTGATGGCTGGATTCGGATGCGATACCATTCCAAATTTACCGTACAACCACACTACCTGAATTGGGTAAGGCTTAGCTGGAAATTTATATGCATTAGTATTAGTTCCCTCGCGGGAGAGGTTTCAGCTGAGGCTACCTCTCAATGTTGTCCACCTATGCAGTGCCCAAGATGACTGGTGGTCATGGTTGGGACGCCATGCTCATAGGAGAGGTGCTTATACTAGGGTGTGTAAAGGGAAGGTTATCTTTGATTATCTGCATACTAAGTATGATGATTCAGGGTTATCCCTGACAGATGTATCGAATCTTGTGGTGAAAGTGTACCACCTCTGCAGAGTGTCAAACTATTCGAATAGCCGCGTCCGCGGTTATGGACAGTTGGAATGGCCATACTGTTTCGTTGTCAGATGTTTTCCAAACAACTTATGAAATGAAGGATGAATCTTGACTTGACCACAACAGGGTGGTGTTTATGACAATAGCTTCCCAACTTAAGTGATTCTAGAACTTTACTTTACCTTTCTTTGCTTTAGAACTCAGCTTAGGTTTCAAACTTAACCTTATAGTTAAACTTAGATTTATCAATTTAACTTAGAACTATATATTACTTGTTAGAGGTAGTTTGCGAGTACTTAAAGAGTACTCATGGCTTTTGACCCTGGCTATTCTCATGGCCAGACTATGAAGGAGACTATCAACATGATGGCCCCCAGGACGGCTATGATAACTAGGACTATCTGCCTTCGTCAGCATTGCTTGTGCCCCTGAAGATGGACCCCACCGCTACGCTTTTCTTTTATGTCCGCTGCTTGTTGTATTAAGACTGGATCATGAGATCCTTATTTGTGTAAGAACTTATGTATGGTTTGGATGACGTACTATGATATCCAATCCGTTATGTCTCGCAAAAATGGTAATCCTGGGATTGCGAGGTATGGCATAACGGGCATCTGGGATTAAAAATCCGTGTGTTGACAAGTTGGTATCAGAGCCATCCTGACCACAGGAGACCCTAGTTAGAATGGACGTCTGAACAAAAACTTAGTTTCAAAACCAAAGTGAATATTTATGAAAAACTATCTCCTCTCTTATCCTTGTGGATTCATTCTTTCTCAAAAATTCATGGTCCTCAAAATTCTTACATTACTACTTAAAAATTGACACACTTGATCACTTCACTAACTTCCTCATCCTAAATTCTTGTAGATGGAGTCTCAGTTCAGCAAGTTTTACCAGTTGGGAAACAGAGGTCAGCTGATCTTCGAGAGGGATTTGGATTCACTATCGGAGTTACTGGGACGCCCACATCGGGAGTTTCTTGGAGCTCAACTTCTAGGACCACCAGGAGGAGACCTACAGTGGCTAGTCATCATAGATCTTAGAGGAAGCATCGAAGCACCAACTTCCGGGAGAATTCAATTTTCCGTGAGAGAGAACAACTGGCTAGATGGATTAGCCAGGGCAATGCATGAAGCTCTCGCACGTCTATGTGCCCTCAGCGTCAACCAAATCCAAGGAACCCGTTTTGCCCACTATGCAAGACGTGACTTCATGGGAATGCCAATGGAGATGCCAAGTCACCCAGAGTTGAGGCGTCAAGTGGAGAATCTTGACTTCTTGCTTCATAACAAACAGCAGGAACTGGATAATGCCAGAGATAGCCAACCAGAACCATGCCATTGCCGACCAGAAGGCCCAGACTTTCGCACTGCTCGTCCAGGATTGCTAGTCTTTTCGTCGCCAGCATGCAAAGAAGGATCGCACCATCGCCCGTCTTCGCAAGAAGGTGGCCGACCTCGAGAAGACCATCAAGGAGCAGGAAGCTCAACTTGCAGCAAAGGAAGAAGAAAATGAGGGTGAATACATCCAGGGAGACATGGATTCTTACCTCAGCAACGATGATGACTTTCCGGTGGAGGATGCCATGGACTTCTACACTGACGATGAGGAATCCGACTTCATCGACGATGAGTAGATGCACTAGAACACTATCGTAGCATGAGATGTACCGGTCCCAATGTATCGTAGTTTGCATAATGGTTCATCAAACCATCTGTTTTCCCTTTGATTGTTGTGGTGTGTGTTGTATCGTGTGCTTGTTTGCATGAATGAAATGAAGTTTGTAGAAAAACTTGAGTCTAACTCAAAGTTTTAGCTTTGAAAACCCCAAAACCATGAACCTTAGAATTTCCCTCTTACCCCTATATCCATCTCAATCTTCAGATGACTCGTGGAGACCAAGGAGGGAGCAGCTCGTCGCAAGACCCAATGCTGCAGATCTTGCAGAATCTCATCGTAGACCGTGAAGCAAGTAGGACAGAACGCCAAGCCAACTTAGTAACACTTCAGCAGATCGCCCAAATGGATCTCAACAACCAGGGTCAGGGAAATCAGGATCATCAAGGATCCAAACTGAAGAATTTTCAGAATACCAATCCCCCAATCTTTAGCACATCTAAAAACCCACTAGATGCTGATGACTGGTTGCAGACCATGGAAAACAACTTAGAAGTTGCAAGAGTTGATGAGAATGAGAAAGTTCTCTTCGCCACCCACTATCTGGCAGGAGATGCAAGAGCTTGGTGGAACAGTATCCGCCTGATGAACCATGATCAAGTTATGACATGGGAAGCATTCAAAGTCAAGTTCAGCCGCACCCACGTGCCGCAAGGTCTAGTCAACAGAATGAGAGATGAATTCCGCGAATTGAAGCAAGGGAGAATGACTATGGTGGAGTATCATGATTGATTCCTGTCACTTGCCAGATATGCACCTGATGAGATCAACACGGAGGCCAAGAAGAAAGAAAGATTCCTGAATGGACTACATGATGAAATGCAGACTGTCCTCGTCAACATCCGTTTCGAGGATCTCGAAGAGCTAGTCGACTCTGCCATTCAGATGGAAGGGAAGATTAACTAGGCAAACGACAACCGCAAGCGTCGTACGATGCAGCAGTCTAGATCCAGCAGTCACTAGAAGTACCGTCCCAACCCTTCATCGGGATATGCACCAAGGAACAACCAACCCCCAACGTCTCGCCCAAGTTACCCCAACCGTAGCGGAGGCAATGGGAAGTCCGGAGGAAACAATCACAACTCTGGAAATGCCAACAATTTCAACAGTGCACCTCCCAAGACCAACAGCAACAACAACAACACTGCACCCAGAACAGGCAGCAATGCTATACCTGCCACAGTCAAGGACAAGTCCCAGATCACTTGTTTCGAGTGTGGAGTAAAGGGTCCCTATTCCAATGAGTGTCCTAAGAAGACTGCAGCCAATGCCAATGTGAATGCCCCAGCTCAGCAGCAGCGTCGTGTTCAACCAGGAAGAAGATTTGCCCCAGGGAACCCTCACAATCGCAACAGCTGTCTCTTCCATATGAACACAGAAGAAGCCCAGGAAGCGCCAGATGTAGTGCTGGGTATGTTTTCTATCAACTCAATTTTAGCAAGAGTATTGTTTTATTCGGGAGCATCGCATTCATTTGTCACTAAAGAATGTGCATGCACTACTAAGACTCACCCAACCAACCTGAAGCATGTCATGATAGTTCAAATCCCCAGTTCAACAACCAAAGCTAGAAAAATTTGCAAGGTTGTGCCTATCAGAATACATGGGATAGATTTTTATGCCAACCTAATTGTACTTGGAACCAAAGGTTTGGAAGTAGTACTAGGTATGGACTGGATGTCAAGGCATAAAGGACGGATAGACTGTGCTAAGAAAGCCATCACCATGACCAGTAGCTCTGGAGTCATAGTAGAGCATATCTCTGAAACCTTACCCCGTCAATTCAAGTGCAACAAGAGTGTAGCCCTGCCCACCATAGCCCAAGTCAAAGTAGTCTGTGAATACCCCGACGTATTCCCAGATGAATTGCCAGGTATGCCCCCGGATAGGGATATTGAGTTCATCATCGAACTAATCCCTAGAACCGTACCTATAGCCTAGAGACCCTATAGCATGAACCCCTCAGAGTTAGTGGAACTGAAGAAGTAGTTGGATGCCATGTTAGAGAAAGGCTTGATTCAACAAAGCGCATCGCCATGGAGATCACCAGTATTATTCGTCGACAAGAAAGATGGAGGCAATCGTTTGTGCACAGATTACAGAAAGTTGAATGATGTCACCATCAAGAACAAGTACCCTTTGCTAAAGATAGAGGATCTATTTGAATAGTTGACTAGAGACCAGGTATTCTCAAAGATTGATCTTAGGACTGGTTATCACCAACTTAAGATTCGTGCAACGGATATTCCGAAGACCGCCTTTACTACTCTATATGGTTTATACGAGTATACGGTTATGTCTTTTGGATTAACCAATGCCCCTGCTTATTTCATGAACCTAATGAATAAGATCTTTATGAATTTCCTAGATAAGTTTGTAGTTCTGTTTGTCGATGACATCCTTATCTACTCCAAGTCAGAAGTGGAGCATGAGCAACATCTGAGAGTTATCCTCGAAACCCTGAGAGAGCATCAGTTATATGCCAAGATCAGCTAGTGTGAGTTTTGGCTGAAGGAAGTAGGATTCCTAGGACATATTGTGTCTACCGGAGGAGTCTCTGTTGATCCCGCCAAGATCAAGGATGTCGAACAATGGGAAGCCCCAACTACTCAGACCCAAGTCCGTGCATTTCTCGGATTAGCGGGATATTACCGCAAGTTCGTAGAAGGATTCTCGAGCATAGCCCGACCAATGACCCAATTGTTGAAGAAGGACAAGAAGTTTGAATGGACAGACAAGTGTGAAGCCAGTTTCTAGGAGCTGAAGAAGATATTGATATCAGCCCCAATATTAGTCATGCCAGATATCAAGAAGCCATTTGATGTGTATTGTGACGCATCCAAGATTGGTCTAGGATGTGTGTTGATGCAAGAAGGCAAAGTCATCACGTATCTGTCTCGACAACTGAAGCAGCATCAGCAGAACTATCCGACCCATGATCTTGAGCTAGCAGCTGTGGTTCTAGCATTGAAGACATGGCATCATTATTTGATGGGTAATCGCTGTGATATTTACTCAGATCACAAGAGTTTAAAATATATCTTCACTCAGAAAGAGCTGAATATGAGGCAAAGGATATGGATAGAGTTAATCAAGGATTATGACCTTGACATTCACTATCACCCCGGCAAGGCCAATGTGGTAGCGGATTCTCTTAGCATATTGTCGTGTAGGCTAAACACCATGATCAAAGAAAGGCAACCAAGCTTGTATGAGGAGTTGGAGCAGTTCAGGACTAAATTAGTTAGCAAAGGATTCTTAGCTAGCATTGAACTTCAACCCACTTTGATTAGCCAAATCAAGGAAGCTTAGAAGGGGAATGAAAGTATCGACGGTATCAAACGTCATATTGGTACATGAAAGGTACCTGGATTCACTGAAGACGAAGAAGGAGTACTGTGGTACAAAGGACGTATCTGTGTGCCAGCAGATTCAGAGCTGAAGCAGGTTATCATGAAAGAAGCTCATGATACTCTTTATTCTATCCACCCCGGAGGAACGAAGATGTATCAGGATTTGAAGGAACAATTTTGGTGGCACAAGATGAAGAGAGAAATCGGAAGATACATCGCCAAGTGTGACATCTGTCAAAGAGTCAAAGTAGAGCATCAGAAATCTGCAGGACTATTGCAACCATTGCAGATTCTAGAATGGAAATGGGATTCTGTCGGAATGGACTTTATCACCGGTTTGCCTACTTCTAGTAGGGGAAATGACTCAATCTGGGTCATAGTTGATAGATTGTCCAAGGTAGCCCACTTTATACCTGTCAAGACTACCTACTAGAGTTCGAAGCTAGTAGAACTGTACATCGCTAGAATTGTTAGTCTGCATGGAACCCCCAAGACCATTGTATCAGATCGAGGAACTCAATTTACCTCAAGATTTTGGTAGAAAGTCCAAGAAGGATTAGGAACCAAGTTGAACTTCAGTACCACTTATCACCCGCAAACTGATGACAGACGGAGAGAGTCAACCAAATCCTAGAGGATATGCTTAGAGCTTGTGTGTTGGAATATGGATCAAAATGGGAAGACTGCCTGCTTTTCACAGAATTCTCATATAACAACAGTTATCAAGCTAGTTTGCAGATGGCACCATTTGAATTCCTATATGGAAGAAAGTGTCGTACCCCTTTGAATTGGTCGCAAGTAGGAGAGAGTCAGATCTTTGGACCCGACATTCTCAAAGAAACAGAAGAGAAAGTTCACAAAGTCCATGAGCACCTCAAGACCTCCCAATCTAGACAGAAGAGTTATGCTGACAAAAGAAGGAGAGACCTGACTTTCAATGTCAGAGATTTTGTGTGTCTCAAAGTTTCGCCATTGAAAGGAACTCAACGCTTTAATCTGAAGGGAAAGTTAGCCCCTAGATATATCGGGCCCTTCAAGATTCTGAACCGTCGAGGAGAAGTATCGTATCAACTGGAACTGCCTGAAGAGATGTCAGCCATCCACAATGTGTTCCAACTCTCGTTACTTCGCAAATGACTGGAAGTGCCCGAGAAGACTGAAGTTTTCAAGAACATCGATCACAAAGCTATAGAAATCAACAATGACCTGACCTATCAGGAAGTGCCCATCCGTATCTTAGAAGAAGCCTACAGAACCACCAGGACCAGGAGCATCAAGTTTCTCAAGATTCAGTGGAGCAACCATACCGAAGAAGAAGCCACTAGGGAGCGCGAAGATTACATTAGGACAGAGTTCCCAGATCTCTTTAGTTCCTAGTTTTCCTTGTAAATCTCGGGACGAGATTTTGTTTTAGGGGGGGAAGGTTTGTAACATCCCAAAACTTTAATCCAAGTTTATCAAGATCCAAATCATCAAGATTAGGGTTAACAAAAACTTTTCCAAAGTAAAAATGAAAGCATTTATGTGTATGTGCATTTAATTTAGGAATTGATTTGAATTGCCATGGTTCTGTGATTCTTTGCTTGTAAAATGTTTCTTAGGTGAAATAAACATCATCTAAATCATTCCCAAACTTTTCCCCAAGAAGAACAACTCAAAATGAATATTTGAAGTGAATGGTCATTTTGGCCAAATTAACTCTCATGCCTACTTTGGCTATTCCTAGTACTCAAAACTTAATATAAACATGTGTGGATATTTGCACCCCTTGATAGTACACATAATGAGGTACCAAGGCCCACTTTGTGATCTGCTAAAAACATTCAAATGCTAATTTTAAATGACAGTTTAAAATTGAATCTATTTCATATGGGAAGATCCCACTATTTCAAAAACCACTCAAACAAGCTCAATTTTTGAAACCCAAGCACCCACAGAGTCTCAAGCTTATGCCTAGCAAACCTACCAAAAATCTTTTCAAAATTCCAAAGTTTATCTCATGCGGCCATTTCATCAAACACTTGGCATCCATGATTTATACCCTAATTCTAGCTCACTATTTGGAACAGGGTTTTGCCCCCATTTGATCTCCCTTTAATCCCTTTGTCCCCCTAGGGTCTAACCAGGCCATTAACACCTCACCCCTTGTCCCTAGCGGCAGTGCAAGGCCATGCCGAGCCACCCCTTGCCGGCCGACCATGCACTCACCCCAGCAGACCACCTCCCTCTCTCTCGCCATGTCGAGGAGGTAGCCAGGACCTCACCGCCACCCACTGTCCCCTGCCCGAGCCAAGCCCCGCAGATGACCACCAAGGAGAGCCCGCGCCCAGTGCCATCGCACCATGCCGAGCACGCACCAGAGCGCCGCACCCGGCACGCGTGCACACGCCGCCGCTCGACCGCAGCCCCGTGTCCACCGCTCCGCCACGACCTAGGGAACACGACAGACACGCCCGTTCACCGCCCAACGCACCACAGCCACCGCTCGCCGTGGACACCGCCGCCTCTGCCTCTCAGAGCGCCAGCTCACCCCGACCGCATACCACCGCCCCTACGCCCGCATTCACTTCCTAGAGCACCACCAGGAGACCACCTGTCAATCGCCACCCTCAGCCATGCCGCTAGCCGCCCGTAGCCATGTCGCCACCATCACCGGCCCATCCCTCTCGGTCTCGCCGTCGAGCCTATAAAAGGAGGGCACCCCCAGCCGTTTGAAGCACACCTCTCCACTCCCCTCACCTCATTAACCTCTCCACACCATTAGCTGGAGCAAGGGGAGCAGCAGCTCGCCGGAATTGCACTGGAGCAGGCCGCCTCTGGAGGAGAAGGGCGCCGCTGATTGCGACCACCCCCGGAGCTGCCTCGACCGTCCCTGAGATCGCCGTCGACCACCAGTTCGTTTGCCCACCTCACCGTCGTCGCTGGAGCCCTGGTACGCCCCCTATGCACCCCTACCGAGCCGCTAGGGTTCGAGCTCGCCGGCGACAGGTCCTTCGTTGACGACAAGCCACAACCATTGATCCTTATTCTAATCAAACGACCCACATCGCCCCGTACCGCTTCACGCGTTATGAGCCGCTGACTTGTGCACCCCCCTGTCAGTTGAGCCCCGCGCCGCGGAGTGACACTGGGTCGGCCCGTTAGAGTTTCCCGCGTGCCCTAGTTAGTTTGAATTAGGATTTTTCTTTTTAGTTTAAACTTAGTTCTGTCTCTAAGTTTGAAAATCAATTCAGACAGTTTTGACAAATCCAAATTGCATGAAACTAATTTTGTCTGAAAGATATTAAAATGATCTATCCAAGCCCATTGGATTTAATTCAATTAGAGTTATAGATCTCTCCTAGTAAAAATAACAAAACCGAAGCTTTTGCAACTTGCAACATTTTTATAAAATCAACCAAGATAGGTTTTGAGTTGATTCCAACTCTCAAAATTCACATTTCATCATACCTATCTGAATATGTAATAGTATTAAGGTTTACATGTAGTGAATTTGGACTAGTACCAAAATAATGCTATATAGGCATTTCTAGTCACTTTAAATCATTAAATAATAAACTTAAACCAAAGTAATATGGAACCAACCTTTAAATCCCATTCCCACATGTTAGAATATGTGGTGAGGACATGTGTCCGCATGATCCAATATTTTAGGTGGTGAATATTAAATCTTAGTTAATTTTCAATGAGTAGAAATTACTTTTCTAAATTAAAAAGAGTGAAACTACTAAATCAAAATTGTGGTGCTTAAGATGATAATAGATCATCAAATGTGTGTCTTAGAATACTAATTAGACTAGTTAAGTATTGTTTGGTGATTGTGTACTCCGTATGTATTTATAGACGATAGTACCGACCAAGATTTCAAGGAGGAGGATTTCTACCAAGAAGAAGAAGAAGAAAACTTCAACCACTGCACCAACCAAGGCAAGCCACCATGAACAATGCAAGCTAACACTTGCAAGTATAATGCTTAGCAAGCTAGGATTAAACTAGATGGTTTAGCAAAGATGCTTTAGGCATGCTTTGGTCACACTACCTTGATTATTAGTACCCGAAGTCTTATTTACAAGCTTTACATCCTTTACTTTACACAAAGTTCTTTACTTGTTTTGAAGGTAGCATAAAGAGTATAAAACTTGAACTATTTAGAAACCCTTTAGATGTCATTCTATGGCACGAGATTGAACCCATCTTTCCAACCTTAGTGAACACTCTTAACTTAGTAGTTTAGAGTATATCAAAAACATGAGTCACTTTAGATGGGAACATTTGGTGAAAATGATTTATGAAAACCTTGGAATGATGAGTCATTCTAATGAGATGTTTTGACATGTGTTGAGAAACACAAATGGTTTATGATGGTGAAAATGTTGAGGCATGAGCCTTAACCCTTTTATAAAACTGATGGTTGGATTCGGATGCAATACCATTCCAAATTTACCGTACAACCACACTACCTGAATTGGGTAAGGCTTAGCTGGAAATTTATATGCATTAGTATTAGTTCCCTCACGGGAGAGGTTTGAGCTGAGGCTACCTCTCAATGTTGTCCACCTATGCAGTGCCCAAGATGACTGATGGTCATGGTTGGGAGGCCATGCTCATATGAGAGGTGCTTATACTAGGGTGTGTAAAGGGAAGGTTATGTTTGATTATCTGCATACTAAGTATGATGATTCAGGGTTATCCCTAACAGATGTATCGAATCTTGTGGTGAAAGTGTACCACCTCTACAGAGTGTCAAACTATTCGAATAGCCGCGTCCGCGGTTATGGACAGTTGGAATGGCCATACTGTTTCGTTGTCAGATGTTTTCCAACCAACTTATGAAATGAAGGATGAATCTTGACTTGACCACAACAGGGTTGTGTTTATGACAATAGCTTTCCAACTTAAGTGATTCTAGGACTTTATTTTACCTTTCTTTGCTTCAGAACTCAGTTTAGGTATCAAACTTAACCTTATAGTTAAACTTAGATTTATCAATTTAACTTAGAACTATATATTACTTGTTAGAGGTAGTTTGCGAGTACGTAAAGAGTACTCATGGCTTTTGTCCCTGGCTATTATCATGGCCAGACTATGAAGGAGACTATCAAGATGATGGCCCCCGGGACGGCTACGATAACTAGGACTATCTGCCTTCGTCAGCATTGCCTGTGCCCCTGAAGATGGACCACACCGCTACGCTTAACTTTTATGTCCTCTGCTTGTTGTATTAAGACTGGATCATGAGATCCTTATTTGTGTAAGAACTTATGTATGGTTTATAATGGATGATGTACTATGATATCCAATCCGTTATGTCTCGCAAAAATGGTAATCATGGGATTGCGAGGTATGGCATAACGGGCATCTGGGATTAAAAATCTGGGTGTTGACAGAAGATATCTTTATTAGCTTTGAGGAACTCGATGAGCGTGCTTTTCTATGCGTGGCCTAAACCTACACCTATCTGAGTCACTTTGGAGGGATCATTGATACATTGCAAATGTATCCATAATTTTTGATGTTTCATGTTTGGTTTTATCTACTTTCTTGTGTTTTTTCCACACTTTGGAGTACTTTTCATATGATTTCTTCGACTAACCTATTAACAAGAGCCACAGTGCCAGCTGCCTGTTTTCTGCTATTTTTGGTTCCAGGAAAGTCAGAAATGAATATTCTCGGAATTGGACGGGACAAAAGCCAAAGTGCCTATTTTTCCGGAAGACATCTGAAGCCAGAATACAAGATGGAGAAGGCCTGGGGGCCGGCCATATCACCTGGCCGCGTGGCCAGGCCTGGCCCGCGCCAGGGGGTGTTCTGGCCGACCCCAGCACCCCCCGGCCTCTCCTTCCGCCTATATATTGCCCAAGAGACCAAAACCCTAAGTACCCGATCAAATATCCACGAAAGAGTCTGTAGCCGCCGTCATCTCCATCCCTAGATTGGGAGGGATCTGAAGCTCTTCCCGGCACCCTGCCAGAGAGGGGAATTCGCCCTGGAGGCCTTCTTCATCATCATGCAAGCCTCCGGTGTGATGCGCGAGTAGTTCATCTCTGGACTACGGGTCCATGTAGTAGCTAGATGGTTGGTTCTCCTCCTTTGTGCTTTCATGTCTAGATCTGGTGAGCTCCGTTCATGATCAAGATCATCTATTCTTCATGTTGTGTTTGCGGGGATCCGATGGATATTGAGATGCTATTTCAGATTGATTATTGATTCTATGATGTCTTTGTTATTTTTGATCTTGCATGCTTTCCGTTGTTAGTAGCTATCTTGGCCAAGTAGATGCTAGCAACTCCAAGAGTTAGTATTTATGCTCGATAGTGGGTTCATGCCTCTTGTAATCTGGGGAAGTGACAGAAATATCTAAGGTACTAGATGTGCTGTTGCTACTAGGGAGAAAACAACAATCCTTCATATCACAATCGTATTGTTTACATTACACGCAATTCATAAAGCAATAATCTATTGCTTGCAACTTAATACTGGAGGGGTTCGGATAATAACCTGAAGGTGGATTATTTAGTCATAGATGCAGTTGGATGGCGGTCTATGTATAATGTTGTAATGCCCAATCAAGTTCCAAAGGAGTCAAGATGATTAGTATATGCTTGTATGCTTTCTCGATGTTTATCAACTGCCCCGCTGTAATTTGTTCACCCAACATGTTATCTATCTTAAGGAGAGTCACCTCTAGTGAACTATGGGCCCCGGTCCTTTCTTTTACATAAAATCTACAAATTGTTTACTTCTTTGTGTTTACTTTCTTCAAACTATTACTTCCTTCCATTCGATACGTTTAATCCCTTGTTTTCAGCAAAACCGGTGAGATTGACAACCTCATCGCAAGTTGGGGACAAAATTTTGTGGTTTTGTTGTGCAGGTCTCCAAGTTGTTGCTGGCACCAGTAGTGCGCTCTGCCAAGGCTCAGCTATCAACACCTTTGGGGTGTTTCCTTGCTCCTACTAGATTGATAACCTTGGTTTCATAACTGAGGGAAACTTAATGATGTTCTCATCATACCTTCCTCTTGGGGTTCCCCAACGAGCTCGACATCAACACCGAGCCAGCAAGTATTTTTCTGGCGCCGTTGCCGGGGAGTCAAGGACATCTTCACAAGGGGTGTCCCTCATAACCAATCTCTTTACTTTGTTATTTTTGTTTTGCTTAGTTTACTTTTGCTTTGTTTGCTTGTTTCTTTATCAAAAACACAAAAAAAATAGTTTTACTAGTTTGCTTTCATTATCAAAAACACAGAA
This sequence comes from Avena eriantha, assembly GCA_910589775.1. Lineage (NCBI taxonomy): Eukaryota > Viridiplantae > Streptophyta > Magnoliopsida > Poales > Poaceae > Avena > Avena eriantha. The sequence continues at coordinate 115,981,350 of OU342745.1, forward strand.
AAAATTAAGTCTTCTATAGTGGTTACCCCTTCCTTAGCACACCATGTTGATCCCTAAATTCACCCTGAAAGACCTTTCTATAGGTAGTGGTTCAATAATTGGAAAAGATAATATTGAAGAATTCTTTAATCATGTTAGTAAACATGAGGATACTGAGGATAGATCCCTTGCAGAACTTGCTCCGAATTATGAGATTACTGTAGCTTCTTTAGTTCATATGTTGGAATCTAGGTTTGTTAACCTCAACTCCTTAATGCAAGTAATGTTTCTTAAACTTAAAGAAAGTGAGGACCCTGAAAAGAGGGATTTTATTCTAGAAACTTTGTTGAAGGAATTCTATGATGTTGTCAAGGAAGCTAGAAAAGTCTTTGAATGTTTCAATATGCTAGGATCATGTGTAGATGTTGTTGGTACACGAGAAAAGATGAACAAAACTGAACCTAATGGGGAGGAAAGTAAGATACCAATACCCTTTAGACTGGTAGCAATACATGAAGCCATAGAAAAGAATCTTGATTGGATTGTTCCTGAAAACCCTTTTGATGAAAATAGTGAACCTAAGAGCATTGAGAGAGGATCCTCTAGAACTTATTTGGATGATATACCTTGCCTTGTTGAAGATATTTCTGGTATTTATCTTAATGCTTCTTCATTTGAGAACACTTGATTCTTCTTTTTGCTTCTTATGCCTAACTTAAAGGCGTTAAAGAAAAGTACTTATTGGGAGATAACCCAAAAGTTATAGATGAGTCTTGGAAGTTATTACTTCAGTAATAACCGCTCCTTATCCTTTTTATTTGCTTTTTGTGCCAAGAGTAACCTCTCATGAGAGAGAAGTAATGATTGGGAAAGTTATTTTCCCGAAATAGATTTCTGTGCTTCACCGTAAAAATTCATGTAAAACCTCTGAACATCCTTTTGAGGCGTGAATTTTTGTGCTTCTGCCCCAGGTTGTTATATAAGTTTCGTTAGTTCAACACTTTTGGATTTGAGCAACAGACGGTCTTCGAAAAAATTCGTATTTACTTGCTAGTCTGTTTTGACAGATTTCTGCCATTTTCTGCATTTGCTTCTTGTTGGTTCCTTTTTGAGTTCTTTTGGGGAATTGAGCTTTTTGAGGGAAGTGCTACAGTATCTAGTGTTTTAATGGAAGTTTATTTGGTGTTAGAACTGAAACTTAAGACTTATTATCTTGAGTGCACTAGTGTTGTTAATAAAGATTGTGTGAAGTTTTGTATGAAGGAAAAATTTCAGGTGTATGGAAGGAATGAGTAATGAGATGAAAGATGGACTAAAGCTCAAGCTTAGGGATGCCACGCGTGTCACCCCAAGAAATATCCAAGACGTACAAGCATCAAAGCTTGGGGATGCCCAAGGCATCCCTTCTTCATCAATAAAAATCTCAGGTTTCTGCCAAACGCTTCATTTTTTTATTGTTTCATGCACAGTTGTGTTGTTCTTGATGCGTCTTCTTTTTTGTTTTCATTTTGGTTTTTTCGTTTTCTTGGTTTTCTAAGTTTTCTGAATAAATTGGTTGTACCCCCTCTTTCATACATTGGTTTTCAAATAGTTTGGTTTGGTTTGGAAAAAAGTAGGAAAGCTCATGGTTAAGTGGTAAAAAGAGCTTGTTTTTGACTATGGCCTATGCTTTGTCATGCCATGCTTGATATTTTCTTTGCTTTATGCGTAGTAATCTTTGTTGTAGCATGACTTGCTATAAACAATTGAGATTGCTTAATATGCCTTGGATGAATCATGCGTTGTTTTAGCATATTAAAGCATAGTATAGTGGTATTCTCCTTTGATGCTTTATTTGGGTTGACTTGGCGCATGCTCACACCATGTTATGACTATCCAAAGTCACCATAGCCTTTATGATCCTTTAGTTTTCAACTTGTAGTATCACTTTATGCTTTGATCAATGATGTTTTGTCGCTCTGCATGATTATGGCCATTATTGCTCTCTTAGTTTGTCGCTACCAGTCTTTTGCTAGCCTCCGCAACCAAGTATGAGTTCCACTCATGCATCCAACTCCCTAAACAAAGTTATTCCAAAGAGTCCACCATACCTACCTACTAGCTTATGCTATTCCAAGTATATTCATGTTTTTGTTTACCTTCCGAATTAAACTTGTTATGAGAAAACTAGTGATTAAAGCTCTCACGAACTTAATGGCACACTTCACTTTTCTTGCCCTTAATAAACTTGAACCATTGTGTCGTCTATGTTGTATATGCTTGCACTTATTTGTTGGGAATTAGCAGAACCATGCTATCATGGGGAACGCTTTCAACATTGCACTTGGTACTTTGTACCTAGTTGATATCATGCTCTTTTGTATATGGATGTCGTCGGTGTGAAATGAAAGGGGATCTTGTAAGTCTATGGAGTTATGTATCTGTGTTAGAGAAACGCCTAGGCCGCTGGTCTAATCCATGCTGACATGGTGGAAACCTGCAGCGTAACCATAATGAGCTGTCTATGAAACATTCTTCCTATAAAAAAGAGTCCTATGTTGAGAAAAAAAGAGAAAAAGAAAAAAAGAGATTATGAAAAGAGGAAGGAGAGAAAAAAGCACCATATTCTCATGGTAAATAAGAAGATTGCTGAGATGCTCGTTGTCTGCTTGCCTTGTCATTTTGATATGGGGATTCTTCCGTATCATCAGGCAAGGGGTACCCTATTGGCGGTGCTCTATGATACAAATGTACTTACGATGACAAGAACTTGCCGGTGACTAAACTTGAGTAGCATGAGGAGGGGCCCTCATATTCAAGGACATGAGATTTCTAACTTATACTTCGTCAAGCATGTACACCATAGTTTGTTCACTTTAACCTTAATCACTTCAAGATGCTTATGATAGGGGCAATGAGAGCTGAAAGCTATAAGTACCATAATTTTTGGAAGCTCTTTATGAGACTTGAATCCCTACTTCCTTCTATTAAGGCCTTTCTTCCACCATTACGTTGAGTCTCCACCTTCTACCTTTATGCAACTACTTTGAGAGCATAGTGGCCATTCTTAGTTCTATGTGCATTGTCCCAAAACTAGTTGATTGATGCATAACTTGATATTGCTTGTTCTAAACTATTTTCATCTAGTCACTCTTATAAACTTGGAAGGTGTCCTATGCATTTATATTTGCTACTCAATGAGGGACAAGCTGAATACTATTATGCTATGTTTTCTTTATGTGAAACAAACAAACGTCTTGCAAAGCATTGTTATTCATGAATCTTTTATTTGTGCCTTTTCATGTTGCATCATAGTTTCTTTGTCTTATTGCTAGAACTTTTTCTTTCATGTTATGATTGAAGTACTATGATCCTAGCTTTGAATGTTTTACAAATACTTTGATCAAGTTTATGGTGGTGCATGTCACCTCAAAAATTATTCTTTCTTTTTATCACTTACCTACTCGAGGACGAGCAAGAGTTAAGCTTGGGGATGTTGATACATTGCAAATGTATCCATAATTTTTGATGTTCCATGCTTGGTTTTATCTATTTTCTTGTGTTTTGTCCACACTTTGGAGTACTTTTAATATGATTTCTTGGACTAACCTATTAACAAGAGCCACAGTGCCAGCTGCCTGTTTTCTGCTGTTTTTCGTTCCAGGAAAGTCAGAAAATGAATATTCTCAGAATTGGACGGGACAAAAGCCAAAGTGCCTATTTTTCCAGACAACATCTGAAGCCAGAATACGAGACGGAGAAGTGCTGGGGTCCGGCCACACCACCTGGCCGCGCGGCTAGGCCTGGCCCGCGCCAGGGGGTGGTCTGGCCGACCCTAGCACCCCCCGACCTCTCATTCTGCCTATATATTTCCCTAGAGACCAAAACCCTAAGTACTCGATCAAAAATCCACGAAAGAGTCTGTAGCCGCTGTCATCTCCATCCCTAGATTGGGAGGGATCTGAAGCTCTTCCCGGCACCCTGCTAGGGAGGGAAATTCACCCTAGAGGCCTTCTTCATCATCATGCAAGCCTCCGGTGTGATGCGTGAGTAGTTCATCTCTGGACTACGGGTCCATGTAGTAGCTAGATGGCTGGTTCTCCTCCTTTGTGCTTTGATGTCTAGATCTGGTGAGCTTCGTTCATGATCAAGATCATCTATTTGTAATTCTTCACGTTATGCTTGCGGGGATCCGATGGATATTGAGATGCTATTTCAGATTGATTATTCATTCTATCATGTCTTTGTTATTTGTGATCTTGCATGCTTTCCGGTGTTAGTAGCTATCTTGGCCAAGTAGGTGCTAGCAACTCCAAGAGTTAGTATTTATGCTCGATAGTGGGTTCATGCCTCTGGTAATCTGGGGAAGTGACAGAAATATCTAAGGTACTAGATGTGCTGTTGCTACTAGGGAGAAAACAACAATCCTTTGTTCATAGAACAATCGTATTCTTTACATTACACGCAATTTGTAAAGCAATAATCTATTGATTGCAACTTAATATTGGAGGGGGTTTGGATGATAACCTGAAGGTGGATTATTAGTCATAGATGCAGTTGGATGGCGGTCTATGTATAATGTGGTAATTCCCAATCAAGTTCCAAAGGAGTCAAGATGATTAGTATATGCTTGTATTCTTTCTCAATGTTTGTCAATTGCCCCGCTGTAATTTGTTCACCCAGCATGTTATCTATCTTAAGGAGAGTCACCTTTAGTGAACTATGGACCCCGGTCCTTTCTTTTACATACAATCTACAAACTGTTTACTGCTTTGTGTTTACTTTCTGCAAACTATTACTTCCTTCCATTTGATACATTTAATCCCTTTTTTTCAGCAATACCGGTGAGATTGACAACCTTATCGCAAGTTGGGGACAAAGTTTTGTGGTTGTGTTGTGAAGGTCTCCATGTTGCTGCTGGCAACGGTAGTGCGCCCTGCCAAGGCTCCACTAGCAACACCTTTGGGGTGTTTCCTTGCTCCTACTGGACTAATAACCTTGGTTTCATAACTGAGGGAAACTTACTGTTGTGCTCATCATACCTTCCACTTGGGGTTCCCCAACGAGCTCGACATCAACACCGAGCTAGCAATCATCATCCTTCAACAACATCGTCTTCATCTCTTCCGACGCCTTGAACTCCGAAGTCGGCTTTGTCACCTCCTTCTTCATCACGGGCATCTCAGACAGGTTGATGTTCTTCTTGGTCTCCTAGTACTCCTTGGCATGCAGTATGGATTCAGCAAAGGAGGCATTTATGTCCTTGCATTCTCGTGCCTTCTTCGGGTCTCCCCAGATCGTGATGACGCCATTGGGACCTAGAATTTTCATCGTGTTGTAAATATAACAAGGGCGAGAAATAAAATCCTAGTAAGCCAGACGCCCAAAGGTAGCGTGGTATGCGCTCTTGAATGGGACCACATCGAAAGAAAGTGCTTCCGTCTGATAGTTCCTTGGAGTTCCAAAATTAACATCCAAGGTGATTTCTCGAAGGGTTTGCTTGTCTTCCAGAGATAACTACATGAAAAGTCATGGAGCTATGATTCAGTTGTGTTTCTGATATCCTTATATGGCGCAGTGTTTCGACATAGATGATGTTCATGCTACTGCCACCATCCATGAGGTTCTTTGAGAACCCATAGCCGTCAATAAGTGGATTTACGACTAGAGCTTACTTTCCTCGCCTATGTAGCGTAGGCGGATGATCGCTTCGGTCGAAGGTAATTGTTACTTCTGACCAGTCTAGATAATGAGGTATAGCCAGTATAGTTGCGTTTAGCTCATGACTCACTGCCTTTTTGACTTTAGCTTGTTGGGGTCCAAGGAAGCAGACATATGTGTATTTCTTGGTTCGGAAGGTCTTCTTTCCATCCAACTTGGGAGTTGAAGCTTATGCCTCCTCCATGTTGGAATCTTCCTTGGACTCCTTGTCTTTGTCATAATTTTTCTTTCCTTTCCCTCGCTTAGCCCAGTAGCCAGCAGATTCATCTTTCTTGATGTCGTCATTGAAACAACACTCAGCATTGGTGTGGGACGTGCCCCCGTTGCCATATGAGTGATGACCACATGGATTATCGGTGATGTCGGCCCAAGAGTATATTTTGCCAGGCTGCTCGTATCCTCTGCCTTGGACTCCAGAATTTCCATGGCCTCATCCCCGGCCGCCTCTGTGGTCTCCTTATCCTCCAGACCTGAAAGTTGCATTGACTGTTGTGGTTTCCGGATTGGGTTTTTCTTCCAATGTGTTTTTACGTTTCAGGGAAAGCTACTTCAGCTTTTTAGCTGACTGTGGCATAGCTAGTACATTTAGTAGTCCCTCTAAGTCAATGTTGGCGTTCGCGTATTTTCTTGCCGTCTCTATCAACTCCCCCAAATCTGTCACTTTGTCACACTTTAAGCGATGACGCAGTAATCCGATTGGGTGTCCCGCGATGAAAGCTTCGATTGCGGTCTAGTCATTTACCCCCTCACAAGAATTTTTCATGTCGATACATCATCCGAGGTAGTCCTGACAAGTTTCTCCAGGTTTCTGGGTGCACCACTTCAGATCTTCGACCGTGCAGGGTCTCTTGTATGTTCCTTTGAAGTTCCGAAAGAAAGCACTTTGCATGTCATACCAATTGTGGATGCTGTTTTCCAGAAGTTCACTGAGCCATGATTGAGCCATATTTCTCAGCATAAGTGGGAGATATCGGGTTACGACCAAGTTGTCTCCTCCTTTGGTGATGCAACAGGCCTTGAAGAAGTCCTGGAGCTAGGTGTCTGGCCCAGCCACACCGTCATAGTGCTGAATATTCCTTAAGATAGAAAATCCTTCCGGAAAGTTTATTTGTCGTATGCGAGGTCGGAAGCACTTTGGACCCACATAGATATTATCCGAATCATAGCGCCGTGCCTCTATTTTTGAGTTGATCCTGGTGCCTGGCGTCACTTGGTGACAGAGAGCGATGTCTTGGTTGTTCACTGCGACTACGATGCCCGTGAGCCGGTGATACATTGCAAATGTATCTATAATTTTTGATGTTCCATGCTTGGTTTTATCCACTTTCTTGTGTTTTGTTCAAACTTTGGAGTACTTTTCATATGATTTCTTGGACTAACCTATTAACAAGAGCCACAGTGCCAGCTGCCTGTTTTCTGCTGTTTTTGGTACCAGGAAAGTCAGCAAATGAATATTCTCGAATTGGACGGGACAAAAGCCAAAGTGCCTATTTTTTCGGAAGTGATCAAGTGCCAGAATACGAGACGGACAGGGACCAGGGGCCACCACACCACCTGGTCGTGCGGCCTAGCCTGGCCCGCGCCAGGGGGTGGCGAGGCCAGCCCTGGCACCCCCTCGGCCTCCCCTTCCGACTATAAGATGCCCTCGGGACGAAAACCCTAAGTACCCGATCAAAAATACACGAAAGAGTCTGTAGCCGCCGTCATCTCCATCCCTAGATCGGGAGGGATCTGAAGCTCTTTCCGGCACCCTGCCGGATAGGGGAATTCACCCTGGACGCCTTCTTTATCACCATGCAAGCCTCCGGTGTGATGCGTGATTAGTTCATCCTTGGACTACGGATCCATGTAGTAGCTAGATGGCTGGTTTCTCCTCCTTTGTGCTTTCATGTTTAGATCTTGTGAGCTCCGTTCATGATCAAGATCACCTATTTGTAATCCATACATGTTGTGTTTGCGGGGATCCGATGGATATTGAGATGCTATTTCAGATTGATTATTGATTCTATCATGTCTTTGTTATTTGAGATCTTGCATGCTTTCCGTTGTTAGTAGCTATCTTGGCCAAGTAGATGCTAGCAACTCCAAGAGTTAGTATTTATGCTCGATAGTGGGTTCATGCCTCTGGTAATCTAGGGAAGTGACAGAAATCTCTAAGGTACTAGATGTGCTGTTGCTACTAGGGAGAAAACAACAATCCTTTGTTCATAGAACAATCGTATTGTTTACTTTACACGCAGTTCGTAAAGCACTAATCGGTTGCCTGCAACTTAATACTGGTGGGGGTTTGGATGATAACCTGAAGGTGGATTATTATTCATAGATGTAGTTGGATGGCGGTCTATGTATAATGTTGTAATGCCCAATCAAGTCTCAGAGGAGTCAAGATGATTAGTATATGCATGTATTGCTTTCTCGGTGTTTGTCAATTGCCCCACTGTAATTTGTTCACCCAGCATGTTATCTATCTAAGGAGAGCCACCTCTAGTGAACTATGGATCTCGATCCTTTTGCTTTACATACAATCTATATACTGTTTCTGCTTTGTGTTAATTTCTGCAAACTTTGACTTCTTTCCATTCGATATGTTTAATGCTTTGTTTTCCGCAAAACACGGTGAGATTGACAACCTCATCGCAAGTTGGGGACAAAGTTCTGTGGTTGTGTTGTGCAGGTCTCCACGTTGCTACTAGCACCGGTAGTGCGCCCTGCCAAAGCTCAGCTAGCAACACCTTTGGGGTGTTTCCTTGCTCCTACTGGTTCGATTAAACCTTGGTTTCATAACTGAGGGAAAACTTACTGCTGTGCTCATCATACCTTCCTCTTGGGGTTCCCAACGAGCTCTACATCGAAAGTCGAGTGCATCAGCCGGACTTCTACTTCTTCTACCACCGACTCCGCCACGATGCCCCCGACCCCCATGGAATCCGGTATGGTGGCTGCTTGGCGGAGAAGGTGGTGGTGGTGGATTGTTACCCCCAACCAAGGCTTCATGATGATGGCCACCATACCGGCTTGATCCAGCGTGGTGTTCGTCGTTCCTTCGTTCGTCATTGCCGTCATTGTGGCGTGGCTCAGCCAGATGTTTTGTATGTCGAGGAGGGGCATTCTTTACCAGTCCTGCTCCCGACATTGAGCGTATTCATCTTCCCTATGGTTATTTGACTGCTGCCAGGGAGGTTGTTGTTGAACCATTGTTGCAATGGTGTCTCGCTTTGCCGCCGGGGCAACGTTGCTCCAGCTTTGTTCGGGTCCATGCCGTTGTCCTGAATATCCGGTTCTTGAATAGTTGTCTTACCGAGCTCAGGACGGTAACATCGTTCTGGCTCCCGTCGGGGCCTTACATCTTCTTGTCGAATATTGTCCATGTGGCATTGGTCAGATTTGGAGACCAGCTTCCTGCTGCCGGACGTCGCGACCTTTTGTTGCTCCAGGCCCTTAGTGAGTAGTTTCACACTTAGTCGGACCTTTTCTAGACTTGGATTGTTTGCCAAGAGATCTCGGGCTACAGCAGCATTTTCAACCGGCGTGCCATACACTCGGTTTCCTTTGTTGTCGATCCGAGGTTTTCCGATGGCTATGTCTCCGTCGAAAATGGTTTTGTGCACTTCCGGATTTTTATTAGCCAACTCAGGGCCATTCCAGGACTTATCATGTTGAAGGGAACTAGGTTGTCCCACAGTAGGAAGGCGTTTCTTCTCGTCGAGGAGGTGAGTGGCCTCATGAGTAATTGGCGATGAGCTTCTAGGGCTTGGGCCCTGGCTTCCAACTCCACAGGTGTAAGATCTACGGATGTCAGGATAGATGTGGTGAGTGCGTCTCCGAGAATTTTACGGGAACCAGGGGTAACCACGTGTCCATCCAATGGAGTGCCTTTTGGTTTGTGAGGGATTAAGGATCCAACCCAATCTTCTTTGTATTCTTTGGCTATCACCTCACCAGCTGGAGGATCTTTAGATAGAGTTTTCTTCTTCTTCTTTGCCTTCTTGGTAACACCGGTAGCAAAGACGGCTTTGGGTCCAATTCCTAGAGTCAAACTTCTATCAGTACTTTTGGACATCTGGACATCAGGATTATCCCTTGATCCATACTATTGTGGGGGCTTTGATCCATAGCTTCTCCTTCTTCCGTAGCCTAGGAATTGATCTCCTCTTCAATTTCCGTAGATTTTTTTTGGAATTATGTCGACATCATGGAATCATCCGAGGATGCTGGTAAGTTGGTGTTTGTTCCTATTGCGTCTAGGACCGAGTTGTTGTCGTCTCCGGCATCGGCAGAGATGGATCTAGATCCAACGTATCCTATGAAGTGCAATGCATGCGCCCTGAGGTAGTTGTGACTTTCTTCATTGGCCTCCTTGAAACTTTTGATGGTCTCGAGGATCTCTTCCATGTTGGCATTTCGATGTAGTAGCATCCGCCTCAGCGTGTGCCTCTAGAGTGATTTTCCTGATCCAGCATCGGCAGAGGCAGATCTAGAGCTGCTGCTTCTTTGATCTCCCTGAGATTCGACCTCCTTGGGGAGATCTGCTTCAGATCCGATCTTCTCCAGTATCTCTGCTTCATGTGCAGGCTGGGTGGGATTAGGGTTTTTTGAGACTCGGAACTCTGCCGCCTCTGCGGACAAAGTGGATCCAGAAATTTCTTCTGCCTCTGTCATCACCGCTGGGGTGGGTTGGGCAGGTTCAGCAAAGCCGAGGTAAACATCGATGTCGCCAAAAGACATGATTGTGTAGGTGGTCACAGGTTCCCTAGGCGGAATTGATGTCTGCAAGTGCACAGATCATTTGTAGCTAGTTTCGAAGTATAGATATCAATCCCACAGGGAGCCCTAAGGTAAGTGTTTATGAGTAAAGTCTCTGTCACACCCAAAGTTTAGAAATATAAAGAATGAAAGTAAAGAACGACTTGGTTGTTTGTTGTTTTCTGCAGATGACAAAAGAAGGCACGGGGAGATTCAGTTCATGGTGATAGTGATTGTGCCAGGTGGACGGATGATAAATGTAACAATTATAATTTTATAAGTATATGTGTAGTTGAGCAACCCATAATTAGCCAGAATCCTCTTGGTATATTTCAACCCAACTTCAATAATCCTACTAGTCTATTACCAAAACCATGGTCAGACACTAAAGACAATTAAGACCCTTCAGGTCACTTAGCGATTAAGCTCCTTGGATCGGACTAATGCAATAAGTACAGTGGTTCCTCGTTATCCTCGAGTCTACTAGTTTTCCATTGATATCCCCGTGTCACTCGAGGGTCGCCGGTCTGCTAGCGAACAATATCCTATCTATGTAGAACAAAGCATCATGTTGTGTGGGCCCTTAATTGGACAACAAGCATTAGGCATCCCACATATAGTCAACCACACATATATAATAATTAGAATCAATAACAAGCTAATGGAAAATAGATGAAGGCACATCACATCTCAGCAATCCCCTACATCTCCCACGCCCAAAAATCTTACTCACACATGAGAGAAGAACGGATCATCAATATAATTAAATAAAGGGAATCCTTCTTGATATTACCATGAAGATCCACAATAAGAATAGAAAAGTATCCAACACAATTCAAGATAGGAAGAAACAATCTCAAACCCTAGTCTTGGAAGGTGAAGATCCCTCTCTCTCAAGTACAAGTAATGGCTATGGGGGTGTATTGGCTAGGAGGTCGAAGATCGTGGAGCGAGATGAAGAACGTCTTCCCCTTCTTCTCCGGATCTCTTCTTTCTCCCTTCTAGATGGGATGGCGGCTGCTGTATTGTGTTTTCGTGTTGGGACTCTTCACAGATGTTGTCCCTTTGGAAAAGAAAGAGGAGGCGGCAGCAATTTGGTGGGAGCTATATGGCCAGAAAAATTGCTCCCACCATATAGTTGCTCGTTAAAGCCTCTGTATGCTTCCCTCCATTGCTTTCGAAGAGAGACTTGCTTGTTTTCGCCTGAATATTGTGTTTCTCTAGTTAAAACCTTTTGTTGATGTTCAGAACCTGAAACACACATTAAAAACCAAGTTTTCTTTGCTACCAAAGTATTAAAGTTAGGTAAAGCTAGAAAACGATCAAATTCGGGAGAAAACCATCAACATTTAATGTGTCGAATCTCATAGCTATCAGGAATCCAAGTGTCGTTGAGAAGGACAAGAGGGACGTCGCTGGCATAGAGGACCCGGCTGATGGTGATCCTCTCACCGATTTTGATTCACGCAGATTCTACCCGGAACAAAGATCCGAAACTCACCTGCCCCACGGTGGGTTCCATCTATCGTCGGATTGAATACATGTATGCCGAGAGGGGGTCCTCGAGATGTGTGGTGAAAGGGGGTTTGAGGTGACGGTGTTCCGGGACTATGAGCACACAAGCTTTACCCAGGTTCAAATTCGCCGATAGTGGACGGATCCTACTCCTGCTAGCAATGCAGTAATACGGAAAAACTGGAAGTATAGATTACAAGAGAGGTTTTTCCTGTGCGAGTTGAGGTTGTAAGTGTGGGGTGCCCTAAAGGCTAGTCCCTAGGACGGCTTATATATATGTACGGCCTAGGGTTGTAGGAGAGATCTATCCGGCTACGATACAGAGTCGGTTAGAGAGTACATCTTCAACTACAAATAACTATAGAGGCCTAAGTTGGTAAGTCTTTTGGGCCTTCCCGTGGCCGGATGGACCTCCGTCTTCTCTCCCTGACTGGGTTGCCCGTGAAGCAAAGCTTTAACCCGAAGAGGGCCACCCTCGTCAGTGAGTCACAGTGGGTATACCTAAGAAAGTATCTACAATACTAAATAGGTGATCCCCACTAACCTATATCTCTTGACATGCAGCCTATCCACCTCAGCATGTCCTATTGGCATCCATGTCATCACCTCACTAATTGTGCCACCTAATGAAAAACGACTTTCCAGCGTGCAATCAATTAATCATGCAGGGTAATGGACCTCTGACTCATCGTTTCCCCTCCCACTATGACCCTACCGAAGCACCCATGCCTTCCACTCCACCTCCCCTGATCCGTTCTCCAACTCATTTTTCCGATCCACCCACTACCGCTGCCTTCTGCTCTTCCCCACCAAGGAGTTCATCAAATCCAGCCCCCGTTATCTCCAACTCGCCTGGTAATGGACCGTTCACCGCCATGAGCCGTGAGAACTATAGGTTCCAAAGTCCAACTCCACCACCCTCGGTCCCTCGATCTGCCCTGGCGGCTCCACGTTGTGGATGGTGAGCATCACAATTCACAAAGGAGGACCCATGTGAGCAGGGCAGCCTAGCAGCATAGTCCTTGTAGCAGTCGCGAGTGTCCTGCATGCTGCCGTGAATCGGCAACGGCACGCGCTGCCGAGCGACTCTGTCAACCAATTGACCCCAGTGAAGTAAGTGTCATGGACGACCTTGACGACAAGAATTGCCTCCAGCCCGTCGCATGTTCATTATCTTTCATATTACTTCTTCTATTTCCACATTTTTTATTCTCAATAGCACATATTGGAGCAGGTCACGCTACAGTTTGGCAGCAATCGACTCAGGCCCGAGGTATGTTCGTGTATTCAGAGTCCACAAAACTAATCACTACCGCAGTGCCTTGAAATTTTGTTTTGGTGTGTGCTATACACAATTTCTTTGCAGGGTTGGATCAATTTTTCATGGTACTAATTCCGGGCAGTTTTTGAATATGCTTGCTTGTCTTTTTATCCTACATCACACATGTCGAACCCTACACTCATCCGATCCATAAAAATCACACGTCAGGTTTGAATCCTGAACCATGCCCTCCTCTAGGATATGTTCTATGTACTATGGATATATTATTATAATTTAGTGTTCATTTGGTATGCAGGTCCCCAATACCTACAAGATTTCACTAGCTTCGCTTCTTCTACTATACAGTTGGCAGTCGTTTATTATATTCTAACAAACCTCAAGGGACAACAAAACCGTGGAATCTCTTTGTGCCCAATGCTCATTATCACCGGCAGTTCTTTGGTTATTTCACAGGTGTTATTGATTATATTTATCGTGTGCATGTTTGACTAATATTTTCAGAAGAATATGTAATTTTAATTTCTCTGATCTTCCCAATTACAAGACTTGATAATTGACAAGTGCAAGGAGGTAACCGCCATATTTCATGCATAATGCTATGTTTCAGAAGTCTTTCTTTGCCCAACAGTTTGGATGTATGAGTTAATGAGTAATGTACAACATCATTACCATCACCGGGTACTATTTTGCAGATTTTATAGTGTGGTAATGATATCTCTCCCTATCATTTTTTCACCACATCATTTTCCAAAGATGTACACACGCAAAAATCTTATTATTCACAAATTAAATTGAGCAAATGCAACACATGTTTGTTTTGAAAATGTTATTTGACTGATAATATTATTTGTTGCTCTAGCCATGGAAAATTAATTATTTGTACTAATAGCTCCATTATCTTGCCAATTTAAGAAGTATCTAATGAATGTCTATGTACTTCCAACCCATATGCTCATCTCTTCAATAGTTATTTCAAGCAAATTCGTCGCAGCAATGCGCGGGGAATCATCTAGTATCCCCAATAGATGGGCCTCCATCTTCTTTCCCTGACTGGGCCACCCGTGGAGCAAAGCTCTAACTCGGAAGTGGGCCTCCCTGGTTAGTGAGCAGCAGTGGGTATATCCAAAAAGTATATCCCCAACAGTAGCCCCAAGAAGCCTCCAAGATCCAAAGTCCGATTTCTTTGTTTAGCTTCAATGTTCTCCGGCTGCAGAATCTTGAAGAGTTCCTAAAACATAAAAAAAAACTGTAGGATCTGAGTTATTACTGAGTCAGACTTGTTGATTTATCATTCTTGTTTCCACGCTCATTTCAAATGGATACGGATTTTTATCTCGTGACATAACCCGACATCTTTTCAGGTCTTATCACATCACTGACATTTATTCTGTTAGTGTGACCGTTGATGTGTCCTGTGTCACGTGGAACCGAGGAACCATTTTAATGCATGCACGAAAATCAAGGAGGACGAGTCTTTCGAGGGAAGTTACACTGCCTGTTCTGTGACGCGTGGCTAAAACCCGACACGTTTAGCGCTAATCTTGGTGCATATTGGTAATAAATAGGGGGAAAATCTCATTTATCTTCACTTCTTCCCTCATAGTGCCTTCTTCCTCATGCCCCTCTACGTTCCCTTATCCCTTCTCTCCACCACAAAGCCACAACGCTGCCAGTTCTTGGCATCTCCGGCGAGATGGATGATTCCTCTTCTTTGGTGGACGCGGCATTGAAATCAACCGCGACAAAGGAGAAGAAGTGGCATGTGATTTGGATATTGTGCCTCATCGATAATGAGAAGTTGCAAAAGATGGAGGAGGAAGGATATCTTCCTATCAGCCAATGGCAGAGTGGCCTCAGCGAAGCGATTCCGAGGACACACAGCGGCGAGCGCATCCACTTCACGACACACGTCTATCCTTGGCTGAGTTTCCTGCCATCGGAATTCTTCTCTGAGTTAATTAATCACTATGGCGTACAACTCCATAATCTCTCAAAGTTGCTATTAGAGCTTAGTGCCCACATGGCTCCTAGTGAGGGTTATCTCGGAATCAAACCTAGTCTTACTCTTTTTTGGTACTATTTTGGTACATGGAAGAACTCGAATACTGCAGGTATTCCTTACAACACCAGAACTCTTAGCTTAGTACTTAGGAGAGACAAAGTCTACCCTAATATTTTAGCTAGTGAGTCAGTGAAGAGATGGCTGACAATGTTCTTTTACCACAAGGACTTGCTGGCTCCTGGCAAAGAGGAAAGTTTGCTAGTTTTTATTGGTGGTGCTACCGCCCACCAAGATTCATGGGCCGTAGGCACCGGTACTATATGATGACTTGATCTGCGCAAAGATGTGGACTGAGTTCTTGATGAAGAACAACGGCTTGAGGGGATCCGACCTGGTGCACCGCTGGCTGGAACATTGAATCCAACCCTTGCATCACCATGGCAGCCGACTGATGCATTTGGTTAAGCTTGACAAGAAGGATAACCTGAAGATCAGTCAAAATCAGATTCCTGCGAGGGATTAAAAATCCCGAATGAAGTGGCTGATCAAGGAACGGGTGAATAAGAAAGTCTCGGAGATCTCCATGCATATGTACACCGCAGAGAGGCCTCTGACCCGGGTAAACCTTTTGACTTAGCCATTTGTGTTTATCATCATCTCCATCCTTTATTATGCTCTGCTAAGATATATGTCCGACTTTCAGCTTGCAGACCTCCCTGAGTATGAGCATACTTTATCCTCCGGAAGAGCCATATTTGATTGAGGAGATGGAAGAGCAACCAGAAGCGCTTAC
Organism: Avena eriantha; assembly: GCA_910589775.1. Classification (NCBI taxonomy): domain Eukaryota; kingdom Viridiplantae; phylum Streptophyta; class Magnoliopsida; order Poales; family Poaceae; genus Avena; species Avena eriantha. The sequence continues at coordinate 115,997,364 of OU342745.1, forward strand.
CAGGAAGCACAAGTCTCAAGTTGTTTCGGCTGGTGCACAAGTGTTGCTAGTCATCAAGAAGTAAGTTCTTTATCATAATCTATATTTTGTTTGTATTCTTTCCAAGTCATAATGATTTTAATTTTTGTGACTTGGAGCTAAACCTTTAGTCAAGGGGAAGGAAAAACCGGGAAAGAAACTACGCCATCAGAAGCTCAATTTGACTTCTCCGGTGACACCACCTCTGACTCCTACACCCAACACTTCATCTTTGCCGGAGGATGTTTCGTCTCCGTGCCCTGGAGATGCTGAGGCTCATGCTAAACAGCCTAGGAACACCAGTTCACAAACCAAAGCCACCACTGGTGGCCTAGGTATTGATAAGGGTGAACTCTCTAAGGGTGATGATCCCATGGCTGATTCTTTTGCCGACAAACTACTATAAGTTCTCGGTGTTGCTAGCCTTGGACTCACAACGAAGAAGGCATAAGATATCCGTAAACTTGTTGTTTCATGCCTGGAGGCCAGAGAATTGTCTGCCAATGAGGCAGCCCAGTAATTTGAGGATGCAAAGCTTGAGAGCATGTTGGGGCAAATCAAGATCTGGTAACAAAAGATAAGGGTTGGTAGAGTTCCGCCTCCACTTGTATATCCCTTAACATGGCCCCAGAAGGTCTTTGATGAAATGTAGGCCATACTAAAGTTTCTGACAATGATGATGAGAACATCGAGTTTGACTTCATCGGCTCGAAAAAATCAGGATGATATTGATGGTGGCACTAGCGCAGCAAAAATATCTCCGTCTCCACCACTTGCAGCCTAGACTCGGAACACAAACTATGCATTATATTGAACCAAGTGGTGTAATGTAAACAATTTATCTGGTTGTGTTGTAAGAACTTATGCATTTACTCTAGCACTTGTTTTTGATTTGTGGTGCTCGAAAATTTCTTAAGCACTTTTTCTTTATACTTTTCTTTTATTTGGATTTTCCACTTTGTCCCTTTCATGAGCCAGACACCTTTCAGCATAGAAACACTACCAAGCAACAAATCTTAATTTCTAAACCAGTTTAAACCCGGAAACATAGATGACTTCTAGTACTAACAATTCACTACTCAGAAAATGCCCGCGTCCAAGCAATCAGACAAATAACCGAAGTCTAAACAGAAAATGAAACTTACACCAGAAGGTAGAATTTTTATAGAATCGGAAATCTAATGTGAACAGACGTGAGCATAAATTACTTTCAAGCATTCTGAGATTTTCGAGTTTGACATGATCATTCGGAAATAAGATGGTAGTAAAAACATCACAGAAAAACATTGAGGTAAGCAATAATTTATTTCACTTTGAACATGTAAAATTGTATGATTACAATAAAAGAAACTTAAGAATAGAAGGGACGTAGTTGTTCAATGTTTCATGGACGATCTGGCTCATCCAGATTTTTACTACCACCAGCTCTCTTTCTCTTCTCAGTATCTGGTCTTTCCTTGACTGGTCTCATATCGGTTAAATAATATGACCCATTATGCGGTACTCAATTGATCATAAAAGGTCCTTCCCAAATTGGGTAAAGTGTGTGCTTTGTTTATTGCACAAGTCGGAGAACTAGGTCGCCCTTTCTGAAGGAACGATTGTGACTCTTTGACTATGATAATTGCATAACTTCTACTGATATTCTTTAGATCTATGTTCAGCAGCAATGCACACTTCCTCTAGTATACCGAGGTCATCTTATTGAAGGGAATATGCCCTGAGAGGCAATAAAAAGTTGTTATTGTTGTATTCCAAGTATATGATAGATGTTAATTTTGCATGCTATAATTGTATTAATTGGAAACGTTGGTACATGTGTGTTTGATAAACAAATAAAGGGTTCCTAGTTATGACTCTATTATAAACTAGCTCATTTATTAACAAGATGATCAAGGTTTCCTTATCATGGACATTGGATGTTGTTAATAATGAGGTCACAACATTGGTGAATGATGTGATGAACATTCATCCGACGTATAGCATTACAATAAAAGTCATTATGTTTATATTGCTATAACATCATACGAAGTAATCTTAGTCCTTAGACCATGAGATCATGTTAATTGCTAACACTAGAAGAATAACTTGATAACATCAGTAACATGGTGACTATAAAGGTGGGTTCAGATACTCCGAAGGTGTTATGTTGAGGCTCATAGATCAAGGCTGAGATTTGTCCATCCCGATGACAGATAGATATACTCTAGGCCCTCTTGGTGATATCACACTTAGATAGCTTGCAAGAAAGTGATGTGATCACTAGAATGTTATATTACGGGAACGCGAAAAGGGTGCATGCCGGTAACGAGATCAAACTAGGTATTGAGATACCGATGATCGAATCTCGGACATGTAATTTTTTGTGAGACAAAGGGATTTAGTTACTGATGGCTCTGAAATATAGCCATCTACGTCCACATTTAAACTAGATATTATTCATATTTTTGATGAAATATCTCTCTAGACCCTGCCACTAATGCCTAATATTCAGAAGGGTATGCAATTATTTCTTTTTATATTTTTCCTACACAGATAATGTTGTTTGAAGATGGGAATCACTACATTAAAGTCAAAGATACGAGGTTTGAAATAACCAGAAGAAACCAGGCGCCGTGAAGCGGAGGCAGACGCTTTAAAGACCAAGTATACGACCGGAGCAAAATTCCGGCCGTATAGCTCTGGTCGTATAGTTGGTGCCGCCACCGTTAGGTCAAACAGAACAACTTTCGTGAAGGGACCCCTATATAAAGAAGCGTCGGGAAACGAGAAAACATGTGCCAGCCGCCCTAGACCATAGACATCTCCAGCTGCCTCAAGATCTCAAAAACCATATTCCACAACTTGTAATAGTATATCTCTTCTTTGATTGGCGACATTGTAAGACTAGTGCTATCAATCTTATGATTTTCATTACAATGTTTGTGATTGTTGATCTCATCTCTATGTGTGAGTAATTCTCCTTGGGCTAAGGGCTTCGGCCTAGCCATGTAGCATTTGTGCATGTTATTTATCATAGACGGGTTCATGTATTAGTTATTATGACATGATGATTATTGTATCCTCTCTTGCCTCAATCTAAGGACTTGTCAGGTACCCAATACCTCGAGGGTTGAGCCAGGTATAGGGAGTATGAGTAATGTCTGATCTGTAGATTGGGAACCCCAGTGACAGAAGGGGTAGTACGACTGTATGTGAGGGATTTACTTGGGATTAACAATGACATCACTATGCATATCATTAGTTCTCTTTCTTCTATGGATGAGACTAGTAGGTTATTTCTATAAGCGGTTGCACAGGCAATAGCAATTATGGATGCACTGCCCACATATAATTTATCTTGCTCTAACAAGTACATGCATACTTTATTTCTATCTTTTATTCCCATAAGATATTTTCCACAAGTACAGGTGAAACCGAACGCCCAAGGCCCTCTCTCTCCATCATCAACAACAACAAAAAGACGCAAACTATTGGTCGGGTAAAAATACAAAAGGAATTCTAAAACTCCCGAAGGTCCGCTAAAGTAACTTCACTATGCATTCGCTTCCCGAGGATCGATAACCTAGGTCTACTATGGAAAAAGAAGCTATACTACATCTTTAATCTGGATCGAAGGTATCAGTTACTACCGATAAAGGTTCTCACGATAACAGAAGTCATCGTTGAATCTGTGGGAGTCAGTATGTATCTCCAGGTCCCGCTTATGATTATTGATCGGAGAAGGGTCTCGATCATGTGTGCATTATTCCTGAACCGTAGGGTGACACACGTAAGGAATACCGACAACATTTGGAGAAAATGTGTTCTAGAGAAAAGATTGACAAAGCGCTGGAATTATTTAAAGGTACACCTAAATTGTTTCAGGTTAAATTGCTGAAATTGCTTCTGCATGTGATATTGAAATATTACAGGGGGTTTTATGTGAATGTTTGTTAAATAAAGTAACTATCAAAATTCTGAATAAAATAAATAAAATAGATTTATTAAATGAGAGTTGCATTAAATTTGGTGGAAATTTAATGCATGTGAGTAGAATTTGGAGTGGAGTCAAATTTATTTGAGTGGAGCTTCCACCCACATGAATGAGAGGAGCTGTAGGGGCTCCTCCATGGCTGCCGACCATGGGAGGGGATGCCCCTCCCCTATAAAAGGCCTCCCTCTCCTCCTCACAAATCACACCTCCTAGTGAATGATCTCTCTCCCCCTCTAGAATTATTCCCCCATGGTCTCGGATTAGCGAGATACATGTTCCCGGTGGCTTTTCATTTGGAAGGAGTTGCTGCTTCTGCTGCATCGCTGGAGCGAGGAGGCGGAGGTTGTTCAGTAGACCGGACGTGTGTGCGAGCACGGATGCGCTGCTGATTTGTGGCGCTAGGACTTCCTCTTGATGTTGAGATCGGCAAGTGATCGACTACATCATCCACAAGGCAAATATCGTTACACTTTGCCGGTCTTCAAGGGTATGATCTCGATGGATGTATATCCACCCGTTTCTTGTATCTAGTAGATATATCTTGATGCTTAGTAGTTCCCATCGTAGGAAAGTTTTTGATTTCTATGCTGCGAACCCAACAGTGGTATCAGAGCCTGATCTATGCGTAGATGCTTTGCACGGGTAGTACACATATGAGGATGTGGGCGATGATGATCATGTTATTGTGTCATATATGTATTTTGGATATTGGTGGCATAGTGGGATGAAGCAGCCCAAACTAACTTTACATGTCCTCGCACTTGAGACCTGTTCCACGTTTGACATACAACTAGTTTTGCACAAGTGGCTAGCGGGTGTCTGTCTCTCCTACTATAGTCAATATCTGATTTACAATGATTTGCTAATAATTTTGTTATCATTGTTGTGGTTCCATGTTCGTAGGTAATACCGGTGCAATCTTCAAAAGCCCTAAGCCATGTAAAACTTGCAATTGATAAATTAGAGGCGTCTAGTTTAGATTGTTACTATGCTAGTGTCATGATATGGTAATGTTGTAAGTTGATGTATAGTAGATACTCTTACAACACACCTAACATGTAAGTTCCTAGACCTTGGCCTTACACACAAAGGAACGATAAAGATCATACCACGATGCACATGATAGTGATCAAGTGCAAGAACCCTATCATTTCACTTTATGCATATGATGTTTGCATCTTATATTGCTTGTTTGGCATTTTAGTAGCATTATAAGATGACCCCTCATTTAAATATCAAGATAAAAATGTGTTCTTCCTTAGTATCCACCGTTCTATGGATCGTTGTTTCAAGGAATCACGTGATGATCGGGTGTTTTTGACTCTACACTTGCATACAACGGGTGTAAGACAGTTTTACACACACGGGTACTAAGGTTCTTACTTGGCGAGCCTAGCGTGTACATACATGGCCTCGGAACACAGACCAAAAGGTTAAGCATGAGTCATATATTTGATATGATGCCCATATTGATGCTCGCCTTTGAGATTACACTGACTCACGTGATGATCGGACTTGGTGTAGTGGATTTGGTTCATGTAATCACCAAAAATACACGAGGGATGTTGTTTTTGAGTGGGAGTTCATTCGTAATTTGGATCAGTTTAACTCGATATATCATAAACTTAGTCTAAATAAACTTTACAACTTCTGATGTAGATGGCACCACATGCTTTTAATTTCAATGTGTTCATGTATAAAGAGAAACTTGCGGAGAATGGTAGCAACTTTACCAACTAGGCCATGAATATGAGGATTCTCCTCACTGCTGCACAAAAGAAATATGTGCTAGAAGCGCCACTAGGCCCCCCACCAGGTCCTAATGCCCCTAAAAAGGAAAACAATGTCTATTGGACTCGTCAAGAGGACCACAACTTAGTTCATTGCGGCATATTGTATGGGCTAGAACCAAAACTTTGAAAGAGTTTCGAAAATAGCAATGCCTTTGATACCATGGGTGAATTGAAAATAATTTTCAATACCCATGCTGCCGTAGAGAGTTATAATGCTTCTAAAAAGTTCTTTAGCTGCATGATGGAAGAGAACAACTCCGTTAGTGAGCACGTACTCAAAATGTCTGGGTACGCTGATAAGCTTGTGTCCTTGGTAATAATGATTCCCATTGACTTAGGCATACATCATTTTCTACAGTCTCTACCACCTAGCTACAAGAGCTTTGTGATGAACTTTAACATGCAGGGGATGAAGAAGTCTCTCCCCGAGCGTCTGCCAATGCTTAAGACTGCAGAAGTGGAGATCAAGAAAGAAAATCAAGTGTTGATGATCAATAAGACCACTGGTTTCAAGAAAGACAAGAAGAGTAAACAGAAGGGCGGCAAATCTGTTGCTGTGATTGAAAATAAATCCCGAGCTAGCCCTAAGTCTAATACCAAGTGCTAATATTGCAAGGGGACTAGCCATTGGAAGCGCAACTGCCCCAAGTATTTGGCGGACAAGAAGGCCGCCAAGGCAGACAAAGGTATATGTGATATACATGTTACTGATGTGTACTTGACTAGTACTTGAAGTAGCACCTGAGTATTTGACACTGGATTGGTTGCTAACATATGTAACTCGATTCAGGGGCTGTGGAACAAGCGACAGCTAGCTAGCAAGGGATGAGGTCATTATGTGTGTCGGTGATGGATCAAGAGTTGATGTGATCGCCATCAGGATGCTACCTCTCCATATGCCTTCGCGATTAGTGATAAATCTAAATAATTGTTATTTGGTGCCTGCACTGACCATGAACATTGTATCCGAATCATGTTTATTGCAAATTGGTTATTTGTTTAAATCCAAAAACAATGGTTGTTCGATTTATATGGATAATATATATTATGGTCATGCACCTATGATGAATGGTTTATTTCTGCTGAATCTCGATATTACTGATACACATATTCATAATGTTGATGCTAAAAGGATTAAACTTGATGATGATATATCTGCATATATGTGGCACTACCGTCTAGGTCATATTGGCATTAAACGCATGAAGAAACTCCATTCTGATGGACATTTGGAATCACTTGATTTTGAATCATTTGATATATGTGAGCCATGTCTTATGGGCAAGATGACTAGAATGTCGTTTTCCGGTTCAATGGAACGGGCGACAGATTTATTGGAAATCATACATTCTGATGTATGTGGTCCAATGAGTGTGTCAGTGCGAGGTGGATATCGTTGTTTTGTTTCTTTCACGGATGATTCGAGTAGTTACAGGTATATCTATTTGATGAACATGAGTCTAAAACCTTTGAAAAAGTTCAAGGAATTTCAGAGTGAAGTGGAAAATCATTGTAATAAAAGATTAAATTTCCACGGTCCAACCATGGAGGTGATTATCTTAGTTACGAGTTTAGAGCACATATGAGAGATTGTGGAATAGTTTCGCAACTCACGCCTGCCGGAACACCACAGCGTAATGGTATGCTGAAACGTCATAATCGTACTTTATTGAATATGGTACGATCTATGTTGCCTCTTAATGACTTGCGGTTGTAATTTTGGGATTATGCACTATAAACCGCTTCATTCACTTTAAATCGGGCACCATCCAAATCTGTTGAAACGACATCGAATGAATTGTGGTTTGGAAACAAATCTAAGGTATCATTTCTTAAAGTTTGGGGATGCGATGTTTATGTGAAGAAACTTTAGGCTGATAAACTCGAACCCAAAGCGGAAAAATATGTCTTCATAGGATACCCTAAAGAAACAATTGCGTATTCCTTCTATCATAGATCTGAGAGCAAGGTTTTCGTTGCCAAGAATGGATCCTTTCTAGAGAAAGAGTTTCTCGCGAAAGGTGTGAGTAGTCGAAAGGTAGAACTCAAAGAGGTCATTGAACCTTCTCTTCATGAAATGTCGAGTGGCATAGTGTCGGAAGTTGTTCGGATTTAACTTCACCAAATGAAGAAGGAACTAATGATAATGATCATGAAACTCCGAAAGAGGATAATACCGAACCTCGTAGGTCAAGCAGGACACGTGCAACTCGTGAACTGTACATAAATCCTGTCATGAATTTCATGGTAGATGGAATTGGTGACCCTACGACGTATGAAGAAGCGATGATGAGCCCAGATTCCAACAAATGGCTAGAAGCCATGAAATCCTAGATGGAATCCATGTACGAAAACTAGGCTTGGACCTTGGTGGACTTACCTCACGACCGAAAGGCCGTTGAGAATAAATGGATTTTTAAAAGAAAAACCGATGCTAATGGTAATGTGACCATCTATAAGGCTCGACTTGTCGCAAAGGGGTGTCGACAAATTCAAGGAGTTGACTATGATGTGACATTCTCTCCCGTAGCGATGCTAAAGTTGGTTAGGATTATGTTAGCAATTGTTGCATATTCCAATATGAAATATGGCAGATGGATGTCAAAATTGCGTTCCTCAATGGTAATATTGAAGAAGAGTTGTATATGATACAACCTAAGGGTTCTGTCGATCCTAAGGATGCTGATAAGGTATGCAAGCTTCAGGGATCCATCTATGGACTCAAGCAAGCATCCCAGAGTTAGAATCTCCGCTTTGATGAGGTGATCAAAGAGTTTGGATTTGTCCAAACTTATGGAGAGTCTTGTATTTACAAGTAAGTGAGTGGGAGCAATGTGACATTTCTGATATTATATGTGGATGACATATTATTGATTGGAAATGATATAGATCTTTTAAACATTGTTAAAAGTTATCTAAACAGCAAATTATGGATTAAGACCTTGGTGAAGCATCATATATATTAGGCATTATGATCTACAGAGATTAGGCCTAATTGGGCTATCACAAAGTACATACCTTGATAAGATATTAAAGAAGTTTAATATGGACAGAAGTAAGAAGGGGTTCTTACCTATGTTGCAAGGCAAGACATTGAGTAAGACTCAAAGTCCGGCTATGGCGGAAGAAGGAGAGATAACGTATAAGATCCCCTATGCTTCAGCCATAGGCTCTATAATGTACGCCATGCTATATACAAGACCATATGTGGGACATGCTATTAGTTTGACTAGTAGGTACCAATCTGATCCAGGTCCGGAACACTATATAACAGTCAAGAATATCCTTAAGTACTTAAGAAGAACTAAGGAAATGTTTCTTTTATACGGAGGTGAAGAAGAGCTAGTCACTAAGTGTTATGTCGATACTAGCTTTGACACTGATCCGAATGACTCCAAGTCTTAATCCAGAAACGTATTTCTCTTGAATGGAGCAACAGTTAGTTGGAGGAGCTCCAAACAATCTGTGGTGGCTGGATTAATAATGTATGCGGAATATGTTGCTTCTTCAGAAGCGGCACATGAAGCAGTTTGGATGAAGGAGTTCATAACTGAACTCGGTGTGGTTCCTAGTGCGTTGGACCCAATGGTGATCTATTGTGACAATAATGGTGCCATAGCCAACGCCAAGGAACCTAGGTCTCACAAGAATTTCAAGCATATTAAGTGATGGTTTCACTCCATCCGCGAGCATCTCAAAGATGGAGATATAAAGATTTGTAAAGTACACACGGACCTGAATGTAGCAGATCAGTTGACTAAATTCTCCCTGCGGAGAAACATGATCAACACCAGAACTCCATGGGTGTTAGATTACAATCAAAGTCATTATGTTTATTTTCTATAACATCATACGAAGTAATCTTAGTCCTTAGACCTTGAGATCATGTTAATTACCAACACTTGAAGAGAAATTGATAACATCAAACGTCACACCGTAACAGGGTGACTATAATGGTGGGTTCAGATACTCCGAAGGTGTTATGTTGAGGCTCATGGATCAAGAGTGGGATTTGTCCATCCCGGTGATGGATAGATATACTCTGGGCCCTCTCGGTGATATCACATTGAGATAGCTTGCAAACAAATGATGTGATCACTAGAATGATATATTACGGGAACAAGAAAAGAGTGCATGTCGGTAACGAGATCAAACTAGGTATTGAGATACCGATGATCGAATGTCGCACATGTAATATATCGCGAGACAAAGGGATTGAGTTACTAGCGTTAAAGGTTCTCACGATCACAGAAGTCATCGTTGAATGTGTGGGAGTTAGTATGGATCTCCATGTCCTGCTTCTGATTATTGATCGGAGAAGGGTCTCGATCATTTTCTACATTATTCGCGAACCATAGGGTGACATACTTAAGGGATACCAACACCATTTGGAGCAAATGTGTTCTAGAAAAAAGATTGAAAAGCGCTAGACTTATTTCAATGGACACCGAAATTATTTCAGGTGAAATTGCTGAAATTGCTTCTGCATGTGATATTTAAATATTGCAGGGGTGATGTCTACACACTCCTATTCTTGTAGACAGTTGTTGGGCCTCCAAGTGCAGAGGTTTGTAGAACAGCGGCATGTTTTCCCTTAAGAGGATCACCCAAGGTTTATCGAACTCAGGGAGTATCACCTCTCAGGCAACCCTGCAATCAGGATACAAGAAGTCTCTTGTTTCCCCAACACACCCAATACACTTGTCAGGTGTATAGGTGCACTAGTTCGGTGAAGAGATAGTGAAATACAAGTGCTATGGATATAACACAATGGTGCTAGAAAATATCTTGATGGCGTGGAAAAGACTAAAGGCAAACTGAAATAAAGATGGAAGCAAGCAAACATGTAAACAAGCAAGCAAATACTGACTTTGGCTTTTATCCCGTCCAATTTCAAGAATATTCATTTTCTGACTTTGCTGGAACCAAAAACAGTAGAAAACAGGCAACTGGCACTGTGGCATCTTATTAATAGGTTAGTCCAAGAAAGTACTCCAAAGTGTGGACAAAACATAAGAAAGTAGATAAAACCAAGCATGGAACATCAAAAATTATGGATACGTTAGCAACGTATCAAGGGTCTTTATGTGAATGTTTGTTAATTAGAGTAATTAACAAAATAATGAGAGTTGCATTGACTTTGGTGGAAATTTAATGCATGTGAGTGGAGTTTTGAGTGGAGTCAAATATTTATGAGTGGAGCTTCCAGCCACATGAATGAGAGGCGGTGGAGGGTATCCTTCATGGCCACCGGCCATGAGAGGGGATGCCCCCTCCCCTATAAAAGTCCTCCCTCTCCTCCTAAAAAATCACACCTCCTCGTGAAGGATCTCTCCCCCTCTAGAATTATTACCCCATGGTCTTGGATTAGCGAGATACATGTTCCCGATGTCTTTTCATCTAGAAGGAGTTGATGCTTCCGCTGCATCGCTTTAGCGAGGAGGCAGAGGTTGTTCGGTGGACTGGACGTGTGTGCGAGCATGGATGCACTGCTGATTTGCAATGCTAGGACTTCCTCTTGATCTTGAGATCGGGAAGTGATCCAGTACATCATCCACGACTCAAATCTCGATACACTTTGTTGATCTTCAAGGTATGATCTTTATGGATGTATATCCACCCGATGCTTGTATCTAGTAGATAGATCTTGGTGCTTAGTAGTTCCCATCGTAGGAATTTTTTTGTTTTCTATGTTGCGAACCAAACAGTGGTATCCGAACCTGATCTATGCGTAGATACTTTGCATGGGTAGTACACATATGAGTATGTGGGAGATGATGATCATGTTATTGCATCTTATATATAGTTTGGATATTGGTGGCATAGTGGGATGAAGCGGCCCGGACTAACTTTACATGTCCTCGCACATGAGACCTGTTCCACACTTGACATGCAACTAGTTTTCCATAAGTGTCTAGCAGATGTCCGTCTCTCCTAGTATAGTCAATATCTGATTTAAAACGAGTTGCTAATAATTTGGTTATCATCGTTGTGGTTCCATGTTCGTAGGCAAGACCGGTTCTATCTTCGAAAGCCCTAAGCCACGTAAAACTTGCAATTAATAAATTCGAGGCATCTAGTTTAGATTGTTGCTGGGCTAGTGTCATGATATGGTAATGTTGTAAGTTGATGTATAGTTGATACTCTTACCACACACCTAACGTGTAAGTTCCATAGACCTTGGCCTTACACGCAAAGGAATGATAAAGATCATACCACGATGCACATGATAGTGATCAAATGCAAGAACCATATCATTTCAGTTTATGCATATGATGTTTGCATCTTATATCGCTTGTTTGGTGTTTTAGTAGCATTATAAGATGATCCCTCATTTAAATATCAAGATAAAAATGTGTTCTTCCTTAGTATGCACTGTTCTATGGATCGTTGTTTCAAGGCATCACGTGATGATCGGGTGTTTTTGACTCTACGCTTTCATACAACATGTGTAAAATAGTTTTACACACGTATGTATTAATGTTCTTACTTGCGAGCCTAGCATGTACAAACATGCCCTCAGTACACGGACCGAAAGGTTAAGAATGAGTCATATAGTTGGTACGATGCCCATTTTCGTTGGATTGATGACAAGTACGCCATGAGGGGGTCCTCGGGGCGTGTGGAAGAGAGGGGTGTGAGACATACGATGTTCCGGGACGGTGAGCACACAAGTTTACCCAGGTTCGAATCCGCCGGCTTTGGACGAATCCTACTCCTGCTAGCAATCCAGTAATATGGCAGAGCTGGAATATGGGTTACAAGGGTTTCGCCTATGCGAATTGAGATTTTAGACTATTGTGAGGGTGCCCTAAAGGCTCTCCCTAGGATGGCTTATATAGATATCCGGCCTAGGGTTTACAGGAGATATCCATCTGGCTACGACTAAGAGTCGGTTACAGGGTACATCTTGAACTACAACTAACACTACGGGCCTATGTCGGTAAGTCTTCTGGGCCTTCCCGTAGCCAGACTGGACTCCGTCTCTTCTCCCTGACTGGGACGCCCATGAAGCAAAGCTCTAACCCAAGTGGGCTACCCTGGTCAGTGAGGATACCTGGAAAGTATATCCCCAACAGCAGCCCCCGGAAGCCTCCAAGATCTAGAGTCGGATTTCATCATCGTCTAGCTTGATCTTCGGCTTATAGAATATTGAAGGGTTCCTGAAACTTCAGAAAGAAAGGATAGTATCCGAGTCTCAAATGAGCCGGACCTATGAATACGTTATTTAGGTTTCCAGCTCGACATTCAAACTAAACCGGAACTTGGTCTCTGACGTAACCTGACACTAGTCATGGTCAAGTCACGTCACTAACAGACATTCTTGTCAGCATGACCGTTGGTGGGTCCATCTTTCGTGGAACCGAGGCGCCGTTTTAATGCGTGCATGGAGATCGAGGCGACGTAATCATCGCGCGGGGGTTACCCATTTCTTTCCACGATGCCTGGCGCGTTCACTATTGCGTTTACACAATTCTTGACGCGGTTGGAGGATATAATTGGTGGGGATCCTTTTCCCCGTCTTCTTCACCAGCACTTGCATCGTTTCCTTCTCCTCAACGTCTCCCACTAACACAGAGCTCCTTTTCTCCCCAGAAACCTCCAGTGCCGCCCATCCTAAGTCACATGCACACGTAAAAATGGCTTCAGTATCATCTTCCGGCATGGCGGCGACGGCAGCGGCGACGGAGAAGGAGAGCAACCTCGGGGTCTGAATCCGTGCGTCCTTGATGATGCCAAGCTCCGCAGCGTGGAGGACGAAGGGCTCCTCCATGCCGGCGACTGGTGGAGCGGCTTCGGTGAAACCGTCCCCAACCCCCGTGACAGCGAGCAGGTACACTTCGATGCCCACCCCGACAGAGGTTTGAGTTTCCCTCCCTCAGACTTCTTTTCTGAGGTTATCGGTCATATGGAGTTCATCTCCACCATATTCCCCCGAACTATCTCTTAGAGATGAGTGCATATGCTTCTTTGAGAAAGGGGTACCTCGGCATTAGGCCGAGCATTACTCTTTTCCGGTTTTATTTTCATGTCCGGCGAAAGTCCATCACTTCCGGTAATCCATATATTACCAGTACTATTAGTTTTTCTATTAGAAAAGAGCGCGTCTATCCTCGGATTGTGGCTAGTGAGTCGGTCAAGCAATGGTCGTCCACTTTCTTTTATCACAAGGATATTCCTGCTATCGACAAAGCTACTTCTTTGCCGACTTTTGTCGATGGTGCCGCCACGCTCCAAGAGTCCTAGGACGTGGATGCGCTGGCTCTCAGTGACGATCTGCTTCTTGCCAAGAGGCGGATTGAATATTCGATGAAACACAAGGGCCTGAAAGGGTCCGACTTAGTTCACTACTGGGTGGCACACCGGATCCAACCTCTTCAACATCATGGAGACCGGTTTATGCATACCATCACAGCATCCAAGAAAGATTCCTTCCGGATCTGCTCCAATCCTTACACGGATAAAGATTACATGTGTCAAATCAAGTGGCTGATAAGGGAGCGGATTGAGAGGAAAATCCTGGAGTTGTCTTTGGACATGCATACGGCAGAATATCTTCTGGTGCCGGTAAGTTTCCAACAGTAAATCGCATTATGTGTTCATATTTACATTATTTTGCAATACTGAGATATCTCTTCTCAGCTTGCCGATATCCCCCTGAGATTTCTCAGGATGACAGAGAGTTGGTTCCACTGTCGGACATAATTCCTCAGAAGCGCAAAGCTCCGACAGTGGCTATTAGCACAAAGGAGGTGCCTGTTGTGAAGAGGTAATCTTTCCTCACAAGGTCTTTGTACTATATGTCTTAATTCTTTTCAAGATGTAATGTTCTTTGTTCTATTACCTTCTCAGAGCTAAACAGCTCACCAAGGGCAAGGGGAAGGGAGCTTTGTCGAAGTCCCTCTGCCAGTCAAAGTTAAATTTGACTTCTCCTACCGCATCACCTCCGGCTCCTGCCCCTCAGCCTTCTATAGCGCCGGAGATTACTCCATCTCCGACCGTCGCAGAAGATCCGGCTCAATCAACAGAGCTACTGATCCTCGGATCACGGACTGACGTCACCATGGGTGACTCAGGTTTTGATAAGGGTGAACCCTCTCCGGGTAATGATCCCTCGGCAAAGGTCTTCACTGACAACCTCCTCAGTAATCCGGGAATTGCCAAACTTGGCCTTTCTCAGAAATCTGCACAGGAGTTCCAACGGCTTGCCCGACAATGTGTGGAAAGTCAAACTGTCACTTCCGAAGAAGAAGCACAAGAAGTAGAGGATGTCTACTACTTTGAACTTCTTGAACAAGTCCGTCTTCGTGACGAGATGCTGAGAACTGGCGAGCTTCCACCACCACTAGTGATCCCGCTCACTCTCGCCGACAAGGTTACCACAGAAGTGAACATGAGTTTGAGCAAACTCACTCATGATCAACATGTAAGTCGGAATTCCAACTTTTACTTTATTCCATATCATATCCTCTATCCCCCAAGCATGAAGTTGGATAGACAATCCAGATTGATGCTTCCTTAGGATACCAAAGAATGAACTAGTGTAGCCCCCAAGGCTCGTGCTGATATTAGTAAAAATATTAGCCTGAGTCTTTAGTAAAATTTTGACTCTGGGTATTCTGACTTACAAAAAGTTAATTCATATAACTAGGAATTATTGAAGAATATCTGTAACAAGCAGAGAGAAATCAGAGCTGTCCGACTTGAAAATGCTCAACTGAAAGTATCCAGGGATGAGGCTGAAGGAAAACATTCCAGTACTCAAACCTTGCCTTTTATTTCATAGTCGAATTTTTGTTCAATTGTTGTTCTTTTAACTACAACACTGGTAAAGCAATGTTGTGCTATGATTGAGGAGGCCGAGAATCTGAAAACCCTAGAGGTGGGAAACAAGGACCTTCACCAAGAGCTGAATAATCTTAAGGCGGATCATGAGAAGAGCATTGCTCAAGTTCTCGAATCCTCCTCCATGACCACCGAGGAGCGTGATCGTAAGATTGTGCTCCAGGATAAGAAAATCTCGGATCTTAGCAATGAATTATTCAGAGATAAGGATATTACTGCGGCACTCCGGGCTAAACTCTATAGTCTTCAGGGGGAGAAGACCAAAGTCGACGATGTCATCTTCAGTACGTTTCCCTCTTTCTAAATTTTCTGCATCTTCTCACTGTTTGTAGTCCGGAGTTATTTTATTAACCCTTTTGCATTACATGCGCAGGTCCTCTGAACTTACTGGACTCAGCCTCTTCCGAGTCTTGGACTAGCCGGCTTACACAAGTCGACGATTTGCTTCATGACTTCCACCAATCCATTGAGGATATTGATGAAGTTATCAAGGTTTAGGACATGCATAGCATGTCCCGCTTTGAAGTGCGAGAAAAAGCCAAGGAGATGCCCCAGCTTATCCAGGACTGGAACATGTCTTACGCGTAGACCGCAGTGCAGAACGCTCTCACCATGGTTATGAGTCACCATGGAAACATGGAAATCTGGCAAGTAACCAGAGGGTACTATAAAGTGGAGGAAGACGGTCAGGAGTAGGACATCAAAGCCATTATGGACTCCTGTGCCGGATATGGGTGCCACGTAGCTAACTTGACCAGCTACGATACCCCATTCTTCACTCGCATAGAGACGCCTCCTCCGCCCGCCGAAGAATCTGGTGAAGCTTCCGACGATGAGAAAACCATCTCGGATTTGAACGTCTCGAAAAGATATAGAGGCGAGGCTGATGTTTCCAGTCAGGCGGCAACTCCTTCTTCTTCCCCTACATCTTAGATCATCAAAACAAACAATGTATTATTCTGAAAACAATTCAGGTTGTAAATCAGTAGTATGATACTTTTGCTAGTGCTAAGTTTTATTTTATCTATTCAGCACTTTTGGCTTTATAATTTTCGTGCCTAAAATGTTTACATAAGCACTTATGCTTTCTTGTCTATACTTATCGTTTATCTGGCTTTCCGCCTCATCCCTTTCGTGAGCCAGCCAACCTTTAGCACGGAAACTTTTCCGAGCAACGGATCTCAATTGCTAAACTAGTTTAAACTCGGAAACAAATCCGACTTCTAGTACCGACAATTCACTACTCGAAAAATGCCCGCATCCGGCAATCAGACAAATAACCAAAGTTTAGACTAGAAAATTTAGATTTATACCCGAAGGTAGCAATTTTAGAATCGGAAATCTAAACCAAAACAAACATGAGCATAAAGTACTTTCAAGTATTCTGGGGTTTTCAACTGTGACATGATCATTCGGAAATAAGATGGAAAAACTTCTCAGAATTTTTTTTGAGGCAACCAATACTTTATTTCTCATTGAACATGTACACATATATGATTACAAAGAAAGATAAACTAAGAATAAAAGGGACGTAGCTGAGTAATATTTCATGGTCTGTCTAATTCTTCTGGGTCTGTACTGCCTGCAACTCTCTTTCTTTTCTTAGTAGCAGGTCTTTCTTTGACTAGCCGCATATCAGTTAGATAGTAATAACCATTGTGCATTACTTGGTTAACTAGAAAGGGACCTTCACATATTCGGGAAAGTTTGTGCTTTCTTTTCTGCACAAGCCAGAGAACCAAATCGCCCTTGTTGAAAGACCGGTTTCTGACTCTCTAGCTATGATACTTGCGTAACTTTTGCTGATAGGCTGTTGATCTCATCTCAACAACGATGCAAACTTCTTCGACTAAGTCGAGATCATTTTGTCGACAAATTTCGGCATCCTCTTCAATATATGAGGCAACTCTAGGAGAAGTGTGAATCAAATCACTAGGAAGAACTGCTTCTGTGCCATAGACCAAGACGAAAGGTGTGTATCCGGTTTACCTGTTTGAGTTGTTCGTAAGCTCCATATTACAGACGGTAATTCCTCTGCCCAAGCCCCCGCAGCACGTCGTAGTGGTGCTCCGAGTGTTGGTTTTAGGCCTTGTAGGATTAAACCATTTGCTCTTTTGACTTGTCCATTAGCTTATGGATGTGTGGCTGACACAATGTCAAGCCGGATATTTTGTTCGTTGCAGAATTCGGCAAGCTCTCCCATAGAGAAATTACTCCCGTTGTCCGTGATAATGCTATGCGGAGGATTATGACATCCTCGACAAATCATCTGGCTATTTCTCCATCACAACTAGTGATGGGTTTAGCCTCATTCCATTTTGTGAATTTATCCACCATCACCAAGAGATGAGTAAATCCACTTGGAGCCCGTTTAAACAGTCCTACCATGTCAAGCCCCAGACCGCAAAAGGCCATGTTATAGGTATTGTTCACAGCTGATCAGCCGGAACGTGAGCTTGTTTGGCGCACTTTTGGCACCCTTTGCACGTCTTGACTAGCCGTTCGGCATCTTCCTTGGCTTTAAGCCCGAAAAAACCGTGTCGGAAAGATTTTGCCACTAGAGATTTGGCTGCAGCATGGTGACCACACTCGCCCTCGTGAATTTCTCGTAAGATTTCCACTCCTTCTTCCGGAGATACACACCGCTAAAATACCCCAGACGCACTCCGCTTATAGAGCTCACCACTAGTTATTGTTTAGGCTTTTGCTCGTCGGACGATCTGCCAACTCAGATCTTCTTCTTCGAGTAATTTTCTGTCTACCAAGTAATCAAGGGAGGGTTGAGTCCATCTTGGAATCACAACCAGAACTGCTACTAAATGTGAGTCGGATTGGGGCAGATATTCCTCGTCTACTCCCTTTATAGAGGGAACTTTGATGTGCTCCAAAAAAGCGCCATCCAGAGCCTATACGAGATAGTGCATCCGCTTCCTCATTTTCTGTTCAAGGGATGTGTTGAACTTCAAACCCATCAAACGATTTAGAAAGTTCATCCACGACATCTCTATATGCTGCCATGTGCTTATTCGCACTACAGATACCTGACACTTGTTGGGCAACAAGATCCGAATCTCCATAACACATTAAACGTTGGATGGCGATATCCTTAGCAATCCGGATTTCATGCAGTAGTGCTTCATACTTGGCAATGTTATTTGTTGCCGTGAAGTGGATCTGCAATACATAAAAAGTTTATCTCCTTGGGCTGATTTGAGCACCACGCCAGCCCCCGAGCGCCTTAGACCCATCAAATTGTAAGGTCCAGTCCTCCTACTCTGGCAGGGTCATATTCTCTGTTGTCTCTGTCCAATCAGCGACAAAGTTAGCGAGGATTTGGGATTCGATTGTTGTACGAGGTTTGTACTCAATGTCGAAAGCTGAAAGCTCTATGCCCCATTTTGCGATGCGTCCCGTGGCATCACTATTGTTGATTATGTCTCTCATGGGAGTTGTGCTCACCACGGTAATTGGATGTTCCTGAAAATAATGCCGTAACTTACGAGATGCTAAGAACGCACCATAAGCCAGCTTTTGATAGTGTGGATATCGCTTCTTTGATTCAGTTAAGACCTCGCTGAGATAGTAAGTCGGACGCTACACAGGTGTTCCTGATTTTCCTATGGTCTCTCCACTACCATGACGATATTGACGACCCTGTTTGTCGCAGCGAGATAGAGCAACATCGGTTCCTGTGGTTCTGGTGCTGCAAGGATGGGAGAAGATGAGAGTACTGCTTTCAGGTCTTGTAGTGCAGCTTCAGCTTCGTCAGTCTAAACGAACTTATTGGTCTTTTTCAGGAGCTTGTATAGTGGTGCGACTCTTTCATCGAGTCGGCTTACAAACCGACTGACTGCCGTAATGCAACCAGTTAGTCTTCAAACATCTTTCAAGCAAGTTGGCCCAGAAATATTGAGTATATCCTTAATATTGTCTCAGTTTACCTCTATGCCTCTTTGAGACACGATAAAACCTAACAATTTTCCGGCTGGTATTCCAAAGAAGCATTTCTTCGGGTTAAGCATTATGTTGTATTTTCGTAGATTGGCGAACATTTCCTCCAAGTCGGAAATTATCGTTTCCTTCTTTTTGGACATCACCGCAATATCATCCACATATACATGTACATTGCGTCCGATTTGGTCGTGGAGGCAACGGTGCATAGTGCGCTGGTACGTAGCTCCTGCAATCTTGATCCCAAAGGGCATCGTAACGAAACAGAAGGTTCCGAAGGGGGTTATGAATGAAGTTTTAACTTTGTTAGATTCCATCTTCCGGATTTGGTGATAACCGGAATATGCGTCGAGAAAACATAGGAGTTCCGAGCCTGCCGTAGAATCGATAACTTGATCAATCCTAGGCAGAGCGAACAGATCTTTGGGACAAGCCTTGTTCAAGGCAGTATAATCAACACACATCCTTAAATTAGTGGTGTTCTTTTTAGGGGCCATTACAGGATTGGCCGACCACTCAGTGTGGATGACCTCTTCTATGAATCCGGCTAACTCGAGTTGGGCTAGTTCCTTAGCTATTGCCTTACGCTTTTCATCGCTGAAACATCATAGGGACTGTTTGATGGGTTTAGCGTTCGGGTGTACATTTAGAGAGTGGTCGGCAAGTTACCTAGGAACTCTGGTCATGTCAGATGGCGGCCATGCGAAGATATCTTGATTTGCATGGAGGAACTTGACGAGTGCGCCTTCCTATGCGCTATCTAGGCCTACACCTATCTGGGTCACCTTGGAGGGGTCATCATCGTTCAACGGCCTCTTCTTCGTCTCTTCCGATGCCTTGAACTCCGGATTCGACTTTGTCACCTCCTTCTTTGTCGCGGGCATCTCGGACGGATCAATGGTCTTCTTGATCTCCTGGTACTCCTAGGCGTGCAACACAGCTTCAGCAAAGGCGGCATTTCCGTCCTTGCACTCTCACGCCTTCTTCGGGTCTCCCCTGATGGTGATCATGCCTTTGGGACCTGGAATTATCATCATATTGTAAATGTAACACGGACGAGCCATAATAGCCGAGCAAGCCGGACGTCCGAATATAGCATGGTGCGCGCTCTTGAATGGGACCACTTCGAAGGAATGTGCTTCCGTCCGATAGTTCTTTGGAGTTCCAAAGGTAACATCCAAAGTGATTTCTCCCAGGGAATTTGCTTGTCTTCCTGGGACAACTACGTGAAAGATCACAAAGCTGTAATTCAGCTGGGTCTCCGATATTCACATCCGGCGTAGTGTTTCGACATACAAGATGTTAATGCTGCTGCCGCCGTCCATGAGAGTCTTGGAGAAACCACAGCCGTCAATAAATGGATTGACGACTAGGCGTATTTTCCTCGCCTGTGCAACTTAGGCGGATGATCAGCACGGTTAAAGGTTATTGCCACTTCTGGCCAGTCCAAAAACTGGGGGACAGCCGGAACTGTTGCGTTGAGCTCATGCAGAACTGCTTTCTTGACCTTAGCTGGTTGAGATCCCTGGAAGGTGACGTAAGTGTCTTTGTTTGAAGTTTTTCTTCCCCTCCGGCTTTGGATTTGAATGATCAGCTTCCTCCATGTCTGAATCTTCCTTGGTCTCTTTATCTTTTTCGGGATTCTTCTTTCCCTTCTTCCGCTTAGCCCTACAGCCAGCAGTATCGTCTTTCTTGATGTTGTCATTAAAACGACACTCGGCGTTTGTGTGAGACGACCTCCCATTGGCATCTAAATGATGCACACATGGGTTATTGGCAATGTCGGACCATGAGTAGGTTTTGCCAGGTTACTGGTCTCCTCTACCCTGGACTCTTGATGTCCCACGACCGCGTCCGCGGCCGCCGAAAGTAGCAGTGACCATTGCCGTTTCCGCGTTGGGTTTTTCTTTCGAGGTATTCTTGCGCTTGTGAGCTTGCTGCTTTGGTTGTTTTGCCGACTGTGGCACAGCTAGGGCGTTCAGTAATCTCTCTGCATCGTCGTCAGCATCTTCATACTTGCTCGTTGTTTCAATCGTATCTCCCAAATCAGTGACCTTGTCACACTTCAAGCGATGACGTAGTAAACCAATTGGCAGTTTTGGAATGAAAGCTTCAATCGCAGTTTGGTCATTTACTCCCTCACAGGAGTTCTTAGTGTTAATCCATCATCCGAGGTAATCTCGGCAAGTTTCTCCGGCTTCCTAGGTGCAACGCTGTAGGTCTCCTACCGTACAGGGCCTTCGATATGTGCCTTCGAAATTCCAAAAGAACGCACTTTGCATGTCGTACCAGTTATGGATGGTGTTCTCCGGAAGTTCATTGATACATGATCGTGCCATCTTACGCAATATAAATGGGAGATATCGGGTTGCGACCAGGCTATTTCCGCCTTTGGCGATGCAACAAGCTTGGAAAAAGTCCTGGAGCCAAGTATCTAGTCGAGCTACACCGTCGTAGGGTTGGATGTGTCTTGAGATAGAAAATCCTTCGGGGAATTTTGTTGCTCTTATGCGTGGTCCAAAGCATTTTGGGCCGACATATATATCATCATTTTCGTAGCACCGTGCCTCTATGTTGGAGTTAATCCGGTGTCTCGCCTCACTTAGGGATAGAGATCCCCGTCCTGATTGACGGCTATGGCCGCGGTGCCTTGGAGCTGGACTTCGGCTTCTGCCACCACCTCCCCCGCCATGACGCCCTCCTTGGCCTCCGTGAGAGCCATTGTGATGGCTACTCGGTGGAGAGGGTGGAGCAGCTCGATTGTTTCCCGCTGATCGCCGACCTCCGTGTAGCATCCCAATTGTCTAACAATTGTAATGCTACTTGTCCTAGTAAGATATTGTCCACTTCATATATATAATTGTTGCATCATAATTATATCATGCTCATGTCATCATGCCACCTTGCATTTGAGCATCATATAAAATCCCTTTTCTTTTGGTTCTTCTCTCATATGCATTATTAATTGTATTTGCCTCTTGATATTGTATTTGGTTATTGATATATTGTTCAAATGCCCAAGTTGAGTTGGGGGCATATCTTTTATTTCAACTCCACCACCTTTCTTTCACCACCTTATAATTCCACCATCCCTATAATCATGAGCTTTTATTCTTTTATTTTGATATTATTATTCTAGCTCATGTGGTTTGGGGTGGATCTAATCCTCTAAATTCTTGTGCTTGGCTTATTCTCCACTTCATGGAAATGCATAAGAATAATGCCATAATATTATTATTGTTTTCACAAAATAAATCATGGCATTATTATTTTGCATGGGCCATGCAAACTTCTTCACCACCTTTTACTCCATTGGATTTTCTTTTGATTCAATGGATCCTATCTTGGGAAACCATCTCCTACCTTCCACCATTCCCATATCCTCACCCACATCTCTTTCTTTTATTTTATTTTCTACATGCATGATCATATGAGACTCTTTCCACCTATTTCTTTTCTTCCTCTTTCTTTCTTGTTTCTCTTCCACATTAGCTCAAGCTAGATCAAGCTCCATGGTCCTTCTTAGTGTGGCCTCATAAAAAAAAGTAAAATCTAAATACCTAATAAAACTTAAACCTAGCTCCTCTCTCTAATATTCTCTTAACCCTAATTCTACTAAACCCTAACATTGATCTCTCTCTATCTCTCTCTCTCCCATGAGCACCACCTGATCCCTTTTCTCTCCCTGGCCCACCTCAGCTAACCCTAACCCTCTATCTAACCTAAGAAAAACCCTAACCCTAGCCCATGTCTACTTAGCCTGAGGTACCCCCTCCTCTTTCTCTCTTTTCTCCACCATCTTCTAGCCCCACCCTGCAGCCACCACGCCGTCCTGGTCCACCTGCAGCCACCCCTGCCGTGCTTGCCTGCTCCCAGCTCGAGCCAACACGTGAGGAGAAGAGAAAGGTGGCACCCGAGGCCACCTTTATCTACGCCCCCTGCCACGACTGCCCCTCCTCCCCCTCCCTCCCTTTTCCTCCTCCCACACGGCTCTCCTGGCTCGCCCAGATCTGCTCGAGCCGCCCCTCTTCTCCTCCTTCTTCCTCTCCGACCACAGCTCCTGCCGCCGCTCGCCGCCAGCACCACATCGTCCCCGTCGTTCCAGCCGGTCAGCGTGACGTGGAGGTGTCCTGGAAGCTCGAGGAGGCTCCTCTACGACGCCCTGCACTCGCCGACTTGGACGAGAAGCTCCTAGGGCCGCCAGTACCTCGCCGCTCTACAGCAAACCCTAGATCCGGGGCGCCAGTGATCTCGCCGCTTCGCCGCTCCTCGCTCCGATCTGCGCCCGCCGTCGAGCCCGCGGTGAGCCCCTCCTTCTCCCTGACATGTTCCGCCTCGCCGACACCGTCTAGCGCCGCCGATTATTTCGTCGAACGGCCGTAGTGCGCCAGAGCTCGCCGTCGTCTGCAGCCTCCCCGCGCCGCGCAGCACCCTAACTAGGCCGCGCTTGCCTCCCTATCAACTCCCCTTGACCCGCCGCACTGGTTAGCCCCTCCGCGCGCACGCCCGCGACCTGGGTTTGAACCCCCGCTCCGCGCCGCGCGCACACTTGCCGTCAGACCGCGGAGACAAAGAACAGTACGGGCATGTGGAAATTTACATCAAGCCCCCCTTTTATTTCGCTCGCAACCCGCGCTCCTAGCGACCCCACTAGTCAGCCGCACTAGTATTTTTGCAGGGAGGCCCCCCTATTTTCTCAGGCGTAACCCGCGCTCCAGCCCCAGCCCCAGCCCCACCTGTCGGCCTCTGGGGGCATCCCCACTATCGCGTGGGCCCGAAGCCGCTGGCCCGCCTGTCAGCCTCAGTGGGCTAGCCAGAGCCCGGTAACAAAAGAGTTTTGCACGCGTGGCCCCAGTCAGCGCAAGGCCCACCCGTCAGCGGCTGAGGCTAGAACTGCCTGGGTAACAAAAGTATTTTCATGAGTCCGTTTTAATTAAACCATTTTCAAATTGATTTAAATTCAAATCCAATTTAGATTTAAATAATTTTCAAAATACAAATCCAAATAATACAAGTAATATATGTTTGGGAATCAGAAAAATGTGAGGAATTCAAATATGCCCTTCAAAGTATGTTTTGAACACTTTAAATTTCGAGATAATTAAAATTACAATAAAATGCCCTTTTC
Organism: Avena eriantha; assembly: GCA_910589775.1. NCBI lineage: Eukaryota > Viridiplantae > Streptophyta > Magnoliopsida > Poales > Poaceae > Avena > Avena eriantha. Next base: position 116,022,076 of record OU342745.1, read on the forward strand.
CTTAATTAATTAATAACTTTTGTTTTATAACTCCAAATTTGACAAATAATATGTCTAAATCGATCAGCGTGACGAGCCCGTTCTATCTATGCAGTCCTTGTTCTGAATTGAAGCATGCATCATGTTGTTATTAAAAATATGAACTGTTTATGATAATAAAACTTGGTTAAATAAATAATAAAATGCTTTATTTCTTGTATCCACACCTCACCTTTGCCAAGCTACTTTAATGCCAGGTAAATTGTGCATCATTCATCATGGCAAGCTTGGTTGCTTGTTGCATTTTAATTCATATGCTTGTGCACTTTATTTATGTTGGCCCTTGTTTGTTTGGTTCTTCTTCGGATAGACGCCCAGCAGGAGAATTACCAGGATTCATAGGAGTATTACCCAGATCCATCTCTCGCTTCAACTCAGCTGCCAGGCAAGCACTACCACATGCTTGCATACATACAGTACCTATTGCCTCTATCTTATTCTTGCATCATTGAGTCGTGATGCATTAAATTGAATCCCAAGTACTGCATAGCCTTTACTTTTAAACCCCACTGAAGCTTGTTCCTCCATCCCATGAGCCATTACTACAGGAGTTGTTTGAGCCATGCGAGTCGTAGAAAAGCATGTGTAGGGTATGTGAGTGTCTGAGGAATAACGAGGTACCTAAACAACATAACCTGAGTAGTAATGGGATAACTAATGAAAGAGGCACCGGTGGGCAATATCTGCTATTTGGTTTTTCATGCTCACTTGTGTCCCGTAGGACCCCGAGTACTTGATTCCTGTTCCTTGTTTATTCGCACTATCCACATCCGGGAGGCCTTATGGACCCCCCTGAGCCACAGCTTGATTCATTCTTATTTCTTGGGGCCACAATTAGTTTGGGGCTTTATTACTATCCTGTACTTATGCCATGTTACTGCTTTATTTAAGATTGTGCGAGGAGCACCTGTACTGTTTTGGATCGTGACACGTTTTCGCTGTATCGACAAGCCCAGTCACATTTTCGGGTTCCCAGTCGTTTACCGCCGTCCACACAAACCTTGGGTCCGTCTCGGAGCCGGCCAACTTTGTTGCGGGTAGCTTAATGGGGTGGCCCCCTGAAATATTTCTGAATCCTGTGATTGCTTTGTCGTGAATGCCTCGTTGGGTTTTGATTTGGTTTTTCCGAGGTTGATCGAGTGTGTGTTGCTATTCATGCACCCCTGCAGGGTAAATCTTTCTGAAAGCCGTGTCTGCGGTTATGGACGACTTGGAGCACAGTTTCTCGATCATAGACAAGTATAACTAAAGTACCACTTTTACATTGACTAAGTGCCTGACTAGTAAATAGTGCAATACTCATGGAATCGTTAATAAAACTGCAACTGATGATGGGGGATGTTCGTCCGCTTCCTCGTTGGTAAGCGAGGAGGAGGATGGATCTGTTAATTATACTGTTATAACTGTTGTTCTTAATTCACGGACTTCCGTCTATCAGTGGTTAGGCAGAAGGTTAGCGAGTATCTGTAGAATTGTTAGGTATTATCTTTTGCTGCAATTGCGTCACCCCAGGTTGTGTCCCCTTTAGCGGCATAAAGACTTGCTGAGTACCCCTAGGGTCTCACACGATAAATTGTTTGATTCAGATGAACAGGTGTACCCGCAAGATGGATACTGGGTGGAAGAGACAGAGGATGTTGGCAACGATCATTCGGTGTAGAGATTCCGGGAACGGGGATCCGTGTGATCTGTGGACGGGATGTGTTTAATTATGGGGCATCTTATGCCAATTTGCTTCTTATCCATACTCGGATCTTGTTTTCCGCTTTGGGGAGGCATTAACTAAGAGCGTAATTCACCGAGGTAGTTACACTCCGCCCGGAGCGTCATTATTCCGACTCCAGGGAGGGTCTTCATTACGATGAGCCCCCTGCCAACTTGACTCGGCACGGCGTCTGTCGTTCCTTCGTCTATCATTCCCATCGCGATGGGGTTCAGTTGGATGGCTTGTATGTCTAGGAGGTGGCATTCTTTGTCGGTCCTCCTCCCGATGTTTCTCTTTGTCTTCTTCCCTACGATCATTCGCCTCTCGTCGGGGAGGATTTCTCGGATACAGTGCAACAATCGCCTCTTGCTCGGTGGCTGGAGCAACGTTGTACCAGTCACGTGCAATTCTATGGTGCTGTCCTGAAGATCCGGTTCTTGAGTGATTGTCTTCCTGATGGTCGAAACGGTGATGCTGTTCCGGAACCCGTTGGAGTCTAATGTCGTTCCAGGCCGGATCCGTGCAATATTGGTCTGATTGAGAAACCAGTTTTCCGCTCCTGGATTTCATGACCTTCTGTTGCTCCAGACCATTGGTGAGTAGCTTAATACCCAATTGAACCTCTTCTAGGCCTGGATTATTTGCCAGGATATCTCGAGCTGCGGCGGTGTTTTGTACTGCTGTTGGGTACACCAGATCTCCATTACTGTCGAGCCGAGGCATCCTCGGATCTCCCTCAAAGAGAACCTTTCGTACTTCCAGAAATTTGTCAGCCCTTACATGGCTTTTCCAGTTCTTCTGATGCTGCAGAGAGATGAGCTTCTCCGCCTTGGCCATGCACTTCTTCTCTTCCTTAATGTTTTTGGCTTCGTCTAGGAGTACTTGGCGACGCGCTTCTAGGGCTTGGGCCCTTTCGTCCAATTCCGCAGCAGTGAGTTCTGCCGCAGTAGGGATATGTGTGGCTAATGCAGCATCGATGAGTTTACGGGCACCTTCGGTGACCACGTGTCCATCCACCGACTCTTTTTTGGGCTCGTCTGGGATAAGTGCTCCATCCGAGTCTTCCTCGTACTCCTCGGCAATTACCTCCTCTGCTGGATGTTCCTTTCCAGGGGACTTGTTTTTCTTGTTCTTCTTCTTTGCCTTCTTGGCGGCACCGGTAGCAAAGACGGCTTTGGGTCCATGTCCCAGAGTCAAGCTCTGATCGGTACGTTCGGACATCTGGACCTCGGGATTATCTCATGGAATGGTTAATAAAACTGCCAACGGATGATGGGGGATGTTCGTCCGCTTCCTCGTTGGTAAGCGAGGAGGAGGATGGATCTGTTAATTATACTGTTATAACTGTTGTTCTTAATTCACGGACTTCCGTCTATCAGTGGTTAGGCAGAAGGTTAGCGAGTATCTGTAGAATTGTTAGGTATTATCTTTTGCTGCAATTGCGTCACCCCAGGTTGTGTCCCCTTTAGCGGCATAAAGACTTGCTGAGTACCCCTAGGGTCTCACACGATAAATTGTTTGATTCAGATGAACAGGTGTACCCGCAAGATGGATACTGGGTGGAAGAGACAGAGGATGTTGGCAACGATCATTCGTGTAGAGATTCCGGGAACGGGGATCCGTGTGATCTGTGGGCGGGATGTGTTTATTTATGGGGCATCTTATGCCAATTTGCTTCTTATCCGTACTCGGATCTTGTTTTCCGCTTCCGCCTGATACTCTGATGTGTGATGTATGAGGAGCTATCCTAAATTATTATATCTATCTAGGACATTTGGATCTTGCCGTATGGCGTTGCAATATTTCTATTTCTTTTAGATGGAATGGCTCTGAGGACTGTTATATGTCGCTTGCATACATACTCATTTGTGTATGTAGTTGATCCCTTCGCCTGCCGATTACGCCGCTCGTTCTTGTCCCGTTGTCTGAATGTGGTTAGGACGGCTGAAAGGTCTACCGTGAGTGGCCCTGGGCCCCACAGTACTATTTTAACCACTTTCGTTCATCCAGGCATTAACTAAGAGCGTAATTCACTGAGGTAGTTACAATTGGTATCAGAGCCATCCCTCCCTTCAGGGTCTCAGCCAAAATGGTCGTTGTGAGTCTAGCAAATATTTTGGTAGTTATGTATATTAGGGAAAAACAAAACGTGAGAGTAAGACTGCTTCCATTTTTCTTCTTACCCACCCACCCACCCACCCTTTTCTGGTAAGGAAGTGTAACGTTTCCAATCCTCTTCTAAAATTCAAACTAGGATTCACGTGTTCTGGGTTCCGTAGTACCATAGGTTGTGTGTCTGTGTGTGTGTGTGAATTCCTTGTCTATCTGTTGCATCCAAATGTTATCACTATCTGCCTTTTGGTTATCAACTGTTGGTACATTCCATACCGATAGGCGTTTGTAAACCGACGCGATCTATTATGATTCATTGTACACCGATGCGATCTATCTTACGCTTTATTATCCGACGTTATCTTGTTGGGGTGTTCTCTTTCGTATTTACCAATCTTTAGGTTCATCTTAAGAAGAAGGTGTTGGGATATGTGTTTTACTGATTTATGTGCGGAGTAATGATTTGAGTGCGGGATGGAGTCGCGACCATACCACTACTTTTATCATTTGCTTTTGTATATTGAACTAGTAGAGTTACTAATCTTGATGCGTTAAGTGGTTTTGCGCATATAGTGGTATTTTAATGCCGAAATTTGCGGATTTTTTTCTTTGTTAGTTGTGTACCACACTCCTAGTTCAGTCGTGTGCGTTATGCTTAGTATCTTCTAGTTGCCTTGAACTTTGTTGATATTTTAATATCATCTCAGTGAATTGCATTCTTTAATCTTGATTAATTCCATTTTGGTACTATTTTGGATTATTACCATTCTCCATTATAGTACTGACTTGTGTTTTATATCAATCACAGGATGGCACCACCACGCCGCTCTGAGGAGGACATACCACCTTAACTTGGGGCTGCTTTGGCAAAAATTGCAAATGCTTTGGGCAGAACCAGCAGCGCTTCGAGGAAAGCGTGAGGAGGAATGAGTTTGCTCCGCTACCTCCACCTCCCAAGCGAGGAGACATCAAGAGTTTTCTCAAGTTCAACCCACGCCAATTTGAGGTGTCTGATCAGCCACTTGATGCGGATGATTGGCTTCGTGAAGTGTCAAGGTTGCTGATGACTGCGGATGTTCCCGAGCAAGAATGGGTCAAGTGTGCTACTCACCTTCTGAAGGGAGACGCAGCTCTCTGGTGGGAAAATTATCTCAAGGCAGATCTTTCTGGTTTTTAGCCTACTTGGGAGCGGTTCATTGCTGCTTTCAAAGAGCAATATCTGTCAGAAATTGTCATGGAAAGGATGAAGGAAGTGTTTCTCAACCTCAAGCAGGGCACTGACAATGACAACACCTACATCAGAAACTTCATGAACCTTTCTCGTTACGGTGGCGATAAGATCTCTGATGACAAGAAGAAGCAAAAGAGGTTTCGGCAAGGCCTCAATGCTTCCATCAAATATGCAATCACTCATGCAAGGCCGGCATCTTTTATAGAACTTCAACACACATCTCTGCAGGAAGAAGCAAGTAGGCAAGTGTTTGAGGAGTCAAAGAAACACAGCCGTGATACAGCAAGCTCTTCTGCTATGTCAGCTCCTTCTAAGCGTCGTGTCTGGGTTCCTAACACCCCACCGTCGCTCCCTGCTCCACCAAGACCGTCAAGCTACGCACCAAGGCCACCAAACTCCTTCACTGCGGCTCCCAGGGGCTACAACCACAACTACCCTGGAGCGCCTGACGGAGTCCCTGGCTACGTTGCTCCATGTCCACCTGGTGCTTGCTATACTTGTGGAAATACTGGGCATCAGCACTGGAATTGTCCAATGAACAACAAAGCTCTTCCACCACCAACTCCAAGACCTATGGCAAATGCTCCTATGATTCGTGCACCTCCACCTCGGGCTCTCAACATCAACACTAAGCCGGGGTCTACGGTTGCTCGTGCCAACTGTGTCAACGCCGCTCAAGCTGAGCATGCACCTGGAGTTGTCATGGGTATGCTTTCTGTTAACTCAGTTCCTGCACGAGTTTTGTTTGATTCTGGTGCTTCACGTTCTTTTGTTTCTCACAAGTTTGCTCATGAGCAAGATCTGGCTATGGTTCCTTTGTTACACCGTCTTGTGGTACAATCTCCTGGGTCAAACATGAGGGCTGCTCATATCAGCCATGGCAATCAAATTGAGATTGGTGGCTCTTCGTTTCCGGCTTCCTTAATTATTCTGGGCAATTATGATATTGATGTTATCTTGGGCATCGATTGGTTGACAGCAAATGCAGCTGTGATTGATTGTGCTGAACGTTCGGTTTCTTTGAAAATTCCTGAAGGCCATATAGTCTATTCTCCAAGTCTGACTCCTGCAATTCAACTTCATTCTTTGGCGGCTCTGAATGGTGATGCTATGGAAGGTATTCAGAGTGTCCCTGTAGTTTGTGAGTTTCCAGATGTTTTTTCCTGAAGAGTTGCGAGGTATGCCTCTGGATCGTGAGGTTGAGTTTGTCATTGAACTTGAACCTGGCACCGCTCCTATCTCCAAGCGGCCTTATAAAATGGGTCCTGCTGAGTTGGCTAAACTTAAGCGTCGGTTGGATGAACAAGAGAAGTTGGGTTTCATTCAGCACAATACTTCTTCTTGGGGTAGTCCAACCATCTTTGTGAAGAAGCGATACAAGACTGATAGACTTTGTGTTCACTATCGGGCACTCAATGCTAAAACAATCAAGAATAAATATCCCCTTCCGCGGATTAATGATCTCTTCGATCAGCTAGCTGGAGCTATGGTATTCTCTAAGCTTGATTTGAGAAGTGGTTATCATCAAATGAAGATCCGCAAGGAAGATGTTCCTAAAATAGCTTTTACCACCTGTTATGGCCTGTATGAGTACACGGTCATGTCTGTCGGTCTCACCAATGCACCTGCCACCTTCTTGAGGCTTATGAACTCGGTTTTCATGGAGTATCTTGATAAGTTCGTTGTGGTCTATCTGGATGACATTCTAGTCTATTCTAAGTCTAAGGAAGAACATGAAGAACACCTTCGGTGTGTCCTAAACAAGCTTCGTGAGAACCGCCTGTATGCAAAGTTCTCCAAGTGTGAATTCTGGCTGCCTCAAGTCACCTACCTTGGTCACGTCATCTCTGCCAAGGGCATTGCCGTCAACCCAGAAACTATTAAGACAATTATGGACTGGCTTCCACCCATAAATGTCAAAGAAGTCCGGAGTTTCCTTGGCTTGGCTAGTTACTGCCGTCGCTTCGTTCAAAACTTCTCAAAGATTGCGAAGCCTCTTACCGATCTCCTCAAGAAAGGCAAGAAATACCTTTGGACTCCTGCATGTCAAGCAAGCTTTGAAACACTCAAAGAGAAGCTCACTTCCACACCAGTCTTAGTTCCTCCAGATACATCAAAGCCTTTCTAGATTTTCTGTGATGCTTCATTGCAAGGATTGGGTGCGGTCCTTATGCAAGAAAAGCAAGTTGTTGCTTATGCCTCTCGACAGTTGAAGACGCATGAGATCAACTATCCTACACATGACCTCGAACTCGCAGCAGTTTTCTTTGCTTTGAAAGTATGGAGGCATTACTTGCTGGGCAACCGTTGTGAGATCTTTTCTGATCACAAGAGTCTGAAGTATATCTTCACACAGCCTGATCTCAACCTTCGTCAGAGGAGGTGGATTGAAACAATCAATGATTTCGATTTGACCATTAACTACACTCCGCGCAAAGCCAATGTCATGGCAGATGCTCTGAGCCAAAAAGCTTATGTCAACAACCTCATGGTGGAAGAACTACAGCCTCTCTTGTGCGAGGAATTCCGCAAGCTAAACCTTGAAATTGTGGATCAAGGGTATCTTCTGAACCTTCTAGCAACACCTCTCTTGGAAGAAAAGGTCCGTTCCATTCATCTTGGGGATCCTTACACTAAAAAGATCATCTCCAACATTCAACTTCCGAAGTATGAGTCTTTCCACATAGACGACCAAGGCACTCTTTTCTTTGAACACCGGATGTTTGTTCCGAACTACCCAGGTTTAAGAGAGCAAGTTCTCAAGGAGGCGCATGATTCTGTTCTTTCTATCCACCCTGGAAGCACTAAGATGTACATGGACTTGAAAACACAATATTGGTGGCCTGGTTTGAAACGATGTTGTGCCAAGTATGTCTCAGAGTGTGATGTTTGTCGCAGAGTTAAAGCTGTCCATCAGAAACCTTCCGGTCTTTTACAGCCATTGAAGCCTCCGGAATGGAAATGCGAGAAAGTAGAGATGGATTTCATCACGGGTTTTCCAAGGTCACAGAAGGGCAACAATGCAATCTTTGTTGTCATTGACAGGCTTTCCAAAGTAGCTCACTTCTTTCCAGTCAAGGAAACAATTTCTGCAATTCAGTTGGCTGAGCTCTATATCAACAGAATTGTCTCTTTGTATGGAGTTCCTCTTGAGATCAGCTCAGACCGTGGAAGCATCTTCACTTCCAAGTTCAGGGGAAGATTCCAAAATGCTTTGGGAACAAAACTAAACTTCAGCACAACTTACCACCTTCAGTTGCAAGGACAAGTTGAAAGGATCAATCAGATTCTAGAAGATATGCTCCGTGCTTGCGTTATCTCTTTCGGCATGAAGTGGGAAGAATGTCTTCCTTATGCTGAATTCTCTTACAACAACAGCTTCCAGAAAAGTCTAAAGATGGCACCATTTGAGGCTCTCTATGGTTGCAAATGTAGAACCCCGATTGGTTGGTCGGGCGCAGGTGAAAGAATATTGTTTGGCCCCGACATTGTAACCCAAGCGGAGGAGAAAGTTCACATCATTCTTGAAAATCTGAAGATTGCTCAAAGTCGCCAGAAGAGCAATTATGACAGAAAGCACACAGACATGGAGTATGTCCCTGGTGATCTCGTTTACCTTCGTGTCACTCCCATGAGAGGCACGCACCGCTTTGGTATCAAAGGAAAGCTGGCTCCTAGATACATCGGTCCCTTCAAAATACGTGGAAGAAGAGGAGAAGTTGCTTATGCTCTCGAGCTCCCTGAACAACTCAAAGTCCATGATGTTTTCCACATCTCTCAACTCAAGAAGTTCTTCAAGGATCCCGGCAGGACCGTGGACCATGAACTCATCAATCTCCAAGAAGACCTTTCATATCAAGAACACCCCACAAAAATTCTTGAAGTCGCAGAAAGAAGGACTCGCAACAAGTCCATCAAGTTCTGCAAGGTGCAGTGGTCGCACCATTCCGTTGATGAAGCCACATGGGAATGTGAAAATGAGCTCCGTGCCAAGTATCCTACCCTCTTTGAGTCTTCTTCTTCCTAGAATCTCGGGGCGAGATTCCTGTTTAGTGGGGGAGAGTTGTAGCATCCCAATTGTCTAACAATTGTAATGCTACTTGTCCTAGTAAGATATTGGCTACTTCATATATATAATTGTTGCATCATAATTATATCATGCTCATGTCATCATGCCACCTTGCATTTGAGCATCATATAAAATCCCTTTTCTTTTGGTTCTTCTCTCATATGCATTATTAATTGTATTTGCCTCTTGATATTGTATTTGGTTATTGATATATTGTTCAAATGCCCAAGTTGAGTTGGGGGAATATCTTTTATTTCAACTCCACCACCTTTCTTTCACCACCTTATAATTCCACCATCCCTATAATCATGAGCTTGTATTCTTTTCTTTTGATATTATTATTCTAGCTCATGTGGTCTGGGGTGGATCTAATCCTCTAAATTCTTGTGCTTGGCTTATTCTCCACTTCATGGAAATGCATAAGAATAATGCCATAATATTATTATTGTTTTCACAAAATAAATCATGGCATTATTATTTTGCATGGGCCATGCAAACTTCTTCACCACCTTTTACTCCATTGGATTTTCTTTTGATTTAATGGATCCTATCTTGGGAAACCATCTCCTACCTTCCACCATTCCCATATCCTCACCCACATCTCTTTCTTTTATTTTATTTTCTACATGCATGATCATATGAGACTCTTTCCACCTATTACTTTTCTTCCTCTTTCTTTCTTGTTTCTCTTCCACATTAGCTCAAGCTAGATCAAGCTCCATGGTCCTTCTTGGTGTGGCCTCATAAACAAAAAGTAAAATCTAAATACCTAATAAAACCTAAACCTAGCTCCTCTCTCTAATATTCTCCTAACCCTAATTCTACTAAACCCTGACATTGATCTCTCTCTATCTCTCTCTCTCCCATGAGCACCACCTGATCCCTTTTCTCTCCCTGGCCCACCTCAGCTAACCCTAACCCTCTATCTAACCTAAGCAAAACCCTAACCCTAGCCCATGTCTACTTAGCCCGAGCTACCCCCCTCCTCTTTCTCTCTTTTCTCCACCGTGTTCTAGCCCCACCCTGCAGCCACCAGGCCATCCTGGTCCACATGTAGCCACCCCCACCGTGCTTGCCTGTTCCCAGCTCGAGCCAGCACGTGAGGAGAAGAGAAAGGTGGCACCCGAGGCCACCTTTATCTACTCCCCCTGCCACGACTGCCCCTCCTCCCTCTCCCTCCTTTTTCCTCCTCCCACACGGCTCTCCTAGCTCGCCTAGATCTGCCCGAGCCGCCCCTCTTCTCCTCTTTCTTCCTCTCCGACCATAGCTCCTGCCGCCGCTCGCCGCCAGCACCACATCATCCCCGTAGTTCTAGCCAGTCAGCGTGACGTGGAGGTGGCCTGGAAGCTCGAGGAGGCTCCTCTACGACGCCCTGCACTCGCCGACTTGGACGAGAAGATCCCAGGGCCACCAGTACCTCGCCGCTCTACAGCAAACCCTAGATCCGGGGCGCCAGCGATCTCGCCGCTCCGCTGCTCCTTGCTCCGATCCGCGCCCGCCGTCGAGCCCGCGGTGAGCCCCTCCTTCTCCCTGACATGTTCCGCCTCGCCGACACCGTCTAGCGCCGCCGATCGTTTCGTCGAACGGCCGTAGTGCGCCAGAGCTCGCCGTCGTCTGCAGCCTCCCCGCGCCGCGCAGCACCCTAACAAGGCCGCGCTTACCTCCCTGTCAACTCCCCTTGACCCGCCGCACTGGTTAGCCCCTCCATGCGCACGCCTGCGACCTGGGTTCGAACCCCCGCTCCGCGCCACGCGCACACTTGCCGTCAGACCGCGGAGACGAAGAACAGTACGGGCTTGTGGAAATTTACATTAAGCCCCCCCTTTTATTTCGCTCGCAACCCGCGCTCGTAGCGACCCCACTAGTCAGCCGCACTAGTATTTTTGCAGGGAGGCCCCCCTGTTTTCTCAGGTGTAACCCGCGCTCTAGCCCCAGCCCCACCTGTCAGCCTCTGGGGGCATCCCCACTGTCGCGTGGGCCCGAAGCTGCTGGCCCGCCTGTCATCGTTAGTGGGCTAGCTAGAGCCCGGTAACAAAAGTGTTCCGCACGCGTGGCCCCAGTCAGCGCAAGGCCCACCCGTCAGCGGCTGAAGCTAGAATTGCCTGGGTAACAAAAGTATTTTCCTGAGTCTATTTTAATTAAACCTTTTTCAAATTGATTTAAAATCAAATCCAATTCAGATTTAAATAATTTTCAAAATACAAATCCAAATAATACAAGTAATATATGTTTATGAATAAGAAAAATGTGAGGAATTAAAATATGCCCTTCAAAATATGTTTTGAACACTTTAAATTTCGAGATGATTAAAATTACAATAAAATGCCCTTTTCCTTAATTAATTAATAACTTTTGTTTTATAACTCCAAATTTGACAAATAATATGTCTAAATCGATCAGCGCGACGAGCCCGTTCTATCTATAGAGTCCTTGTTCTGAATTGAAGCATGCATCATGTTGTTATTAAAAATCTGAACTGTTTATGACAATAAAACTTGGTTAACTAAATAATAAAATGCTTTATTTCTTGTATCCACACCTCACCTTTGCCAAGCTACTTTAATGCCAGGTAAATTGTGCATCATTCATCATGGCATGCTTGGTTGCTTGTTGCATTTTAATTCATATGCTTGTGCACTTTATTTATGTTGGCCCTTGTTTGTTTGGTTCTTCTTCGGATAGACGCCCAGCAGGAGAATTACCAGGAATCACAGGAGTATTACCCAGATCCATCTCTCGCTTCAACTGAGCTGCCAGGAAAGCACTACCACATGCTTGCATACATACAGTACCTATTGCCTCTATCTTATTCTTGCATCATTGAGTCGCGATGTATTAAATTGAATCCCAAGTACTGCATAGCCTTTACTTTTAAACCCCACTGAAGCTTGTTCCTCCATCCCATGAGCCATTACTACAGGAGTTGTTTGAGCCATGCGAGTCATAGAAAAGCATGTGTAGGGTATGGTGTCTGAGGAATAACGAGGTACCTAAACAACATAACCTGAGTAGTAATGGGATAACTAATGAAAGAGGCACCGGTGGGCAATATCTGCTATTTGGTTTTTCATGCTCACTTGTGTCCCGTAGGACCCCGAGTACTTGATTCCTGTTCCTTGTTTATTCGCACTATCCACATCCGAGAGGCCTTATGGACCCCCCTGAGCCAGAGCTTGATTCATTCTTATTTCTTGGGGCCACAATTAGTTTGGGGCTTTATTACTATCCTGTACTTATGCCATGTTACTGCTTTATTTAAGATTGTGCGAGGAGCACCTGTACTGTTTTGGATCGTGACACGTTTTCGCTGTATCGACAAGCCCAGTCACATTTTCGGGTTCCCAGTCGTTTACGCCGTCCACACAAACCTTGGGTCCGTCTCGGAGCCGGCCAACTTCGTTGCGGGTAGCTTAATGGGGTGGCCCCCTGAAATATTTCTGAATCCTATGATTGCTTTCTCGTGAATGCCTCGTTGGGTTTTGATTTGGTTTTTCCGAGGTTGATCAAGTGTGTGTTGCTATTCGTGCACCCCTGTAGGGTAAATCTTTCTGAAAGCCGTGTCCGCGGTTATGGATGACTTGGAGCACAGTTTCTCGATCATAGACAAGTATAACTAAAGTACCACTTTTACATTGTCTAAGTGCCTGACTAGTAAATAGTGCAATACTCATGGAATGGTTAATAAAACTGCCAACGGATGATGGGGGATGTTCGTCCGCTTCCTCGTTGGTAAGCGAGGAGGAGGATGGATCTGTTAATTATACTGTTATAACTGTTGTTCTTAATTCACGGACTTCCGTCTATCAGTGGATAGGCGGAAGGTTAGCGAGTATCTGTAGAATTGTTAGGTATTATCTTTTGCTGCAATTGCGTCACCCCAGGTTGTGTCCCCTTTAGCGGCATAAAGACTTGCTGAGTACCCCTAGGGTCTCACACGATAAATTGTTTGATTCAGATGAACAGGTGTACCCGCAAGATGGATACTGGGTGGAAGAGACAGAGGATGTTGGCAACGATCATTCGGTGTAGAGATTCCGGGAACGGGGATCCGTGTGATCTGTGGACGGGATGTGTTTAATTATGGGGCATCTTATGCCAATTTGCTTCTTATCCATACTCGGATCTTGTTTTCCGCTTTGGGGAGGCATTAACTAAGAGCGTAATTCACCGAGGTAGTTACACTCCGCCCGGAGCGTCAGTATTCCGACTCCAGGGAGGGTCTTCATTACGATGAGCCCCCTGCCAACTTGACTCGGCACGGCGTCTGTCGTTCCTTCGTCTATCATTCCCATCGCGATGGGGTTCAGTTGGATGGCTTGTATGTCTAGGAGGTGGCATTCTTTGTCGGTCCTCCTCCCGATGTTTCTCTTTGTCTTCTTCCCTACGATCATTCGCCTCTCGTCGGGGAGGATTTCTCGGATACAGTGCAACAATCGCCTCTTGCTCGGTGGCTGGAGCAACGTTGTACCAGTCACGTGCAATTCTATGGTGCTGTCCTGAAGATCCGGTTCTTGAGTGATTGTCTTCCTGATGGTCGAAACGGTGATGCTGTTCCGGAACCCGTTGGAGTCTAATGTCGTTCCAGGCCGGATCCGTGCAATATTGGTCTGATTGAGAAACCAGTTTTCCGCTCCTGGATTTCATGACCTTCTGTTGCTCCAGACCATTGGTGAGTAGCTTAATACCCAATTGAACCTCTTCTGGGCCTGGATTATTTGCCAGGATATCTCGAGCTGCGGCGGTGTTTTGTACTGCTGTTGGGTACACCAGATCTCCATTACTGTCGAGCCGAGGCATCCTCGGATCTCCCTCAAAGAGAACCTTTCGTACTTCCAGAAATTTGTCAGCCCTTACATGGCTTTTCCAGTTCTTCTGATGCTGCAGAGAGATGAGCTTCTCCGCCTTGGCCATGCACTTCTTCTCTTCCTTAATGTTTTTGGCTTCGTCTAGGAGTACTTGGCGACGCGCTTCTAGGGCTTGGGCCCTTTCGTCCAATTCCGCAGCAGTGAGTTCTGCCGCAGTAGGGATATGTGTGGCTAATGCAGCATCGATGAGTTTACGGGCACCTTCGGTGACCACGTGTCCATCCACCGACTCTTTTTTGGGCTCGTCTGGGATAAGTGCTCCATCCGAGTCTTCCTCGTACTCCTCGGCAATTACCTCCTCTGCTGGATGTTCCTTTCCAGGGGACTTGTTTTTCTTGTTCTTCTTCTTTGCCTTCTTGGCGGCACCGGTAGCAAAGACGGCTTTGGGTCCATGTCCCAGAGTCAAGCTCTGATCGGTACGTTCGGACATCTGGACCTCGGGATTATCTCCGAGATCCATGTCATTCATCGCTTTGGGAGAGTTTTCTCCGGATCCTTCATCCATGGCTTCTCTTTCTTCTACAGCTTTGGAGTTCTACTCCTTTTCATATTCCGGGGAGAACTTTTGGCAATCCGCCGACATCATCGAGTCATCCGAGGATGCGGGTAAGTCGGTGTTGTTCTGATCGCCTCCAGCACTGAGTCTTCATTGTCTCCAGCATCGGTAGAGCCGGATCTGGATCCAACATATCCAAAGAAGTGCGATGTGTGGGTCCTGAGGTAGTTGCGACTTTCCTCGTGGGCTTCCTTGAAGATCCTGATGGTTTTGAGAACCTCATCCATGTTTGCACCTTGCAGCATCATGTGCCTCAACCTATGCCTCAGGAAAGGTTGGTCCGTTCCGGTGTTGGCAGATCTGGAAACAAGGTTGTTGTTGTGCTCTTCCTGGACTTCGACCTCGGCGGGTGGATCTATCTGGGATTCGGCCTTGCTAGGGAGATCTACTCCAGATTCGACTTGAACTGCAAGATCTGCTTTAGGTTCGGCTTTCTCCACAATCTCCCCAATAGGTGCGGGCTAGGTGGGATTATGGTTTTGTAGAATCCAGAGCTCTGCCGCCTCCCCGGACAAAGGGGACCCAGAAATTTCTTCTGCATCTATCATCACCGTTGGGGTGGCTTGGGTAGGTTCAGTGAATCCGATGTACACATCGATCTCGCCGAAAGACATGATGGTGTTGGTAGTCACGGCCTCCCTAGCCGGAATCCAGGTCTCATCGAGATATGAGAGGGCTGTCACTAGCGTAGAGGATGCGATCAACGTCGATAGTCTCGCCGATTCGGATTCTTGCAGATTCCGCTCGGCACATAGATCTGAAGCTCACTTGCCCCATGGTAGGCGCCAACTGTCGTCGTATTGATGACAAGTACGCCATGAGGGGGTCCTCGGAGCATGTGGAAGAGTGGGGTGTGAGACGACGGTGTTCCGGGACGGTGATCACACAAGTTTACCCAGGTTCAAATCCGCCGGCTTTGGACGAATTCTGCTCATATTGCAATCTAGTAATACGGCAGAGCCGGAATATGGGTTACAAGGGTTTCGCCTGTGCGAGTTGAGATTGTAGAATATTGTGAGGGTGCCCTAAAGGCTCTCCCTAGGATGGCTTATATAGATATCTGGCCTAGGGTTTACAAGAGAGACCTATCCGGCTATGACTAAGTGTCAGTTACATAGTACATCTTGAACTACAAGTAACACTACGGGCCTATGTCGGTAAGTCTTCTAGGCCTTCTCGTAGCCGGACTGGACTCCGTCTCTTCTCCCTGACTAGGCCGCCCGTGAAGCAAAGCTCTAACCCGAAGTGGGCCACCCTGGTCAGTGAGGCACAATGAGGATACCCGGAAAGTATATCCCCAACACCTATATTGATGCTCGCCTTTTAGACTACACAGACTCACGTGATGATTAGACTTGGTGTAGTGGATTGGGTTCATGTAATGACCAAAAAGACACAAGGGATGTTGGTTTTGAGTGGAAGTTTATTCGTAATTTGGAATTTTTGAAGTCGATATATCATAAACATAGTCTAAATAAACTTTAGAAATTCTATTGTATATGACACCACCTGCGTATAATTCCAGTGTGTTCATTGAGAAAGATAAACTTGCGGCGAATGGTAGCAACTTTACCAAATGGCCATGAATTGTAGGATTCTCCGCACTGTTGCACAAAAGTAATATGTGCTAGATGCGCCGCTAGGGCCCCCACTAGCTGCTGATGCCCCTAACGAGGAAAAGAATGTCTATTTGACTTGTCAGGAGAACTACAACTTAGTTCATTGTGAAATACTGTATGGCTAGAACCAGAACTTCGAAAGTGTTTCGAAAATGGAAATGCCTTTGATACCATGGGTGAATTGAAAATGATTTTTGCTACCCATGCTGCCGTAGAGAGTTATAATGCTTCTGAAAAGTTCTTTAGATGCATGATGGAAGAGCCAACTCCGTTAGTGAGCATGTACTCAAAATGTCTAGGTACGCTGGTAAGCTTGTGTCATTGGGAATAACGATTCCCATTGACATAGGAATACATCGTGTTCTCCAATATCTACCACCTAGCTACAAGAGCTTCATGATGAACTATAACATGCAGGGCATGAAGAAGTCTCTCCCCGAGCATCTGTCAATGCTTAAGCCTGCATAAGTGGAGATCAAGAAAGAACATCAAGTGTTGATGATCAATAAGACCACTGGTTTCAAGAAAGACAAGAAGGGTAAAGAGAAGGGAAAGAATGGCGGCAAATCTGTTGCTGGGTTTGAAAAGAAATCCCGAGCCGGCACTAAGTCTGATACCGAGTGCTATTATTGCAAGGGGACTGGCCATTAGAAGCGCAACTACCCCAAGTATTTGGTGGACAAGAAGGCCGGCAAGGCAAACAAAGGTATATGTGATATACATGTTACTGATGTGTACTTGACTAGTACTTGCAGTAGCACCTAGGTATTTTATACTAGATGGGTTGCTAATATATGTAACTCGATTCAGGGGCTACGAAACAAGCGACAACTAGCAAGGTATAAGGTCACGATGTGTGTCAGTGATGGATCAAGATTTGATGTGATCGCCGTCGGTACGCTACCTCTCCACATGCCGTCGGGATTAGTGATAAATCAAAATAATTGTTATGTGGTGCCTGCGTGGAGCATGAACATTGTACCCAAATAATGTTTATTGCAAAGTGGTTATTCCTTTAAATCCAAAAACAATGGTTGTTAGATTTATATGGATAATATCTTTTATGGTCATGCACCTCCGATGAATGGTTTATTTCTATTGAATCTTGATATTACTGATACACATATTCATAATTTTGATGCTAAAAGGATTAAACTTGATGATGATATATCGGCATATATGTGGCACTGCCGTCTAGGTCATATTGGCGTTAAACGCATGAATAAACTCCATTCTGATGGACTTTTGGAATCACTTAATTTTGAATCATTTGATACATCTGAGCCATGTCTTATGGGAAACATGACTAGAACGCCATTTTTTGGTTCAATGGAATAGGCGATAGATTTACTAGAAATCATACATTCTGATGTATGTGGTCCAATGAGTGTGTCGGCACGAGGTGGATATCGATATTTAGTTACTTTCACGGATGATTTAAGTAGATATGGGTATATCTATTTGATGAACACAAGTCTGAAACCTTTGAAAAGTTCAAGAAATTTCAGAGTGAAGTAGAAATTCATTAGAATAGAACGATTAAATTTCTGCGGTCCGACCGTGGAGGTGAGTATCTTAGTTTCGAGTTTGGTGCACATATGAGAGATTGTAGAATAGTTTCACAACTCACGCATGCCGGAATACCACAGCGTAATGGTATGTCGAAACATTGTAATCATACTTTATTGGATATTTGTTTGATCTATGATATCTCTGACTGACTTGCCACTATCATTTTAGGGTTATGCACTGGAAACCGTTGCATTAACTTTAAATCGAGCACCATCTAAATCCGTTGAAATGACACCATATGAATTTTGGTTTGGAAAGAAACGTAAGCTATCATTTCTTAAAGTTTGGGATGCGATGTTTTTGTGAAGAAACATTAGCCTGATAAACTCGAACCGAAAGCAGAAAAATACGTCTTCATAGGATATCCTAAAGAAACAATTGGGTATTCCTTCTATCATAGATCTGAGGGCAAGGTTTTTGTTGCCATGAATGGATCCTTTCTATCGAAAGAGTTTCTCGCAAAAGGTGTGAGTAGTCGAAAGGTAGAACTCGAAGAGGTTATTGAACCTTCTCTTCATGAAATGGCGAGTGGCGCAGTGCCGGAAGTTGTTCTGGAGTTGACTTCACCAAATGAAGAAGGAACTATCGATAATGATCATGAAACTCCGAAAGAGGATACTACCGAACCTCGTAGGTCAAGCAGGACACGTGCAGCTCCTGATCTATACGGAAATCCTGTCGTGAATTTCATGGTAGATGGAATTGATGACCCTGCGATGTACGAGGAAGCAATGATGAGCCCATATTCGAACAAATGGCTAGAAGCCATGAAATCCGAGATGGAATCCATCTACGAAAACTAGGTTTGGACCTTGGTGGACTTACCTTACGACGGAAAATCTGTTGAGAATAAATGGATTTTCAAAAGAAAAACCGATACTGATGGTAAGGTGACCATCTATAAGGCTCGACTTGTTGCAAAGGGGTTTCGACAAATTCAAGGAGTTGACTATGATGCTACATTCTCTCCCATAGTGATTATAAAGTCGGTTAGGATTATGTTAGCAATTGCTGCATATTTCGATTATGAAAAATGGCAGATGGATGTCAAAACTGCGTACCTCAATGGTTATAGTGAAGAAGAGTTGTATATGATATAACCTAGGGATTTTTTCGATCCTAAGGATGATGATAATGTATGCAAGCTTCAACGATCCATCTATGGACTGAAGCAAGTATCCCGGAGTTGGAATCTCCGCTTTGATGAGGTGATCAAAGAGTTTGGATTTGTCCAGACTGATGGAGAGGCATGTATTTACAAGAAAGTGAATGGGAGCAATGTGGCATTTCTGATATTATATGTGGATGACATATTATTGAGTGAAAATGATATAGATCTTTTACAACATCTAAACAACAAGTTTTTGATGAAGACCTTGGTGAAGCATTATATATATTAGGCATTAAGATCTATAGAGATTGATCAAGGCGCCTAATTGGGTTATCGCAAAGTATATAAATTTATAAGATATTAAAGAAGTTTAATATGGACGTAAGTAAGAAGGGGTTCTTAGCTATGTTGTAAGGCAAGACATTCAGTAAGACTCAAAGTCCGGGCACGGTGGAAGAAAGAGAGATAATGGATAAGATCCGCTATGCTTCAGCCATAGTCTCTATAATGTACGCCATGCTCTGTACAAGAACGGATGAGGCACATGTTATTAGTTTGACTAGTAGGTACCAATCTGATCCAAGTTCGGAACACTGGATAGTAGTGAAGAATATCCTTAAGTACTTAAGAAGAACAAAGGAAATCTTTCTTGTATACGGAGGTGAAGAAGAGCTGGTCGCTAAGTGTTATGTCGATGCTAGCTTTGACACCGATCCGGATGACTCAAGTCTCAATCCGGAAACATATTTCTCTAGAAAGGAGCAATAGTTAGTTGGAGGAGCTCCAAACAACCCGTGGTGGCTGGATCAACAATGGAGGCGAAATATGTTGCAACTTCAGAAGCGGCGCAGGAAGTAGTTTGGATGTAGGAGTTTATAACTGAACTAGGTATGGTTGCTAGTGCGTTGGACCCAATGGTGACCTATTGTGACAATAATGGAGACATAACCAACGCCAAAGAACCAAGGTCTCACAAGAATTCCAAGCATATGAAGCGCCGGTTTTACTCCATCCACGAGCATGTCATAGATGGAGATATAAAGATTTGTAAAGTATACACATACCTGAATGTAGCAGCTCCATTGACTAAAGTTCTCCCTAGGGAAAAACATGATCAACATCAGAACTACATGGGTGTTAGATTTATCACTATGTAAACTGGATTATTGTCTCTAGTGCATGTGGGAGATTGAAGGGAATATGCCCTGAGAGGTAATAAAGTTGTTATTATCATATTTCAAGTATATGATAGATGTTTATTTTGCATGCTATAATTTTATTAATTGGAAATGTTAATACATGTGTGTTTAATAAACAAATAAAGGGTTCCAAGTTATACCTCTGTTCTATACCTAATAATAAAGGAAGCAACGCTTCTGTCAACCAACTATTTTCCTTCCGATTTTACCCCTGACATTTTAGATATATTACCCACCAATGCCACCTACAAGTTTTGGTTTTTTTCTTGCCGACCGAACGGACAATACATCGAGGGATAGAGGGAGCTGGCGAGGTGGGGATTCGCTCCATAGCTCCCCGCTGCCGGAAGGGCCTCATGCCAGCGGCGCCCCTCCAATTGACGACAGGGGTCGCAAGTTAGGGGTCGCCCGTGGTGGCGTTGTGACGACAGTAGGCGACGAACATGTCCGGGCCGGCAAGATGCGGAGGCGGGGCGGCGAGTTTGGAGAGGAGGCGACCACACTCCAATTGACGACAGGGGTCGCGAGGTAGCGTCTCCCGCATTGGCATGGTGACAACAGCAGATGGCGGAATTTTCCTGGCTGGCGAGATGCTGAGGTGGGGCGGCGAGCTTGCAGAGGAGGCGGCCACCCTCCAATTAACAACAGGGGTCACGAGGTAGGTGTTACCAGTGGTGGCGTGGTGATGACAGCAGGTGACGGATATGTCCAGGGGCCGACGAGATGCGGAGGCGGGATGGCGAGCTTGTAGAGGAGGCAGCCATGGCGTCGACAGCGGCTCTGCAAAGGGAGGTCGCGGAGGCACGTTGCATAGCTCTGCATAGCTCAGGACGCATGATTCTCGGAGATGGCGGGCTTGCGGCCCAGGTGGTGGTGGTGAGGACGGCGACCGGAGGTTGAGGGCAAGGTCGGGGACAGGCGCGCCGACATGGTGCCACACACAGAGAGGAGAGGTGACGGTCGTAGAGGAGGACTCGAGGGCACGGAATCTATTAGTGGAGGCAGTGCTCTGCAGGGGCACATCATGAGAGAGGACACGACAACCATGGCGGCGAGCTGCTAGCGACCGTATTTCCTGGCACCGGGGATGGGAGAAGGAAGGGGACACGGGGTGTTTATTTTTTATTTTTTGGAGAATAGACGCAGGGTGGTTGGGACGTTTGGCACTTTGGCTGGTGCGTTTGTGCGTGGAGTGTGTGCACTGGCCGGGTGTGTCAGTTGTGTGCGTGGTGGCGCAGTAGCGTGATAGGGATTAGCGTTTAGGTTTAGGTCAGGGGTAGTAGGGCCGGCTGGGCTTTTGTCCTGATTGGCTACCTTTCCTAAAAACTTTTTATTCTATTTTTAAAATAAACCACTTTTAAAAAATATTTTTAGCAAACAAAATATCCGGAAAGACCGGAGTTTTAATGTGAAATAAAGGAGAGGATAATTTGAAATACACAAATCGCAGACTGCTCCCGTCCGCTACGTCTTAGGTTCTTTCCATCCTTGCATGCAGCGGATCAACGAGGTTAATGAATGAAAAGGTACCCAAAAGTAATATGGTATAAACCAGACACTCTCTGTTAGAAAAATTCTAGCAGAAAAAATAATACTCCCTCCAAGCCAAATTAGTTGAATGAAATTTGTCAAGATACGGATGTGTTTAATACTAAATAATGTCGAGATACAATCGAATTTAGAAAAATCTAAGTCAACTAATTTGGGTCGGAGGAAGTAAGTAAAACCAAAGAGAGATCACACTTCAAATATAAAAACCAAATATGCGAAAACAATGTCACCTGATTTAGAAACACTGTCGATAAACCCTTGATGGCTGTGAAATACCACCTCTTTTAGACATATAAATTGTGCCATTTATCTCTTATATCATGTTTCTTCCAGCTATAGCTATCCCTTATATGCATGATTTCTCTTTCTCATTTACTTTAATACGAGCTTTGCACATTTAATAGTTTAGGTAGAATTTTAACACTTTTCCTTGTCTATGACATGTGTGTAGGTGTTGATGATGATTATGGATAAAACAAAGCCAAAAAACAAATAGAGCATAGTATGGAGGAGCTGCAGGGACCAGACTTAACCATTTGAGATGTTGAAAAAGTGAATTTTCTAGCTTCTCAAAATAAAGATCCAAGACTACAGGTTTGTAGCCCTCGATGATACGAACTCAACAAGCCTAAGAATAGCCAAAACGCAGTTTGTATAAAGAAATGACGGTCAAAATAGTAAAGGGGACAAACAGTTTGACGAGCAGCTATACGACCAGAGCTATTTTTCTGGTCATATAGCTCCACCCGTATAGTTGCCAAAAATTTCACAAGCGATGGGATTTCACCCCAGAAAAGCTCCAGAACCTTTCCTAAGTCATATGAAGGTATTGGGGGAACCCTAGGGCACCCCCAAGGCCTATATAAAGAAGGGAGGACCCAAGAGAGAGCCACCAAGCCATATCCTCCACAATAGGAGAAGGGACTAGGATCTTGAAGGCCTCCACATTGATCTACATCGTCATCTTCATCAAGAACATCTCCATCACCGATCCCCTTTGGTTACTTGTTGTAATTCTAGATTGAATCTTGGATTTGCACTTGTCTTCAATTGTATCATCATACTTCTTCCATATGCTATCCATGATGTCGGTTGCGTTCATGTGTGAGTAGTTTCCTTTGTTCTTGGGGAGATGGAGAAACCGTAGTATGAGATTGAATTGAGATAAAGATTATTATGAGATATTGTTCATTATGTCTCTGTGTTAATTATCTTAATCTTGATTTTGGGAGTTGTGCACCTCCTTAATATTTGCCTCCTATTGGGAAACGATGAATGGGATTACTTGTTGGTAGACGGAGATATGATAGCACTTACTGTGACTATAAAGCTGTTGTCATTCTTTACGTACTAACTTGGGGGAATCAAGGAGAACTCATAAAGCCATGTCAATGCCATGGGAGAAATCCTTTAATATCGTAGTAATTCGATTGATGTCGATTGCTGTCTGCTGTGGTTATGAGGATGATGTGTGCAACGGTTGCTGGCTATTCGTCCATATATGGAGCTCTTCCCACACATATCATAAATGGTCTTATTCATTATAATAATTTTGATCACTCTTTCTAATTACTAGCGGTGGATCCACTACTCCATAAGAACTCTTTCCATCATCTTGTAGACCTTTGCATGCTCTTGTTTACTTATAGCTTTAGTTTACTTGTTGTTCTCTTATTTGAAAAACCCAAAATATCTTTTATACAAAACTTGCATTTTATCTTTTTACTTAGAATGTTATTTACCATTACTATTTCAGTATTTAGTTCGAAGAGTTATTAGAATTCAGACTCCTGCTCCCTGTGGGAACAATATCTTCATTTTGAAACTAGCTACAAATGATTTGTGCACTTGCAGTCATCAAGCTATTTTCTAGCGATGTTGTCAGGGAGCTAAGCGTTGTAGGTTTTTTAGCTTTTGTTTATTTATTTTAGTTTTGCTATATTTTTTTACGCTTTCTTTTTTTTGCTGCATTTGTATTTTTCTTTTATTTACAAACACAAAACCCAGAAAAATATTTGTTACTAATCATGTCTTTTGAGATAACTACCTTCCAACAGATGAAAGCTATATGGAGGAGTCAAATGGAAGGACTGTGGGAGATATTCATAAGAGGCAAGGCATATTAAAAGAATGGTTGACTTGGGTGGACAAGTATTCGTCCACACTATGTGTCGCTTACCAATTATGTTGTGATTGTTGCGGATCTTCAGATCACCTCACTTATCAATGTAAGTAAAATTATTTTGATACCGAACTAGCAAACTATAATAGAGATGAGTTTAAATGCCTTGCTGGGGAGGACACATTACAATATGAGCTTTTTATTAGTTGCCAAGAGTTGTTATTTCGTTTAAGAAATATATAGGTAGAAAGTAAACCACTCGATATGATCTATAAAGAAGTTCACCCTATATTCTGCTATTGCCATGATAACTTCCATGATAATGAATTTATTGTTGGGCGGATTAAAGCTGCCATGGAAGAATCTAACCTTTTGCAGGATGCTCCAAAATATTATGTGGAGGGAACTCCACTCAAAAATCCTCCACCCAAACCACCAGAACATGTTGTTAATAAACAGGTGGCACTTGATGTTGCACCCTCTCAACTTCTGGAAGGTAAGACTATCGCTGAACTACTCGCGGATTATCTTAGTAAGAATGAAGCTGAGCAACTTGATCAACCACTTGAATCTCCTACTTCTAAAAATAACTGTCCACGCACCTATAGTATGCATGCAAACGATATCTCATTATCTAGTAACAATTTCTATAAGTCCCAAACTTATGATGATTGTTCTAAGGAGGATCCGTGCCTAGACAGTGATTTTGGGGACTTTGGTGAGGTACTAGAAAATGAATCTTTCTATGAATATTGTGATGTTATTAACATGGGATAGGAATCCTCATTGGAAGAGGAGGATGAGTATTTTGAAGAACTGGTGAGGAATATGATGGTAAGAGAAATGTATTCCCAAATAGTGGAATATGCTAAAAAGTTAATTTCTTCGGATACCATAGACGATACAATAATATGTCCTAAATGTATAAAACTTGGGCACTACTTTCGTTTTCAATGCTCTGATACCTTTAATCAATCTTTAATGTCTTATAATAATGGTGATGTTACTAGTGAAGTATTAGAGTATATTATCTATGAAGGTGCCCATGAGTTGATAATAAATGTCATATCACGTATTAATAGTGAAGATAATTCTCTCATAAAAACAGCTTATGAAATCCCACAACGTATTTCTTGGTATTCTCGTGAACATTTTAGTGAGAATACACTTATTATGAGGAGTAAGGCATAGAGAAAACCCGTAGCGCACAAAGTTACTTGTTTATAGGAAATCGAATGTAGTGTTCCTTGGTGTTCCCAAGAAGAGGATGAACATGAAGAAGAACCACTAATCCTTGAGGATATGCAACTAATGGACATGTGGGAGCAGGTGGATTACTATTCTGGTAATTTGTCAAATTTATTCGAAGGGATGAGGAAATATAATTTTAAGACTAACAAGCTTTATGATTATGAATGCATTCCTCTCTTTAAATAATTTTTATCAACCAATACTCACATAAACAGTAATAATGTTAAACTCTTGGAATACATAGTTTATGAAGGGTCTCATGAGCTCCTTAGGAAAATTGGTATTATTATGAAAATTAGCAATAATGAGGATTTAGCAAGGTATCATAATATTATGAATTATATTGTCAATTATTGTCAAGAACATTTTACTTGGAATGCATTTGTGATAAAAAGTAAGGATCTATGTAAAACAATAGTTCCCGAAACTAACATTTTGCAGGAACCACTGGATAACAAGGAGGAACACCAAAAAGGTGAGGTTGAAGAAAAACATCATTCTACTAGTAATAAGTTTGTTTATGATGCCTCAGTCTCTAGTAATGATTCTTATTGTGTTGAACTGAAGATAATTTATCTGGGGAGGCTTTATGCCTAGATACTCATTTGGAGAACACTAATAATGATGAACTGGAGATTAATCCTTGTAGTATTAATGAGCAAGTTTTGGGATTGCACATCTTTGATGAAACATTTGTTGATGATGCTTCTTTTTGTGATTGGATTGATAACTCTAGAACTGATGAACTTGTTAGCAAGGGTGATGAACTGATGAACTTGTTAGCAAGGGTGATGAACTTGTTAACAAGCATTCGTGCTACTAAAGATGACTATTATGAAGTGTTTCCTCATGATAGTGTATCCCAAGAAGAATACTATGAATTGTATCTCGATGATGCTATCAAAGGTAAAATGTTTGCCTTTACATGTAAATATCTAATCCTTTTGTTGAAGATATCTAAGGAGGTACGCTCACCACACATGGCACATCAATCATCATTTGTGATCAATAACACATTTATCTACAAGACTCCAATGCACCGCAAGCGGGTGAGAGTTCGACCAGGCTATAATAGTAAGTGCTCCAAACCTCTTTTGGAGGTAAGAATAAATAATTCTCTAGCTCCTATCTATTGAAACCATATTGGAGAAAAGCCCGACTACTTGGTTATAAGAAAGCACTTCCCGGTGGCAACCCGGAAGTCATAAGGTGTCTTTCTTAGTTTTGTGTCTTGACTCTTGATGCATTTCTTTACTCTTTGCATGATTTGCTATTAGAGTTATCTTGTTGTCATTTTCAAAAGGTAGAATTTATTGTTACTATGTGTTTCATAACTCGGTTGTATTGAAATCCCATTTTATACATGCTGTTGTTGGTCGAAAATTAAATTTGTTATTTTACTGTCAAAACATGGTGTTTCGCTAAGTTTTAGGTTAAGAAAGAAGTTTCAAAGAAACATAATTTTTTTGATGCATCCAGAGAGTTTAACGACCAACCATACAGTGGGAATAAAAATTTCGGCCGTATAGTTCCGGTCGTATAGATATCTTTGCCATCGACAATTTGCCGTCTGAGATGCCCGCAACAAAGAAGGAGGTGACAAAGCCGAATCCAGAGTTCAAGGCATCGGAAGAGACGAAGAAGATGCCCATGAAGGATGATGACCCCTCCAAGGTGACCTAGATAGGCGTAGGCCTAGATAGCACGTAGAAAAGCGCGCTCGTCAAGTTCCTCCAAGAAAATCAAGATATCTTCACATGGCAGCCATCTGACATGACTGGAGTACCTAGGGAACTTGCTGAGCACTCTTTAAATGATCACCCGAACGCTAAACCCGTCAAACAGTCCCTACAACGTTTTAGCGATGAAAAACGTAAGGCAATAGCTAAGGAACTAGACCGGCTCGAGTTAGCTGGATTCATAGAAGAGGTCATCCACACTGAGTGGTCGGCCAATCCTGTAATGGTCCCTAAAAAGGACACCACTAATTTAAGGATGTGTGTTGATTATACTGCCTTGAACAAGGCTTGTCCCAAAGATCCGTTCGCTCTTCCTAGGATTGATCAAGTTATCGATTCTACGGCAGGCTCGGAACTCCTATGTTTTCTTGACGCATATACCGGTTATCACCAAATCCGGATGAAGGAATCTGACAAAGTCAAAACTTCATTCATAACCCCCTTTGAAACCTTCTGTTTCGTTACGATGCCCTTTGGGTTCAAGAGCGCAGGAGCTACGTACCAACGCACTACGCAACGTTGCCTCCACGATCAAATCAGACGTAATGTACATGCATATGTGGACGATATTGCGGTGATGTCCAAAAAGAAGGAAACCTTGATTTCCGACATGGAGGAAACGTTTGCCAATCTATGAAAATACAACAAAATGCTTAACCCGAAGAAAGGCTTTTTTGGAATCCCAGCCGGAAAATTGTTAGGTTTTATCGTGTCTCAAAGAGGCATAGAGGTAAACTGAGACAAAATCAAGGCTATACTAATTACTTCCAAGCCGACTCACTTGAAGGACATTCGAAGACTAACTGGTTGCATTGCTGCAGTCAGTCGATGTGTAAGCCGGCTCGGTGAAAGAGCCGCACCACTATACAAGCTCCTGAAAAAGACCAAGAAATTCGTTTGGACCGATGAAGCTGAAGCTGCGCTACAAGACCTAAAAGCAGTACTCTCCTCTGCTCCCTTCCTCGTGGCACCAGAACCACAGAAACCGATGTTGCTCTATCTCGCTGCAACAAACAAGGTCGTTAGTATCACCATGGTGGTGGAGACACAGGAGGAAAATCAGGAACACCTGGTGCAGCGTCCGACATACTATCTCAATGAGGTCCTAACTGAATCAAAACAGTGGTATCCGCACTATCAAAAGTTGGCTTACGGTGTGTTCTTAGCATCTCGTAAGTTACGACATTATTTTCATGAACATCCAATTACCATGGTGAGCACAACTCCCATGAGAGATATAATCAACAATAGTGACGCCACAGGACGCGTCGCCAAATGGGGCATAGAGCTTTCAGCTTTCGACATTGAGTACAAACCTCATACAGCAATCAAATCCCAAATCCTTGCTGACTTTGTCGCTGATTGGACAGAGACAACGAAGAATATGACCCTGCCAGAGTCGGAATATTGGACCTTGCATTTTGACGGGTCTAAAGCGCTCGGGGGCTGGAGTGGTGCTCAAATCACCCCAATGAGATAAACTTTTCTATGTATTGCAGATACACATCACGGTGACAAATAACATTGCCGAGTATGAAGCATTGCTACATGGAATCCGGATTGCTAAGGATATCGGCATCCGACGTTTAATTTGTTATGGAGATTCAAATCTTGTTGCCCAACAAGTGTCAGATATCTGTTGGGAAAACAAGCACATGGCGGCATATAGGGCTGTCGTGGATGAACTATCTAAGTCGTTTGAAGGGTTTGAAGTTCAATACACCCCTCGAACATAAAATGAGGAAGCAGATGCACTATCTCGAATAGGCTCTGCCTGGAAAAAGGTCTCGGATGGCGCTTTTTTAGAGAACCTCAAGGTTGCCTCTATAAAAGGAGTGGACGAGGAATATCTGACCAAATCCGAATCACCTTTAGTAGCAGTTCTGGCTGTGATTCCTAGTTGGACTCAACCCTACCTTGATTACTTGGTAGATGGAAAATTACTCGAAGACGAAGTTCTGTGCCGACAAATCGTCCGACGAGCAAAAGCCTACACTATAATTAGTGGTGAGCTCTATAAGCGGAGTGCATATGGGGTCTTTCAGCGTTGTGTATCTCTGGAAGAAGGGGAGGAAATCTTACGAGAGATCCACGAAGGTGAGCGTGGTCACCACGCTGCACCCAAATCTCTAGTGGCAAAAGCTTTCCGACATGGTTTTTTCTGGCTTACAGCCAAGGCAGATGCCAAACGGCTGGTCAAGACGTGCAAGGGCTGCCAAAAATACGCTAAGCAAGCTCACGTTCCAGTTGATCAGCTGCGAACAATACCTATAACATGGCCTTTCGTGGTCTGGGGGCTTGATATGGTAGGACCGTTTAAACGGGCTCCAAGTGGATTTCCTCAGCTCTTAGTGATGGTGGATAAATTCACCAAATGGATTGAGGCTAAACCCGTCACTAGTTGTGATGGAGCAACATCAAGAAGATTTTTCGAGGATGTCATAATCCGATACAGTTATCCGCATAACATTATCACAGACAATGGGAGTAACTTTTCTATGGGAGAACTTGCCGAATTCTGCAATGAACAAAATATCTGGCTTGACATTGCGTCAGTCGCACATCCGCAAGCTAATGGACAAGTTGAAAGAGAAAATAGTTTAATTCTACAAGGCCTAAAACCAAGACTCGAAGCACCACTACGACGTGCTGCGGGGTCTTGGGAAGACGAATTACCTTCTGTAATATGGAGTTTGCGAACAACTCCAAACAGGTCCACTGGATACACACCTTTCTTCTTGGTCTATGGCGCAAAAGCAGTTCTTCCTAGTGATTTGATTCACACTTCTCCTAGAGTGGCCGCGTATATTGAAGAGGATGCCAAAATTTCTTGACAAAATGATCTCGACATAGTCGAAGAAGTTCGTGTCATCGCTGAGATGAGATCAACAGCCTAATAGCAGAAGTTATGCAAGTATCATAGCCAGAGTCAGAAACCGGTCTTTCAATAAGGGCGGTTTGGTTCTCCGGCTTGTGCAATAAAGAAAGCACAAACTTCCCCAATATGGGAAGGGCCATTTTGAGTTAGTCGAGTATTGCACAATGGTTCATACTACCTAACTAATATGCGGCCAGTCAAAGAAAGACCTGCTACTAAGAAGAGAAAGAGAGGTGGAGGCAGTACAAACCCTGATGAGTTAGACAGACCATGGAATATTTCTTAGCTACGTTCCTTTTATTCTTAGTTTATTTTTCTTTGTAATCATATATGTGTACATGATCAATGATAAATAAAGTCTTGGTTTCCTCAAATTCTTTCTGATAAGTTCTTACCATCTTATTTCTGAATGATCATGTCAAAGTAGAAAATCCCAGAATACTTGAAAGTACTTTATGCTCATGTTTGTTCTGGTTTAGATTTCCGATTCTAAAATTGCTACCTTCTGGTTTAGATTTTCTAGTCTATACTTTGGTTATTTGTTTGATTGCTGGATGCGGGCATTTTCCGAGTAGTGAATTGTTGGTACTGGAAGCCGGCTTTGTTTTTGAGTTTAAACTGGTTTAGCAATTGAGCTCTATTGCTCGGCAAAGTTTCCATGCTAAAAGTTGGCCGGCTCATGAAAGGGACGAGGCGGAAAGCCAGATAAACGATAAGTACAGACAAAAAATACAAGTGCTTATGCAAACATTTCAGGCACATAATATTAAAGACAAAGTGCTGAATAGATAAAATAAAACTTAGCACTAGCAAAAGTATTATACTACTTATTTATAGACCCAAATTGTTTTCAGAACAACACATTGTTCTTTCTGATACTCTATGGTGCAGGGGGATAGTTACGAGATGTCGGCTCACTGGACACATCACCCTCGTTTTGATAACGTTCTGAGATGTTCAAATCCAATATGGTTTGATCATTGTCGGAAACTTCAGCCGTTTCTTTGGAAGGCGGAGGTGGCATGTCCACGCGGGAGAAGAAGGGAGTGTCGTAGCTAGTCAAATCAGCTACGTGGCACCCATATCCGGTGCAGGAGTCCATGATAGCCTTGATGTCTTGCTCCTGTCCATCTTCGTCCACCTTGTAGTACCCTTTGGTTACTTGCCAGATTTCCATGTTTCCATGGTGGCTCATAACCATGGTGAAAGCGTTTTGTGTCGTGGTTCACGCGTAGGACATGTTCCAGTCCTGAACAAGCTGTGGCATATCCTTGGCCTTATCTCGCACCTCAAAACCGGACATGCTATGCATGTCCGGAACCTTGAGAACTTCACCAATATCTTCGAGGGATTGGCGGAAGTTATGCAGCAAATCACCAACTTGGGTAAGCTGGTTGGTGCGAGATTTGGTAGAGGATGAGTCCATTAAGTTCAGAGGACCTGCGCATATAATGCAAAGGGGGTAATCAAATAAACCTGGACTCCAAAGATTTGGAAGATGCAGATAAGTTAGAAAAAGGGAAACATACCAAATATGACATCTTCTACTTTGGCCTTCTCTTCTCGAAGATTCTAGAGTTCAGCTCAGAGTGCCTCGGTAATATCCCTCTCTCTGAAAAGATCATTGTTGAGATCCGAGATTTTCTTATCTTGAAGCATCATCTTACGATCACGCTCCTCGGTGGCCATGGAGGTGGATTCGAGAATTTGAGCAATGCTCTTCTCATGATCCGCCTTAAGCTTATCCAGCTCTTTGTGAAGTTCCTTGTTTTCCACCACCAGGGTTTTAAGATTCTCGGCCTCTTCAATCATAGGACAGGACTGCTTTACCAGTGCTATAGTCAAAAGAACAACAGTTAAACAAAAAATTCGACTATGAAATACAAGACAAGGTTTGAGTTTCAGAATATTTACCTTCGGCCTCATCCCTGGAAACTTTCAATTGTGCATTTTGAAGCCAGAGAGCTCTGATTTCTTTCCGCTTGTTGCAAACATTCTTCAATAAATTATGGTTATCGGAATATACTTTCTGTAAGTCAGAATACCACAGAGTCAGAAGTCTACTAAAGACTCGGGCTAATATTTTTACTAATATTAGCACGAGCCTTGGGGGCTACACTAGTTCTTTCTTTGACATCCTAATGAAGCATACAGCCGGATTTCACTGTCTAGCTTCATGCTTGGGGGCTAGAGGATATGATATGAAATAAGGAAAACCGGGAGTTGGAATTTCGACTTACATATTGTTCGCGAGTGAGTTTGTCCAAACTCGCATTAACTTCAACAACAACCTTCTCGGCGAGGGTTAGGGGGACCACTAGCGCAGTTGGAAGCTCGCTGGTCCTCAGCTTCTCGTCGTGAAGACGAACATGTTCAAGAAGATTAGAGTGCTTGATATCCTCTACTTCTTGTGCTTCTGCTTTGGTAGAGATAGTCCGGTTTTCCAGGTATTGTCGGGCTAGCCGTTGAAACTCCTCCACAAACTTCTGAGATAAGCCAAGTTTGGCAAGTCCCAGATTGTCCAGGAGATTGTCGGCAAAGGTCTCTTTCGAGGGATCATTACCCGAAGAGGGTTCACCCTTATCAACACTTGAGTCCCCCATGGTGACGCCAGTCTGTGATCCAAGGATCACTGGCTCTGCTGTTTGAGCCAGATCATCTGCAACAATCAGAGATGGAGTAATCTCCAGCGCTATAGAAGGCTAAGGGGCAGGAGTCGGAGGAGCTATGGCAGTAGAAGTCAAGTTGAGCGTCGACTGACGTAGACGCTTCGAGATAACCCATTTCCCTTTGCCGTTGGTGAGCTGTTTAGTTCTGAGAAGGTAATAGAACAAAGAACATTACATCTCGGAAGGAATTACGAGCAAAATACAAAGATCTTGTGAGGAAAGATTATCTCTTCACAACGGGCACTTCTTTTGTGCCGATGGCCACTATCGGGGCTTTGCGCTTCCGGGGAACTATGTCCGGCAGTGGAATCAATTCACCCTCATCCTGAGAAAACTCAGGAGGATATCCCTCGATAGGAGCGAACTACGACTCGGGGAGGTCAGCAAGCTGAAAAACAGAAGTATCTTAGTATGGCAAAAATAACATAAAGATGAGCACATAAAAAGGGTTGCCGCTAAAGCTTACCGACACAAAGGGATTTTATGTTGTATGCATGTCTAGGGACAGCTCTGAAATCTCCCTCTCAATCTGCTCCCTTATAAGCCATTTGATTTGGCTTACTTAATATTTTGGCTCATAGGTTTTGGGGCTGATGCGGAGGGAATCCTTCTTTGACGACGTGATGGAATGCATCAGTCGATCTCCATGATGTTGAAGAGCTTTAATCCAGCGTGCCACCCAACATTGAACTAAGTCGGACCCTCTCAGGCCCTTGTGTTTCATCAGATACTCAATCCTCCTCTTGGCGAGGAGCATATCTTCACTAAGAGCTAGAGCGAGCTCGTCCCAGGACTCTTGGGGCGTGGTGGCTCCGTCGATGAAAGCCAGCAAAGCATGATCTTTGCCGGGAGCGGGAATATCCTTGTGATAGAAAAAAGTGGACGACCATTGTTTGACCGACTCACTAGCCATGATCCGAGGATAGACACGCTCTCGCCTAACCGAAAAACTAATGGTACCGGTAATATAAGGATTGCCGGCAGTAATGGAATTTCTCCGGACATGGAAGTAGTACCGAAAGAGAGTAAGGCTCGGTCTAATGCCGAGATACCCCTCGCACAAAGAGGCGTACGCACTCATATCTAAGATGGAGTTCAGGGGGAGATGATGGAGATGAACTCCGTAATGACCTATGACCTCAGAAAAGAAATCTGAGGGAGGAAAGCTCAGACATCTGTCAAGGTGAGTGCCGAAGTGCACTCGCTCGTCTTCGCGGGGGTGGGGGATGGTTTCGCCGAAGCCGCTCCGCCAGTCGCCGGCACGGAGGAGCCTTCTTCTTCAACGACACGGAGCCTGTGATCGTCGAGGACGCACGGGATCCAAACCCCACGGTAGCTCTCCTTCTTCTTCGGCGCCGTTGTTGCTGCCGTCGCCGCTGTGCCGGAGGATGATGCAGAAGCCATTTTTTGGTGCGCCGGTGACCTTGGATGGGCGGCGCTGGAGATTTTTTGGGGAACAGAGGAGCTCTAAGTTCGTGGGAGGCGTAAGGGAGAAGGAAACGGCGCAAAGTGCTGGTGAGGAGAGATGAGGAATAGGATCTTCACAGCTCATATCCACCGGCGGCGTCAAGATTCGTGTAAATGCTACAGTAAACGTGCCACGCATCGTGGAAAGAGCTGGGAAACCCCCCACGATTATTACGCCGCCTCGATCTCCATGCACACATTCAAACGGCGCCTCGGTTCCGTGAAAGGCGGACCCACCAAACGTCGTGCTGACAGGAAATGTCTGTCAGTGACGTGACTTGACCATGACCGTTGTCAGGTTACGTCAGATACCAAGTTCCGTCTTAGTTTGAATTTCGAGATGGAAATCTGAATAAACGTACTCATAGCTCCAACTCATTTTTTGAGACCCGGATCGTATCTTTTCATTTGATGTTTCAGGAACCCTTAAAGATCCTGCAAGCCGAAGATCAAGCTAGATGATGATGAATCCGACTTTGGATCATGGAGGCCTCCGGGGGCTGCTATTGGGGATATACTTTCCGGGTATCCTCATAG
This sequence comes from Avena eriantha, assembly GCA_910589775.1. Taxonomy (NCBI): domain Eukaryota; kingdom Viridiplantae; phylum Streptophyta; class Magnoliopsida; order Poales; family Poaceae; genus Avena; species Avena eriantha. The sequence continues at coordinate 116,056,368 of OU342745.1, forward strand.
TACCTCACTGACCAGGGTGGCCCACTTCGGGTTAGAGCTTTTATTCATGGGCGGCCAAGTCAGGGAGAAGAGACGGAGTTCAGTCCGCCTACAGGAAAGCCCAGAAGACTTACCGACATAGGCCCATAGTGTTACTTGTAGTTCAATATGTACTCTGTAATAGACTCTTAGTCATAGCCGGATAGATCTCTCATGTAAACCCTAGGTCGGATATCTATATAAGCCGTCCTAGGTAGAGCCTTTAGGGAACACCTCAATAGTCTACAATCTCAACTCGCACAGGCAAAACCCTTGTAACCCATATTCCGGCTCTGCCGTATTATTGGATTGCTAGCAAGAGTAGGATCCGTCCAAAGCCGGTGGATTTGAACCTGGGTAAACTAGAGTGCTCACCGTCCCGAAATACCGTACGTCTCACACCCCTCTCTTCCACATGCCTCGAGGACCCCCTCATGGCGTACTTGTCATCAATCCGACGATAGAGAGTTTAACGACCAACTATACGGTGGGAATAAAAATTCTGGTCGTATAGTTCTGGCCGTATAGATATCGATGCCTTTGTAAATTTCTTCCAAAGTATGCAGAAGGTTTAACAACCAACTATACAACAGGAATAAATATTCCGGCCGTATAGTTCCGGCCGTATAGATATCGATGCCTTCATCGAATTTCTTTTCCAAGGTACAATAAGTTTAATGACCAACTATACGGCGGGACCTTTTTTATCCGGCCATATAGTTGTGCCCGTATAGTTGGGAAAACCCCTCAAACGCCAACTAGAAGGTAACCATTGCTCAAAATTTTATTCTTTCTTCTTCTAAAAACCTTGAAACACCACCTGGGAGCTTCTCCCATGATCTAGAGAAGCCGAGCATATGGAAGGAATAAATTTCTACCTCAGAAACCTCCTAGAATGTAATTCTATATATAAGTTCATGTTTTCTTTTTTACTTTCCTTTTATCGGTGGGGTAAACAAACATTGTTCGTATACCAAACTGATGAATTTTATTTTGTGTGTTATTTTTGAAGGGACTTGAACCATGAGTGACGACGTGTAAGGTTGTGCCGACTGTGCAAACACTCACATGAGCCACGTGGTTTCTTTAATTCAACGCTTCGACAATCAGTGTCTGGTAAAACATTCCGACTCGAACCTCTTTTAATAAGCGCATAGGGGTTGCGCACTCGTGTCTCGTATCCTGTTTTACTCGCACCTCATCACAATCTAGGCGAGGCATCTTGTAGAACTAGTTTGCTGACTTAAGCGTGGTTCTTAGGTTGATAAACCGACTCAGTGGGACATGTATTTTTATCACTTGTGAGCTAAACCGTGTCTTTAAAAACACAAAAATATTTTGTTTTCTTTTTAGTTTTTAAGCAGGTCCTCAAGGAATGCACACCGGGCCATATCAAGAAATACATGTTGAAGCAAACGTTCTTTGTCCATCAAAAGAGAGGTTACTTGTATCTTAACTGTAAAGTGTGTCACCCTTGTTTTCAATTAATCTTGGGTCGGTAACCACTTATCACACACTCTTTTGGAAACTGTATTTTCTCTTTTATTTTGGTGATATACTCAAGTTTGGTTCTTGCAAAGTTATAAGCTTGGGGATGTTTTTTATGCATGCGTAGAGTCTTGTGCAATGTTCGTATTCAATGAAGGTTTAATTAAATCAAGTATCCCGCTGTTTTTGAATGCTCGTTTAAGTGAATCTAGTTCTGTATTCATGTGGGGATACACTTTCTCATGATAGGCACCATAGGAGTTGAATTAGAGCTTGTATGCATCTTGCCAAATTGTTTATCAAGCTTGTGAAACTATTTGTGATCCTCTAGAAAACATTGCCACAATATCTACACTTGGAAATAATGAATACTTAATCAAGATCTTTTGAAATTTTTTGGTTGTCACTAAATAGCATTGTCTTGAATGAATAGGTTATGCTCGATGATGTCTACGCACTTCTATTCTAGTAGACAGTTGTTGGGCCTCCAAGTGCAGAGGTTTGTAGAACAACAGCAAGTTTCCCTTAAGTGGATCACCCAAGGTTTATCGAACTCAGGGAGGAGGTGGTCAAAGGTATCCCCTCTCAAGCAACCCTGCAATCAAGATACAAGAAGTCTCTTGTGTCCCCAACACACCCAATACACTTGTCAGGTGTATAGGTGCACTAGTTCGGCGAAGAGATAGTGAAATACAAGTGGTATAGATATAAGAAAACGGTGCAAGAAAATAGCTTGATGGCATGTAAGAGACTAAATGCAAACTGAAATAAAGATGGAAGCAAGCAAACATGTAACAGATCTAATTGAAAATGGTGTATCAATGCTTAAAAACAATGCCTAGGGATCATACTTTCACTAGTGAACACTCTCATATAAGTATCTTCTTCTTTATGATACTATGCTGAACTACTCTCCTGTTGGACACTCTAATCGATGGTAGGGCTATAACAGCACACCTCAAAGTTCATCTTTCCCATCTAGATAACCCCACACTGTCACCTTGAGTACTAGATGGGTCCAACAAACACCAAAATTTCGTAAAGACATCCAACTCCAAATATAACTCATAACAAGTATTTGTAATCTCTAGCCTAAGTGCCACCATGGTGTGCACACTGTCAACTTCACACACATGGGGAGAGCAGAGTTCTATTAAAGTACTTGAGTAGCAAGGTAGATCTACTTGATTACAAAGCTCATGATCACAATATGATCATGCATAGAGAGAGAGATGAACACATAGCTACCGGTAGAACCATTAGCCTCGAGAGAGAACTACTCCCTCCTCATCATGGGAATCAGCAATGGTGATGGAGATGGTGGTGGACATCGATGGAGATGGATCCGGGGGCACTTCCCCGTCCTGGCAAGGTGCCGGAACAGAGACTTTCTGTCCCCCGAATCTCCCCTTTGGTGGCGACGGCGCTGCGGAATATTTCGTGGATTTATGATTGACGACTTAGGGTTTCTGCATCGGGAGGCATCTATAGGCGAAGAGGCAAGGTCGGTGGGCGGCCAGGGGGCCCACACAACCTGGTGGCGCGGCTAGGGCTAGTCAGCGCCACCATATGGTGTGGCCACCCTGTGGCCCCTCTCTGTCTCGTCTTCTGACTCCGTGAGTCTTCCGGTAAAATATTGACTTTGGCTTTTGTCCGGTCCAATTCCGAGAATATTGATTTTCTGACTTTCCTGGAACCAAAAATAGTAGAAAACAGGCAACTGGCACTATGTCTCCAAAGTGTGGACAAAACATAAGAAAGTAGATAAAACCAAGCATGTAACATCAAAAATTATAGATACATTTGCAATGTATCAACATCCCCAATCTTAACTCCTGCTTGTCCTTGAGTAGGTAAGTGATAAAAAGAAAGAATAATTTTTGAGGTGACATGCACCATCATAAACTTGATCAAAGTATTTGTAAAACATTCAAAGCTGGGATCATAGTACTTCAATCATAACATCAAAGAGAAAGTTCTAGCAATAAGACAAAGCAACTGTGATGCAACATGAAAAGGCACAAACAAAAGATTCATGAATAAAAATGCTTTGCAAGACGTTTGATTGTTTCACATAAAGAAAACATAGCATAATAGTATTCAGCTTGTCCCTCACAGAGTAGCAAACATAAATGCATAGGACACCTTCAAAGTTCATAAGAGTGACTAGATACAAATAGTTTAAGAACAAGCAATATCAAAGTTATGCATCAATCAACAAGTCTTGGGACAATGCACATAGAACTAAGAATGGCCACTATGCTCTCAAAGTAGGTGCATGAAGGTAGAAGGTGGAGACTCAATATAAAATTGGATGAAAGGCCTTCATAGAAGGAAGGAGGGATTCAAGTCTCATAAAGAGCTTCCAAAAATTATGGTACTTATTAGCTTTCAGCTCTCATTGCCCATATCATAAGCATCTTTAGGTGATTAAGGTTAAAGTGAACAAACTATGGAGGATATGCTTGACGAAGTATAAGTTGGAAATCTCATGTTCCTTGAATACGAGGGTCGCTCCTCATGCTACTCAAGTTTAGTTACCGGTAAGTTCTTGTCATAGTAAGTACATGTGTATCATAGAGAACCACCAACGAGGTACCCCTTGCCCGATGATACGGAAGAATCCCCATATCAAAATGACAAGGCAAGCAGACAACGAGCATCTCAGCAATCTTCTTATTTACCATGGGAATATGGTGCTTTTTTATATCTTTCCTCTTTTCATATATATCTTTTTTCTTTTTCTCTTTTTTCTCAATATCTGACTCTTTTTTTATGAGAAGAATGCTTGATAGACAGCTCATTATGGTTACGCTGCAGGTTTCCACCATGACAGCATGGATTAGGCCAGCGGCCTAGGCGTTTCTCTAACACATATACATAACTCCATGGACTTACAAGCTCCCCTTTCATTTCACACCGACGACATCCATAGACAAAAGAGCATGATATCAACTAGGTACAAAGTACCAGTGCAATGTTAAAAGCGTTCCCCATGACAGCATGGTTCTACTAATCCCCAACAAGTAAGTGGAAGCATATACAACATAGACAACACAATGGTTCAATTTTATTAAGGGCAAGAAAAGTAAAGTGTGCCATCAAGTTCGTGAGAGCTTTAATCACTAGTTTTCTCATAACAAGTTTAATTCGGAAGGTAGATAAAAACATGAATATACTTGGAATAGCATATGCTAGTAGGTAGGTATTGTGGACTCTTTGGAGTAACTTGGTTTTAGGAGTTGGATGCATGAGTGCAACTCATACTTGGTTGCGGAGGCTAGCAAAAGACTGGGAGCGACCAACTAAGAGAGCAATAATGGACATAATCATGCAAAGCGACAAAACATCATTGATCAAAGCATAAAGTGGTACTACAAGTTGAAAACTAAAGGATCATAAAGGCTATGGTGACTTGGGATAGTCATAACATGGTGTGAGCATGTGCCAAATCAACCCAAATAAAGAATCAAAGGAGAATACCACAATACTATGCTTTAATATGCTAAAACAACACAAGATTCTTCAAAGGCACATTAACCAATCTCAATTGTTTATAACATGTCATGCTACAGCAAAGATCACTAAGCATAAAGCCAAAAAAATATCAAGCATGGCATTACAAATCACATGCCATAGTCAAAAACAAGCTCTCTTTACCATTTAAGCAATGAACTTTCCTACTCTTTTCCAATCCAAACCAAACTATTTGAAAACCAATGTATGAAAGAGGGGGTCCAACCAATTTATTCAGCAAAATAAGAAAATCAAGCAAACGAAAAACCAAAATGAAAACGAAAAAGAAGACGCTCCAAGAACAACACAACTGTGCATGAAACAATAAAAATGAAGTGTTTGGAAGAAACCTAGGGTTTTTATTAATGAAGAGGGGGGTGCCTTGGGCATCCCCAAGATTTGACGCTTGTACTTCTTGGATATTTCTTGGGGTGACACGTGTAGCATCCCCAAGCTTGAGCTTTAGTCCATCCTTCATCTCATTACTCATTCCTTCCATACACCTGAAATTTTTTCCTTCATACAAAAACTTCACACAATCTTTATTAGCAATATTAGTGCACTCAAGATAATAAGTCTTTAGGTTCAGTTCTAACACAAATAAAACTTCCATAAAACACTAGATACTGTAGCACTTCTCTCAAAAAGCTCAATTCCCGAAAAAACTCAAAAAGGAACCAACAAGAAGCAAATGCAAATAATGGCAGAAATCTGTCAAAACAGACCAGCAGGTAAAGACGAATTTTTTAGAAGACCTTCTGTTGCTCAAATCAGAAAGTGTTAACGAAAGTTAGATAACAACCTGGGTCAGAAGCACAAAAATTCACGCCTCAAAAGGACGTATAGAGATTTTACACGAATTTTTACAGTGAAGCATAAAAATTTGTTTCGGGACAACAACTTTCCCAATCATTACTTCTCTCTCATTAGAGGTTACTCTTGACACAAAAAGCAAATAAAAAGGATAAGGAGCGGTTATTACTGAAGTAATAACTTCCAAGACTCAACTAAACCTTTTGGGTTATCTCCCAATAAGTACTTTTCTTTAACGCCTTCAAGTTAGGCATAATAGTTTGAGAAGATGCTCACATAAGAAATATGAATTGAAGTAAAAGAGAGCATCAACAAGAAAATTCAAAGCACATTTAAGTCCAACCCACTTCCTACGCATAGGAATCTTGTAAAGAAACAATTCATGAAAGCACAAAGCAACAAGCATAGTAAAGCAAAACAAGTGCAACTTTAAGACTTTCAACATAAAGAGGGGAAACTTAATATTGTTGAGATACATAAAACCATGTTTCCCTCTCTCATAATAACTTTCAGTAGCATCATGAATAAAATTAACAATATAACTATCACATAAAACATTCTTATCATGAGCCACATGCATATAATCATTATTACTTTCCACATAAACATAGTCATTCTTATTAATTGTAGTGGGACCAAATTCAACAAAATAGCTATCGTTATTATTCTCATCACCATAATCATCAAATATAGGAGGCATATTGTAATCATAATTAATTTTCTTATCAATAGTAGGTGGACTTAAAATATCATATTCATCATTGTAATCATCATATATTGGAGGTTTGGTATCATCATAAGCGATACAATACCTATCTTCCAAAGTTGGGGAACTAAAAAGATCATTTTCATAAAAACTAGCTTCCCCAAGCTTAGACTTTTCCATAGCATTACCAATGTGATAGAATTTTCATAAAAATAATTCATACTAACAACATTGCTATTAGCATGCAAATAAAATTCCATAGGGTTTTTAATTTTCTCTTCAAACACTTCATGTCCTAACTCAAGATAAATACTATAAAGCTCTCTAATTTTTTTATTGTTTTCCATTAAGCCTAACTAGTGAAAACAAGAAACAAAAAGACAAAATTGCAGAATCTAAAGGAAATAACTTCAAGCACTTACACTGGAGGATGTGAGTACCTTTTACCTTACCTCCCCGGCAATGGCGCCAGAAAATAGCTTGATGTCTATGCACTTCTATTCTTGTAGACAGTTGTTGGGCCTCCAAGCGCTGAGGTTTGTAGAACAGCAGCATGTTTGCCTTAAGTGGATCACCCAAGGTTTATCAAACTCCGGGAGGAAGTGGTCAAAGGTATCCCCTCTCAAGCAACCCTGTAATCAAGATACAAAAAGTCTCTTGTGTCCCCAACAAACCCAATACACTTGTCAGGTGTATAGGTGCACTAGTTTGGCGAAGAGATAGTGAAATACAAGTGGTATAGATATAAGAAAACGGTGCCAGAAAATAGCTTGATGGCGTGGAAGAGACTAAATGCAAACTGAAATAAATATTGAAGCAAGCAAACATGTAACATATCTAATTGCAAACGGTGTATCAATTCTTAGAAACAAGGCCTAGGTATCATACTTTCACTAGTGAACACTCTCATATAAATATCTTCTTCTTTATGATACTACGCCGAACTACTCTCCGGTTGGACACTCTAATCGATGGTAGGGATATAACAGCACACCTCAAAGTTCATCTTTCCCATCTAGATAACCCCACACTGTCACCTTGAGTACGTAGATGGGTCCAACAAACACCACAAATTTTAAAGACATCCAACTCCAAATATAACTCATAACAAGTATTTGTAATCTCTAGCCTAAGTGCCACCATCGTGTGCACACTGTCAACTTCATACACATGGGGAGAGCAAAGATCTGTTAAACCACTTGAGTAGCAAGGTAGATCTACTTGATTACAAAGAACATGATCACAATATGATCATGCATAGAGAGAGATGAACACATAGCTACCGGTAGAACCCTTAGCCTCGAGAGAAAACTATTCCCTCCTCATCATGGGAATCAGCAATGGTGATGGAGATGGTGGTGGAGATCGATGAAGATGGCTCCGGGGGCACTTGCCCGTCCTCGCAGGGTGCCGAAACAGAGACTTTCTATCCCCCGAATTTCCCCTTTGGTGGCGGTGGCGCTGCGGAACTTTTCATGGATTTCTGAATGACGACTTAGGGTTTTTGCATCGGGAGGCATCTTATAGGTGAAGAGGCAAGGTCGATGGGTAGCCAAGGGGCCCACACCACCTGGTGGTGCGGCCAGGGCTAGCCCGCGCCCACCATATGGTTTGGCCACCCTGTGGCCCCTCTCCGTCTCGTCTTCTGGCTCCGTGAGTCTTTCGGTAAAATATCGACTTTGGCTTTTGTCTGGTCCAATTCCGAGAATATTGATTTTCGAACTTTCCAGGAACCAAAAATAGCAGAAAACAGGCAACTGGCACTATGGCTCTTATTAATAGGTTAGTCCAAGAAATCATATGAAAAGTACTCCAAAGTTTGGACAAAACATAAGAATGTAGATAAAACCAAGCATGGACCATCAAAAATTATAGATACATGTGCAATGTATCACTCGACCCCATAATGTCAAAACAATAGACTTGATAGTTTGCTTATGGAAGGATTTGTCAACTGGAAATGATATTTCGAAGTTTTGAGTTCTATGCTAAATAAGGTGTTCATTAATTGTCTTAAGAGTTTAGCCTGAAGATACTCAAACACCATAGATGTGATGATCGGCTTGATAGTACTATATGAAAGGATTTGTTTTAAGAAACTAATATTTAGCAGTAATTGAGATGCATGCCAAATCTTGATCCGTTAATTAAAGTATGATATTTCTTTATGTGTGTCTGCACCACTGTCGCACAACATGGGATGCTAACAACTCCGTTGGCCTTTGAACAGTCCAAAAACAGGAAACTCTTGTAATTTGGCTATGTGTTACCCAACGTATATAGTATGAATGCTATATTTGGGTATGCATTGGTATTCTCATGGGCATGCGTTCAATGCAAAAGAGGGAATACTCCTCTGACCGTTATGAGAAATCATTATACCGAAAAGGAAAACCTTGGTAATGGTCACGAGTATCCATTCTTAGCCTGCACAGTCTGATTAAACACACTAAGTTTTGGCATGATCTCATTATTGATGAACTGAACTTTTAGAAAGACAAAGATTTGAAAATGAGTGTTTGATAGCCATGATTCATTGATGTGGATGACCAAATGAGACACTCTAATGCTATGCTTCTTTTGGCATAAATCTCGTTACTAAAAGATAAACTTTCTGAAAGTACAATAACTGATGTTTGCACTTGCGAGACTTAACTAAATAACATGATTGGGTAGCTTTATTCCTTTTTATGCTTGACATCTATTTGTGACTAAGTTTTCCCTCATAAAAAATAATGATATGAAAAGTTATACAAAAGGTGCAATAAGAGGATCACAAGTTTGTCTGCAAGTAGATTCACTATTGACATGGAGCATATAAGTTTTGATGAATCTTTAGTGGTCTTTATAACTGAGCTTGTGTTGCCTTGTATGAATACATGTTTTCTCTCTTCAAGCTTGTAGAAGAAATAAGGATGCAAGACATTGATTTCCAATGGTAAGCTATTTCACAACCATTAATTTATTACCGACCCTTCCTACTCGAGGAAGAGCAAGGTCTAGCTTGGGGAACTTGATGGCTGTTAAATACCACCTCTTTTAGCCATATAAATTGTTCCATTTATCTCTTATATCTTATTTGTTCCAGCTATAGCTATGCCTTATATGCATGATTTCTATTTCACATTTACTTCCATATGAGCTTTGCACATTTAGTAGTTTAGGTAGAATTTTATAACTTTTCATTGTCTATGACATGTGTGTAGGTGTTGATGATGATTATGGATAAAATAGAGGCAAAAGGAACAAATAGAGCATAGTATGGAGGAGCTGCAGGGACCATACTTAGCCATTTGAGAGGTTGAAAAGTGAATTTTTCCAACTTCTCAAAATAAAGATCCAAGACCACAAGGTTGTAGCCCTCAACGATATGAACTCAATGAGCCCAAGAACACCCAAAATAGAGTTCTTATGAAGAAATGGTGGCCAAACTACTAAAGGGGGCAAACAGTTTGACGAGCAACTATACGGCCGGAGCTATTTTTCTGGTCGTATAGCTCCACGCATATAGTTGCCAAAAATATCGCAAACGACGGGATTTCGCCCCAAAAAATCTCCAGAACCTTTCCTAAGTCATATGATGGTATTGGGGGAACCCTAGGGCACCCCAAGGTGTATATAAAGAAGGGAGGACCCAAGAGAGAGCCACCAAGCCATATCCTCCACCATGGCGGAGCCCTGCCGCTGTCCCATCACCATACCCACCTCCAAACAGATCTACACCATCACCATCACACAAGAGGAGAATGGACTAGGATCTTGAAGGCCTCCACATCAATCTACATCGTCATCTTCATCAATAACGTCTCCATCACCGATCCCCTTTCGTTACTTGTTGTAATTCTAGATTGAATCTTGGATTTGCACTTGTCTTCAATTGTATCATCATACTTCATCCATATGCTATCCATGATGTTGATTGCCTTCATGTGTGAGTAGTTTCCTTTGTTCTTGGGAAGATGGAGAAACCCTAGTATGAGATTGAATTGAGATAAAGATTGTTATGTGCTACTGTTCATTATGTGTCTGTGTTAATTTCCTTCATCTTGATGTTGGGAGTTGTGCACCTCCCTAATATTTGCCTCCTATGGGGACTTGACGAAGGGGATTACTTGTTGGTAGACAGAGGGATGATAGCATTTACTGTGACTATGAAGCTGTTGTCATTTTTACGTACTAACTTGGGGGAATCAAGGAGAACTCATAAAGCCATGTCCATGCCATGGGAGAAATCCCTTAATACCGTAGTAATTCGATTGATGTCGATTGCTGTCTTCTAGGGTTATGAGAATGATGTGTGCAGCGGTTGCTGGCTATTTGTCCATATATGAACCTCCTTCTACACATATCATAAATGGTCTTATTCATTATAATAATTTTGATCACTCTTTCTAATTACTATCGTTGGATCCACTACTCCCTGAGAACTCTTTCCATCATCTTGCAGACATTCGTAATCATACTTCCATGCTCTTGTTTACTTACAGCTTTAGTTTACTTTTTGTTCTCTTATTTGAAAACCCAAAAATATCTTTTATACAAAACTCGCATTTTATCTTGTTAGTTAGAATGTTATTTAGCGTTACTATTTCAGTATTTAGTTCAACTAGTTATTAGACTTCAGACTCCTGATCCCTGTGGGATCAATATCTTTATTTCAAAACTAGCTACAAACGATGTGCACTTGCAGTCATCAACCCTCAAACAAAGGATCCGAAAAACAATTTTCATCTCTCTTAGTATCCATATTGTGAAAATCAGGATATGGCAAAGACCAATAAATTGTTTTGCTTCTAGAAATAAAGGAATAACTTGTTAGGGATATGATCGTCTTATTTACACATATGGAATAGAGTGTGAAACATGACTACTTGTATTGGCTGATTTAGAGATTTAGGGGTATTTGGTTGTGTTTAAATTTGTCTTTTTATTTTGGTGCACAAAAGCACTTAAATGGGTGCTTTTTATTTTGGTTTTTGGCTGATACAATCATACAACTATAACCAAAGCAATGTGCTTTGGTGATTTATCAGTAAAAAAATAAAAATAGATTTAAGCCCAACAAACACTGCCTTACTATTTCAATGGAGTTTTTCACAGTATGCATGAGGATTTAAACTAAGTGGAACCTTATAGTCCAGATTTGTTTCCTCTCGCTTGGGTTTATTTGTTTCCACATGAGACACACATTTTTGTCTCCCGTTGCAACGCACGGGCATTTGTGCTAGTATAAACTAGCTCGTTGATTAACAAGATGATCAAGGTTTCCTGATCATGGACATTGGATGTTGTTAATAACGAGGTCACAACATTGGTGAATGATGTGATGAACATTCCTCCGAAGTATAGCATTACGATCAAAGTCATTATGTTTATATTGCTATAACATAATACAAAGTAATCTTACTCCTCAGACCATGAGATCATGTTAATTGCTGACAATAGAAGAGTAACTTGATAACATCAAACATCACACCATAACATGGTGACTATAAAGGTGGGTTCATATCCTCTGAAGGTGTTATGTTGAGGCTTATGGATCAAGAGTGGGATTTGTCCATCCTGATGACGGATAGATATACTCTGGGCCCTCTCGGTGATATCACATTGAGATAGGTTGCAAGCAAGTGATGTGATCACTAGAATGTTATATCACTAGAATGAGAAAAGAGTGCATGTCGGTAACAAGATCAAACTAGGTATTGAGATACCGATGATCAAATCTCGGACATGTAATATGTTGTGAGACAAAGGGATTTTGTTACTAGCCTTAAAGGTTCTCACTATCACAGATGTCATCGTTGAATGTGTGGGAGTCACTATGGATCTCCAGGTCCTGCTTCTGATAATTGATCGGAGAAGGGTCTCGATCATGTCTGCATTCTTCGCGAACCGTAGGGTGACAGACTTAAGGGATACCAACACCATTTGGAGCAAATGTGTTCCAGAGAAAAGATTAATAAAGCGCTGGAATTATTTCAATGGACACCGAAATTGTTTCAGGTGAAATTGCTGAAATTAGTTATGCATGTGATATTGAAATATTGTAGGGGTTTTATGTGAATGTTTGTTAATTAAAATAATTAACAAAATAATGAGAGTTGCATTAAATTTCGTGGAAATTTAATGCAAGTGAGTGGAATTTTGAGTGGAGTCAAATTTATGTCAGCGGAGCTTCCAACCACATGAATGAGAGGAGGTGGAGGGGCTCCTCCATGGTAGCGGATGCCCCTCCCCTATAAAAGGCCTCCCTCACCTCCTAACAAATCACACAGCCTCGTGAAGGATATTTCTCCCCCTCTTGAATTATTCCTCATTGGTCTCGAATTAGCGAGATACATGTTCCTAGTGGCTTTTCGTCTGGAAGGAGTTGTTGCATCCGCTACATCGCTGGAGCGAGGAGGCGGAGGTTGTTCGGTGGACCGGACATGTGTACGAGCACGAATGCGCTGTTGATTTGCGGTGCTAGGACTTCCTCTCGATCTTGAGATCGGCAAGTGATCGACTACATTATCCATGAGCCAAATCTCATTACACTTTGTCGGTCTTCAAGGTTATGATCTCTATAGATGTATATCCACCCGTTGCTTGTATCTAGTAGATAGATCTTGGTGCTTAATAGTTCCCATGGTAGGAATTTTTTTGTTTTCTATGCTGCGAACCCAACACTTATCGAGAAACTTTGGCATCCTCTTCAATATACGTGGTAAATCACGGAGAAATATGTATTAGGTCACTCAGAAGTATTGCCTCTATGTCGTAAACTTAGAAGAAAGGTGTGTATCCGCTTGACCTATTGGGAGTAGTTCGTAATCTCTAGATAACAAATGGTAATTCTTCCGCCGAAGCCCCCATAGCACGATAAAGTGGTGCTTCCAGACGAGGTCGGAGTACTTGTAAGATTAGGCCATTTTCCCTTTCGACTTGTCCATTGTCTTGTGGATGTGTGATCGATGCAATGTTGATTCAGACCCCTTGTTCTTCACAAAACTCGACGATTTCTCCCATTAAAAAGTTACTCCTATTGTCCGTGATAATGCTATGTGGATAACGTAATCTAATGATAATGTCCTCGGTGAACTTTTTAGCGGTGGCCCATTGCAACTTGTTACCGGTTTGGCCTCCATCCATTTGGTGAATTTATCCACCATCAATAATAGGTGGGTAAATCCGCACTTTGCCCGCGTAAACGGCCATACTATGTCAATCTCCAAGACCGCAAAGAGCCATGTAATTGAAATTGTTCGCAGCTGATTAGCCGGAACATGGGCTTGATTGGCATACTTTTGGCAGATTTCCATGTATTGACTAGTTTCTTGGCATCTTCCTTAGTTGTTAGACAGAAAATGAATCTGGCTGCTGCGTGATGGAGGCATTCGCCTACGTGGGTTTCCCTTAGGATTTCCACTCCTTCTTTTGGATAAACACAATGCTAAAAACCCCATAAACACTCCGCTTATAGAGCTCATCATTGACTATCGTATAGGCTTTTGCTTGTCGGACGATCTGTCGGCTTAGAACCTCCTTTTGGGTAATTTTTTATCTACCAATAAATCAATGTATGGTTTTGTCTATCTGGGAATAATAGCTATCACATCTATAAGTGTTGAGTCGGATTTTTTTGGATACTACTGATCAACTCATGTGATAGAGGGAACTTTTAGGTACTCCATGTGACATGGGTATACCCTACTAGTACTCGAGTTTGGCTTATATGTTCCAGGTACGACAGAAGCACACGGCGTTGCCAAGGCCCAATGCAGAATTCGGGTGACCCATGGACTCTCCGATTGCTTGCAATGCAAGAAGAAGTTTAAGATAAAAAGTTCAAAGGGATGAATCCTAATCTATAACCGACTCGACCTGCTACCCGAGACCTAGCCTATCTATATAAAGGCTAGGAGGGGGCGGCGAGGAGGACAACCGCCACCCTAGTGTCTAGAACCATCGCCAGATTGCATCTGTGCACCCCTGTAATCTTCGATTCCTTCGGTAATTCCAAGAGCAGACAAGCAAGAGTGGGGACCACTACGAGGCCTGAACCTGCGTAAACCTTGCGTCCCTGTGTGCTTGTATGCTAGCCGACTGATGCCTCCAGTGCTCCCTCCTTCTCCAAAACCCAAGTCCATAACAATGGGCATTGACGAGTTAAACCCTCGTCAATTGGGTACGTCTGTGGGAATTGGGAGTGCTGATGTCGCGGCTTCTTCAGCCCCGCTACCGCAATCTACAACTCTGCAACAGCAGAGATTCGACATCTCTTCGGCACTTTTGCCTTCACCGTCCACACGCCAGCCACTCGCCCGGCTTTCGAGTCCGTGGGCGATGGGATCAGCCTGGCGATCGGGAGCTTCCGCTTCCAGGTCGGTCAACTGGGCACGCTTCGCATTGCTGACCAGCCGGGGCACCCGTGATTTCTCCAGCATCATGGTTCCCGCCACCAATTGGCACCCTCAGCGAGCTCAACGCCCCGGCAATAGCTGGGAGCACGGACAACGACATCAGTCGCAGATCCAATCTAGGTGACCTAGCCACAAAAGATGGAGCATACGGCTCTGGATCTGAGAGTTGTGGGAGCAATAGCTTGCCCAATCACTTCATGTGCACCGTCATCAACGCGGGCGACACCGGCGTCGATCGCGAAAACACCGGCACTAGCACTGGACCAGTCACAAACGGTGGCCCCACCAACGGCACGCCCACCAATAATGAGACGGAAGGAGAACCGGCGCTCACGGCGAATGAGAACACCGGAGAGCGCATGCTGATCAAGATCAACGACAACGAGTGGGCTCGCTGTCGAGAAGCTCTATGGGGCAATCCTCTACCCCCCCCCCACACATCGCAGGACATGCTGATGGGCTACCATTGGCTGCTGAAGGAAGAATTCAAGCGCCAACAGCAAGTAATCGCGCAACTCGAGGCACGTAGAAAGGCGGCGGATGAGTTGAGTCTTCGGCGAGCTGGGCTCTCCTCCCACAGAGGATCCTCCTCCAAGGGCAACGAGTACCTGGCCAACAAAAGGCGTCTCGACTAGCCCACCTCACTGACCAAGAGAGTGTAGAATCCGTGAAAGTCCTCGACTTCGGCTGTATGATGGTGGATACGTGGGGCAACGTGCTCCGAAAGACGCCGCAAGCTGCGGTGACAGCGGCTACCATGTACCTCCTCAACAACCAGCCACCGGCTAGAGATCCGCGAGCTGCCATGCACTGATCTATGATCGTGGGCCTAGGGCTAGTCGAGGCCGCCCTCGATAAAGAACCAATGCCAGAGCCGAAGAAAAGCAAGGCTCTAGCCAAATACTACTACTCGTACTCCTCCAGTGATGACAATCACGATCTGTCACAGTGACATCACTCACAGCGGCATGAGCAAGGTCGACAAGATGTGGTCAAGGCGTGCTCGTTCGACTGACTCGGAAGAAGACGAGACGGAGCTCTGTGGTGTCAGATGCTTCAGTAGGGCCATCAGGCAGAAGTGAATGCCTAAGGGATTCAAACTCCCGTCAGAGAACCCAAAATTTGACGGCCTGCAGGACCCGAAAATCTAGTTGGAGGACCACATCTCCTCCATGAGGCTACACGACGGAAGCTCGAGCACGGCAATGCAATGCCTGAAGCTGCAGCTGCAAGGCGCCACCCGCACATGGCTCAACAATCTCCCGCGCAGATCAATTCGTAGTTGGGAAGAGCTAGCCTACAGCTTCCTGCGCAACTTCTAGGGCACTTGATAAAGTCCCGCGTCAATCGAAGAACTGAGAGGATACCACCAAAGGTCTGGCAGGTCGCTACGCTCGTACATCCAGAGGTGGTCCGTCATCGAGAACTCCGCAGAAAACATCTCGGAGGACCATGCAATCAACGCGTTCAACGGCGGTGTTCGCCGTATAGAGCTCAGGGAGGAGCTGGGCCACTCGAAGCCCAAAACGATCGACCACCTGATGGAAATCAAGAATCAGTGGGCGGACGGGGAATATTAGGTAAAAAACCACACCTACTCCGACGATGACGATGACCTCGGGCGCAGACGTGACAGCCGAGGAAAACGTTGAATGCGTGTCTACGAGGACCATGACATTGTCAATATGGTCGCAGCCGGTTACGCCGACAAACGCGACAACAACCGCAACAGCGGATATTGCAGTGGTGGATACCGCGATAGCGGAAAGACCACACAGGTGTGGCAGCGCCACACTCGTGAAGAGGCACCCGCAGCATCCATCTAGGACAAAATGTCCGGACCATGCAGCGTGCACTTCTACATCGACAAACACGATGACAAGAAAAAGTCCAGCCACCTCCTAAAGGACTACCGCGAGTTCCTCAAGCTCCACGAAGGCCTGGCTCAGATCAATCGCGACGCGATCAACTGGGGCTACGGAGCTGCCCTAGGCGCTGTGGCACATGGAGCTCCTACACCATTGCCCGGACCACCACCACCCGCGGATGCACCAGTCCAGCATCATGGAGGCGAGCTGTACCCGCGAGCCGTGGGCAACATGGGGATGATCCAAAAAGCGCGTCCCTCCAATCGAATGAAGAAGGCAATCACTCGCCAAGTCAATTTGGTGATAAACTCTCCACCTCCCACCGCTGAGTACCTTAGTGGAAGCGAATCCTGCATCACCTTCGACAAGCGTGACCACCCACGCCAAGTTCCTCCTCTAGGCCACTGTCTACTCGTACTCGAGGCGCAAATTGGGGGCTTCGACATGAGTCACGTCTTCATGGACGGCGTAAGAGGCATCAACCTCATGTTCGCGAGTACCTTGCATGCGATGAGGATCCCTCTGACTTGTCTGGAAGTTTCAGACACGACGTTTCACGGCATCGTCCCAGGGAAGGGCGTATATCCCCTGGGAAAATCAACCTCGACGTCATCTTCGATACGCTGCAAAACTTTCGGTGAGAGCGCATCGACTTTGAAGTCGTCGATTGGCCCTCACAATACCACTGCATCCTCGGACATGTCGCGTTCGCGAGGTTCATGGAAGTACCGCACTACGCCTACCTGCAGATGAAAATGCCAGGTCCAAGCGGCGTCATCACAATCAATAGACGCTTCGAGAGGTCCGACAGCTGCGACAGGGAATTCAACAGAATCTCCCTGTCCTTCGGTATGAAGGAGGAACTCGCAAGATTGAAGGAGAAGATAGACAACAGTCTACCTCCCCTGAGTAGGAAAAGTTCACCTGACCTGTCCTTCGACTCGTCGGTACACACGAAGAAAGTCCAGGTCCACCCAACGGACCCAACCAAGACGGCCCTCATCGCCAATAACTTGAGTCCCGCATAGGAACTCGCGCTCGTCGAATTCCTCCGTGAGCACTGGGAAATCTTCGCCTGGTGTCCAATAGATATGCTAGGGGTTCCCAGGGAATTCGCCGAGCACTCACTCAAAATGAACCCAGACGCAACGCCAATCAAGCAGACAATACGTCGACTGTCTAAAACAAGAGCAAAAGCAGTCGGTATGGAGATCAACAGACTCCTCGATGCAAACTTTATACGTAAGATCAAGGAAAGCACATGGCTCGATAACATAGTGCTTGTGCCTAAAAAATACACGGATATCCTACGGATGTGCGTGGACTTTACCTCTTTGAATAAGAACTGCCCAAAAGATCACTTCCCGTTGCCACGAATCGATCAAATCATCGACTCAACCGTGGGACATGAGCGCCTCTGCTTCCTCAACGCCTACTCAGGCTACAGTCAGATTCGAATGAAGGAGGAAGACCAAGAGAAAACGGCATTCACAACGCCCTTCGGTGTGTTCTGCTACAACACGATGCCCTTCGGGCTAAAAAACGTAGGAGCCACCTATTAGCAATGCATGCAGGCTTGCCTCAAGAACCAACTTGGTCGCAACATCCAAGTCTACGTTGACGACATCGTCATCAAAACCAAAGAGGAAACCACGTTAATCGACGATCTCCACGAGACCTTCCATAACCTCGACCGGTACCAGATCAATCTCAATCCGGACAAATGCGCCTTCAACGTGCCATCTGAGTAATTACTCGGGTATCTCATCTCTGCGAGAGGGATCGAGGCAAACCCGAAGAAAATAAAGGCCATACTAGCCATGGAGAAGCTGAAGAATATAAAAGGCGTCCAGCAACTGGCTGGGCGAATCACGGCGCTTAGTTGATTCATCAGTCGAATGGGCGAAAAGGCGCTGCCTTTCTACCAACTCCTCCGCAAAACCGACAAGTTCGAGTGAACAGACGAGGCGCAAGAAGCATTCGAAGATCTCAAGCGTCTACTATCCACCTCGCCAGTGCTGGTGATGCCTCGTGAAAAGGAACCACTGATGCTCTACATCTCCGCCACCAACCAGGTGATCAGCACGGTGCTCATGGTGGAACGTGCTAAAGAAAACGGGGTCCAGCGCCCAGTATACTACCTCAGCGAGGTGCTCACGACAACAAAGCATCGGTACTCGCACTACCAGAAGCTGGCGTATGGTGTCTTCATGACAGCCAGGCGACTGCGCCACTACTTCCAGGAGCACCCAATCGTGGGGGTAAACGACGCCCCGCTCGGGCATATCCTCAATAATCCTGTCACCACCGGACGAGTCACGCTCTGGGGAATCGAATTGTCTCCACGAGACATCACATATGAGAAGTGCGACGCAATCAAGTCGCAAGTCCTCCCGGATTTTCTCGTGCACTGGATGGAGAATCAGCTCCTTGACAACCTAGATATGTCCTATCTTTGAGCAATGCACTTCGATGGGTCCAAGCGAAAGGACAGAGATGGGGAAGGAGTCATACTGACATCGCCCAAAGGATACAAGATGAAATACATTCTATGAATGCAATTCACTGCCTCCAATAATGAAGCCGAGTACGAGGCCTTAATCCATGGGACTCCAAGCTGGTGGTCAACCAAGCTGGCTCAACCAATCCAGGGCGAAAGCCTGCGGTTCCAAGAGGCTCATCATCTATAGTGACTCCAAGCTGGTGGTCAACCAAATGATGCATGAGTGCGATGCATTGAGCGACATGATCTCCTATCGCGACCTATATAACACACTCGAGGGAGACTTCGACGGCTGTGAGATGTGGAATGTAGGACGTGAAAGCAACACAGAGGCGGATACACTCGCCAACATCGGCTCCACCTACGCCCCCATACCACCTGGGGTATTCCTCGAGCGTATCTGCTGGCGCTCCATCAAGCCCAAGGCACCAGAGAAGAAAGAAAGCATGTTAGTGGACTCGGGCGCTACGCCACCCAATGAGCCAATGGCACTCGATGACACGGAGATTTATACGGGACTCGAAGGCCCACTGGAGGTCATGATGATCGAGCCATCTTGGACACAACCGTATATCACATATCTACCTAGCAAGAGGCTGTCAGATGCGTCGACTGATGCGCGACACATCGCACGATGATCCAAGGCATTCGCCCTTATCAACGGCGAGCTGTACAAGCGCAGTATTATAGGGGTACTTCAACAGTGTGTCTCCAACGGGGATGGAAGGGCCGTTCTCCTCGACATACATGAAGGCACCTGCGGGCATCATGTTGGCAGTCACGCCCTCGTTGCCAAAGCTCCGCGAGCGGGATTCTACTGGACCACGACCATGCGCGAGACCAAGGGTATCGTCTAGCGCTGCAATGCTTGCCAGCGATTCGTGGACAACCCTCACGCACCTGGCGTGGTACTCAGGCCAATACCATTGGCTTGGCCCTTCGCACAATGGGGACTCGACATGGTCGGTAAGCTCCCAAAGTCCTCGCGAGGAGGTTATGTCTACGTCTTAGTCACGGTCGACAAATTCACCAAGTGGATCGAGGCCATGCCGGTGACAAATCAATCAGGGGCAACCACTGTCAAGTTCTTCGAGTCCATTGTCTACTGCTTTAGTGTGCCACATAGCATCATCACGAACGATGGGACGAACTTCACCTCTAAGGAATTCCAGGAATTCTGCGAAAACCTGGGAATCAACATAAGCTATGCCTCGGTGGCTCACCAGCAGACCAATGGTCAAGTCGAAAAGTCCAACGGCGTCGTATATGGTGGAATCAAGCAACGACTCCTCTAGCCACTCGAACAAGCCGCTGGATGCTGGCCAGATGAGCTACAATCCATACTTTGGAGCCTACGCACAACTCCAAACAACGCCACGGGATACACTCCATTCTTCATGGTGCACGGTGCTGAAGCGGTGCTACCCGCAGAAGTACGCTACAAAGCCCCACGAGTGGTTGCATACAGCGAGAAGGAGTTAACACTCGCACTCGAAGACTCGATCGACCTCCTTGACGAGGCACGCGAGATAGCAGCGGAGAGATCAATGATCTACCAGCAAAGCCTCCACAACTACCACAACAGAAGGCTGCACCCCAGATCCTTCGTTGAAGGAGACCTGGTCCTGCGACTGAAGCAATAAGCGCATCTCAAGCTCAAATCCCCTTGGGAAGGAGCTTACGTCATTACAGAAGTAATCCCAGGTGGCGCTTATTACCTTAATGATTTTGAGAGCGGAGTCGCATACTCCAACCCCTGGAACATCGCACAGCTGTGTCGTTTCTACCCCTAGTCATTTTTACATTACAAATAAGGCTATTCAGCCAGGCTACTTAGCCACACATTGTACTTCGTACTATTCTGCGAATAAATAAAGCTACGTGCCCCGAAACTCTATGTCTTTTCCTATTTTCTCGCAATTTCATCACTCGGGGGTTGCGCCACCCTTTACTTTTTCATTCTACGACAAATCGCAGTATCCTGAGTAGCTGACACACTACCAATCAAACCCTTGATAAACACCAACCCAATTGCAACACACCTGACAGGTTGGCAAGGTGCTGAGATAAACATACCTCAGGCTAACGAAAAGGAACTGTAGAGTACAATACACTCGAAAAATATACAAGCTAGCAAGCTCTTCACATATCAATGGGTACAAAAATACACCCAACACAATAATACGAACTTTACAACACTCATACATCTATGTGCAGGATACAAACTACGCTACTGCTGCAGAATATGAACATTCGTCTGCTCTTCAAAGAAGTCGACGATATCCTCTGCCGGCCGATCAACTGCCTGGTAGTTTGGCACCATGTTCCAAGTCATCCCCTCTGGCAGTAGTGGCGGCCCAAAATCAACAGACGCTATGTCCACATTTGGCCGATGCAGTCGCACCAGTGATAGGGCAGCCTTCGCACCTACGACCAGTTGTTGACGCACGCACTCGCGTACCATGCTTATATCTTGAAACTTCGCCAGAAGAGCCATCATTCTTGAAGGGACGATGTCTAGCGGAAACATCATCTGATAAATGTGCCTAAGACATGACTGCGCCTTCTTCAAGCATTGGAGCACTCAAGAAGAACAATCCTGCAGTGTCGCCAGCGCGACTACACGGTCGTGGTCCACCCAAAAATACCCACTCGCCTGCAGCTGCTCCTGGTTTAGGTTATTCATTCGAATGGCCACCTGATCCTTCTCATCCTGCAGATGACGAGCGCTAATAACTAAACCAAGCAAATAGCAAATTATAAGGACAAGGCATCACCACGACTAACTAAAAAAAAGATGAGAAGACAGAGAGCTAACATTTAAACTGCTTATTCAATTGCGGCACTTCCTCCAAGAGATACTTCTCGCTGGCGGTGGCCTTCTTCACCTTCGACTTCCACACATCCACGCTACCATGGATGATGGGCAACTCACGCTCCAATTGCTTAATGCGGTCGAGCAGTCGCGAAAGCAACGACAATTCCTCCACCTTTGAAGGCGGCTGCGCCGTGGTTTCATCGGTGGGAGGAGAATCATGAGGACCACTCGAAGGACCCTAGGTACAATCAAGCAAGAGGCAAATGAGACTCATCACACATTGATAAACAAAGGACTGGATTCAAATTTGATAAAATGTCAAGGGAACACCCCCACAAAAGCATGGTTCAGACAAAAGGATAGCTACAGCTATTACACATGGTGACTAGGGAGCATTCTGCTTCTTCGACTTTGACTTCGGGGGCTTCATCGCATCCGTGGCTGTCTCCAACACCACGGACTTGCCGGTGGTAGCCCCAGATGCCGCGGTCATCGCCGCCTTCACTTGCCGCCGCTCCTCAGAGTATTTGGTGACTGTCTCTATAAGTGAGGCCCGTATTTACCACAGTTACTAGTGAAGGGAGCAAACACTAACCGCTGGCCTCCGGTGTCAACAGGCATCGCCTCGGAGATCGCGGCAGGATCCAACTCCACGCCATGGGCTTGCACCATCGCGAGTGCCATGCTGGCGCCAACAAACCGCTGGGAGTTCCTGAATTCCATGAGAATACCTCCAATGAAGGATTCCACAAGGTCATCAAGATTGTCGATTAGCCCGTCCTTGGGAGTCAGGTCCTCCCGAAGGCGACTCAGCACACCCTTGGCCTTCCCCAACGTCTCCTGCAGGGAGACACTGTGGTCCTCGACTGCGGCGACGGCACCAGCCAAGGCATCCGCATGACGCAAGGTCTGGGCATCAAAGCTCAGGCCGGCGGGATCTGCGTACACAGGGTGTCAGCATAGCAGCATGACATCAAACAAGGAGCAATGGAAATCAAACCGAAAATTACCTAAGAGAGCCTTGGCAATCGAGAAAAGTTGTTCTTCGGACAACTTCTCCCTTTCGGCATTGAAGAGCGCGAATCCTCCTCACGCTTTCGCGACTCCTCCGAGGCTGGGATTGCTTCGTCGCGATTCTTCACCGCCGTGACAAACCCCTTCTCGAGGGACGTAACACAATGGAGAAGTTCATTATATTCACCTGCAAAAGTCAGAACACCGCAAAGTATATGAGCTCACAAATCCCAGTGCAAAGGAGATTAAAGAAACAAAGTCAAGAACGAACCTTCGACTGCGCTTGGCGATTGTCCAGCAGAGCATGCTGTCGACCCATAGCAAGGACATGCTCCGTAAGGCGAGCAACTTCCTTCACAATGAGCTACACCAAGGGAAATGAAGACTCAGCGGCAACCCAAAGTACAAATTCGACTGCCAAACAGCAAAATGTAGACTCACATGTTCCTCTAGGGACTCCGAAGATGACTGTCGCGCAGTCATCCGTGCAACCATCTGGTGTTCCCAGCATGTGGGGAACTCGAAGAATTGGCGTCGGAGTGGACCGCCACTAGAGGAGAAGGACATTGTTCGGCCACCTCCTTGGCCTTAGAGTCTGCGACTCCAGACTCTTTCACAAATTGGACATCATCAAAAGACGACGATGCCACTCGACTACAAAATAGGTCCAACGCCACTTCAGAAAAGCAACTCCAAAGGAAACAAGACAAGCTAACAGAAAATACAACTCACCAATCGAATTTGTTGAGATCAAATGAGTCATCCGACGACTCCTTTGGCAGCCGCAGCTTCTTCCGAGCGGGAGGAGCCATGGCACGCATAGGCACGGCAAGAATCGGCTCCTCTGAAGTAGGAGGACCCTCCAGCACCGTAGGAGAGGAGGTTTCAGAATCCTCACTGCGGGAACGCTTGCGAGTGCCATGGCCGCTGGACTCGGGGGCTTCCTCCTCCTCTTCAACTGGGACGGTCAAATCCGACTCGTCCTCTTCAACCACGTCATGCGGGATAACCCCTTCCGGCAGAGGAGGGAAGTTGGAGGCCACTTTCTAGTCCTGCATTTAGAAGAAACATCAGCATATATTAAAGCACTTGGTAGCCAATCGACCAAATACAATACTACTTCACAAAAAAACTCTACCTCAGGCGGAGGGTTGTGGGCATCGAAAGGGGGCATGACTGGTTTGCTTGGGAGATCCTCTTTGGCGGTATACTTGGTCACTAGTCACAACCTCCTATCTACCTCACCCGCAGAAATGCCCTCCGCAGATATGCGAGTGTCATCGTCAGCACCGACCCAGCGGTATATCGGATGGACTCTAGCCTGCAGAGGCTGGATGCGGCAGCACAACCACGTGCGAATGAGAGTGGCGCCACCCTCTTCCTTTCCTATGCGGCCTTCGAGGTCGCATACACGTTGACACAGCATCTCCGTCTCCTCGGACTCGCCATGCATCACGACGTTCTTCCAGGAATGCCTCCTCTTGCATGTCGCCACGGGGTCAAAGGGCGCGAGTCCGAAGTGCTCTCCATCGGCCTTTTGGTCGCGGATGTAGAACCACTTGTCTCTCCACCTTTGCAAAAATGCGGTGAGCTTGATATCAAAGTAGGTGGAGGAATAGTCGACATGGATCCCACAACCTCCTACGTCGTAGACTATCGAACCAGACGCTGACTGACGCTTAAGCTTAAAAAGCTTCTTGAAGAGACCAAAGTGTGGCTCGATTCCGAGCCAACACTCGCACAAAGTGATAAAGCAGGGAATTTGGAGAATCGAATTTGGGGACAGCTGGTGCAGCTGGAGCCCGTAGAAAACAAGAAGACCCCTGACAAAAGGATGCAGGGGAAGAGAGAGACCTCGAATGAAGAACACAAGGAACATCACTCGGAAACCCGGAGGAGGACGAGGGATTACCTCATCACCAGGCACTCGCGAGTCATCTTATGCGGACGGAAGAGCTCCGTCTTGACAAAGAAGGTGCAACTCGAAGGACTTGATGACGGATGCGCGCCAGGAGCCATTGGTGATGCGGGTGCCCGCAGCCTTCTTCTTCCCAGCGCCGGCAGCGCTGGTGCCCACGGCGGAGGTGCCTCCCTTCTTCTTGGTAGTGGAAATGGTGGCTGCAGATCCAGCGGTGGCGCCTCCTTTCTACTTGCCCATCTTTCGATGGCGGTGAGAATGAAGGAAGTAGCGGGGGAATACGCGCAGCTGGTCCAGTGCCACGGAGAGGATGAGCACAGAGGAGCACAGAGAGCAACAATGGCGAAGGAGGCACGAGCAGGAAGAGAGATGTGAAAAATTACCGTAGATGCGCTGCTACTTAACCTCCTCAGGTATGTCATCCAGCGGCCAGCAGACACCATATTGGACGTGTGGCGCACATCGTCATCGACGCGTGGCGAAGGTGAATCACTAACCGTCCCCCACTACTCCCATTACGTGTGGAAATCAATGAGACGCAGTTAAAAGAGGAGATTATGCACGCCTAGTCAAATCGAAGTCACAAAGTGGGACCCACTGCTCGTCATGTCTAGTCAAAGCCGCTCACGCGGGCAACTGAAGTCATCACGTCGTTAGCACTGACATCATAGTTCCCAGTAGAAGAACATGTTGACTACTTTAGTCCTTGCTCGAGTCTTCGACTCAATCAAGCACTCGGGGGTCTACTCCTAACAGGAGCATTGTCCGCGCACCCGAAAAGAATTTTTATGCAGGTATACAAGTTCCACGAAAACCCATGACTCGAATCAACGATTCGATTGTGAATTACGGGTTACTCCCATAGGGAGCGCTAGAAGCATATTCGACTGAAACAAGCAACAAAAGACGACATCAGTCACAAATGGTTTTAGTCCCCACTCAAGTCTACGACTCGAATAGGCACTCGGGGGCTACTCCCATAGGGAGCGCTGGTCGCACATCCTATGATTAGTTGTACATTGTACTGTGTGTTGATAGCATCCACACTCGAATGCTATGGAGACTCCGCCTCATATCTTTCCCTACAAGGAGATTGCGTCTCCTGGGCCACCTGAATCATCTCCGTGATGACAAAAATTCGGATGTCGCGCTTGCAGCGTGAAGATAAGACCTGAATAAGGCCTGGCAACGCATCTGCTGCGCACTACCAGAAATATATCCATACTTGCAGGTACGATGAACATGCCTTGACGGACGCGTCGAGTGCTCACATTTATACACTGGAATTCGACTCCTGTAAGACTTCCGTAGCCTGAGTCGAAATATGCTAGCACTTTTCCAAATTCGAGTCCGGGGACTCGAGTTTGAGTAGATTGTGTTGTTTTACCCTAAGGAAGTTAACTGATACCGATACATCGGATAAATCAGGAACGTATATCAACAATCCCTATGGCACATACAGAACACTCGAAATATACCCAGTCATGCACTCGAAAGACTTCATAAAGTCTCCAGTCGAATATGCGATTCCACTAGACACTCGGGGGCTATTGACATGTGTATATCCTACAGGTACTCGAGTTTTGCATATACGGTCCAGGTACAGCAGAAGCCCACGATGTTGCCAAGGCCCAATGCAGAATTCGGGTGACCCACAAACTCTCCGATTGCGTGCAACGCAAGAAGAAGCTGAAGATAGAAAATTCAAAGGGATGAACCCTAATATGTAACCGACTCGACCTGCTACCAGAGACCTAGCCTATCTATATAAAGGCTAGGAGGGGGTGGCGAGGAGGACAACCGCAACCCTAGTTTCCACAACCATCGCCAGATTGCATCTGTGCACCCCTGTAATCTTTGATTCCTTTGATAATTCCAAGAGCAGACAAGCAGGAGTAGGGACCTCTACGAGGCCTGAACCTGGGTAAACCTTGCATCCCTGTCTGGTTGTTTGCTAGCCGATTGATGCCTCCAATGCTCCCTCCTTCTCCAAAACCCAAGTCCATATCAATGGGCATTGACGAGTTAAACCCTCGTCAATTGGCCACGTCTGTGGGAATTGGGAGTGCTGATGTCGCGGCTTCTTTAGCCCCGTCAACCGCAATCTACAACTCTGCAACAGTGGAGATTCGCCATCTCTTCGGCGCTTTTGACTTCACCGTCCACGCGGCAGCCACTCACCAGGAAAGCACCATCCGGAACTTGTTTCCGCGTAGAGCCTATTCTTCATAATGCATTTGGTTCCTCATTTTTTCCTCTACGAATGTGTTAAACCTCAAACCCTTTGAATGATTTAGATACTTCATACACGTCAGCCCGATAGGCTACGTGTGCTTGTTTTCCCTACAATGACTGGATACTTGTTGTGCAACTGAATTTGAGTCTCCGTAGCACATCATTCAGCGAACGCCGATGTTTTTAGCAATACAAAGTCCATGTAATAGTGCTTCATATTCGGAAATATTATTGGCTTCCGTGAAGTGAATCTGTAACACATATAACATCTTATCTCCTTGCGGTGATTTGAGCACCACGCCAGCCCTCGAGTCCCCAAGCCCTTTCTATAACAACCCTAGTTTTACAAATAGTAATTAGCATTTGTTCTGTGCATCATGAGCATAGCATGCATCTCATGGTTTGATAATCTTGCATTAAGAGAAAGAAGAAAACCCTAAAAATCCTAGTTTCCTCTCTATCTCAAATCAATTCAAAAAGGTTTTGAATTTTGAATATTACCAAACTTAAGGCACCCAAATGGTTATAAAGGGTCCCCTTGTATTTACATATGTTTGCAAAGTTCTTGTATTTTTTAAATGATATAAAGAGAAATGAATTTGAAATTACAAAAGAGACATAAGAAAACAGAAAAGAGAAATGTTTTCTTCAAAAAAAAGTGAGCCAGACCAGAACCATGCCGAAGCCCATCTTCCCTCTCCCTCTATCTGTCGCAGTAGTAGCCCTATAGTAGCCACTTTTGTAACCTTTCCCGCGGCCCAGCCTATCATAAGCGCAGCCCGCAGCCGGCCCATACCCCTTCGCTCATCCCAGCGTCGTCTTTCTCCTCGCTGGCCGATCGACGAAGCTGCTTGCCGTCGAGCTCCGCCGTGTTGCTGTGTGCCAAGATGCATGCCGCCACCCTCGGTTGTCTATAAATCTCGCCGCTGCTGCTGGAGAACCCTAGTCGTGCATGTTTTCCCTTCTTCCTCCTCTTCCCTGCAGCAAACCTTAACCTATCCTCCTAGGTGCTTCGCCGCGCCGCTGTATCCGGCCGCCCCGGGCCAAGCCAAGGCCACCATAGAGCTCCCCGTGCTGTCTTTGGTCACCTAACAGAAGCAATCGAAGCCACGTGCCCCTAATCGAACTCGCCGACCACCTCTTCACCGACTCCGGCCATCGTCGATTCTTCGCCGTCCGAGCTCGCCTATCCTCTCTGACCCCTCCATCGTGACTGTGGTGAGCCCCTGAGCACGATAGTGCTCTCCTCTGTCTCCCTCTTGCCCCTGCCACTCTGCCGCTGAGTAGATGCAAGCTCTGCCGCTGTCCGGCATCATAGATCATGTTCTGGTGACCCAGAAGTGGCGGCGCCACCACTCTTTGGCTCATTGCGGACTCCTGCATTAAATGCGCCCACTCCTGAAGCCCAGTGCCGCCTCCTACGTCGAGTCTGAGCTCGACCTGGGAGCTTCTCCGGTGATGACGTCAGCACGACGCAACCCTGGCTTCATATACTGCTTTCTATTTTTCTTTTATGTATTTTGTTAATATTTTCTATAATTATTAATGTGACAGGTGGGCCCTACCTGTAAGATATTTAATCTTTTTCATAAATATTTTCGGGAATGATTAAATATATGACATGTGGGTCCAGGTGGAAAATAATTTTAATAACTCCAAAGATGTTTAACTATTTAAAAATGATTTAAAAATGGATTAAAATTCGAAAAAACCATAACTAATTCATTTTAAATCAGAAAATATGAATAATATATCAGAATGTTTAGAAAAATGAGATCTATCTCGTAGCATCAAAGTCATGCATCATTGTAACAACTAAAATGATTTCTTTAGTGAAACCCTCATGAACCCCTCTCATATGCCTTTGGAGTTTATGAGAAGTGCTATCTAGGGCATTCCGACTCCGCTTAAAATGGTTAATATATCTTTAGGGTTTGATGTAACACCTTTAAATATGCCATATCATCATCCTTGCTTGAGCATTGTATTGATGCCATGTGTTGATTGTTGCTTTCCTTTATGGTGTTTATTCTTCTTCTCGGTAGACCTCACAGTTGATGTTAGCAACGAGATCGAGTCCAAGATTGAAGATCGAGATTAACACCATCGAAGAGAAGTACTTGATCAATGGTTAACACTGTCAAGCAGATGAACCTGAAGATCTACTTAGTTGAGTATCAACAGGCAAAGGCAAGGAAAACCCCACACATGATATAAACCTATGATTTCAAAGTATTTCATTCTTGCCATGTGCAGATGATTGCAAAGTCTTTTACGATAGTTAGTTTAATCCTATATGATGCATGTTTCCTTTGTAGCTTCTACTGCCTGAACCACTGCTCCTAGCATAACTAGGGTTTATCTTATGAGCTTTGCTAGAGCTGATATATCTATTGTGCTTAGCCAAGCTTAGTTGTTACCACTGGTCCATCCGGTTGATGAATCAGAGATGCGTATGAACCTAGTAAGATAGGATGACGTGGTATGAGCAGAGATGAAAGTTAAACATGCTAAGGCTCGTGTGGGAGGCCACGTCGGGTTGTGGTTTTTGCAGTCCCATACTTGCCACTACTAGGATCTGAGTTCTTGGCTCTTGAACCAAGACGAGCGTACAACCACATGGGGCCTAGAAAACCCCTCGACTAACTAACTTGCCTTGTAGATTCCATGAGTCACATAGTTCGGGCGTTCCATTCGACATATGAATTCTAGTTGTTCTCGAAGGTGGTGAAGAAGGTGCATTCATATAGGTAGGTAACAAGAGAGGCACGGCCTCTCTAATCATGATCCCCGCACACACCTCTAGGGACTCGCTTCAGGACTTGACCCGTTACGGCGACATCTCCTTAGGGCATGACTGATGGTCTCGACGAAAGCAAGGTAAAGGTCATGGTCAACCACTCTTTGCCGGCCTTCCAAGGAAGAGGGCTAACGTTAACTGGCACTAAGAATCGGTTGGTATGTGTGGGTAAAGTTGTGCACCCCTGTAGGGTTATTAATCTTTTCGAAAAGCCACGTCCGCGGTTATGGACGACTTGGGAACGGACGTGATGATCATATAGAACTATAACCTTGCCGTATAACTTGACAAGAGATGTGAGGTGTGCTAAAGGATGCTTCCTCGGGGATTGAGGGGGTGATCCTAGTTGGTAGGTTCAGCTGATAAAGATTCGGTGGATATCAAAAGAAGATCACACCTAGAGATATCGTATTTCTTATCCCCTTTTAAAATGATCTGTTTAGTCGGGCTTCTACTCCTCTCTCTTTTACAAAGAAAGATAGCTTTATGCAAAATAACCCCACCAGCCATAAGTCTTGCGGAGTACACCTATACTCAGCCTTTCTTTGTTGATACTTTTGCTGCAGGTAATTGTTACCATAGAAGATGAGTTCGTTACAGCATCGACATCGTCGAGTAGCTTGGGGTTCCTGGTCGGTAGCCTTCAAGCCTCTTAGGCCATTTGTTTTGGATTGGGAGATCTATGGATTGGGACATCACCGTTATGCTTCAAGCCTCTTAGGCCATTTGTTAAGTTTGCTATACTTACTAGCATAATTTTTATTCCGTTGTTTGATGTTTATGGTCAGTGACCTCTGCTTGTAATAGTTTGGCTCTTTGCTCAGTTATGAGCTTGCTGTAATAATTTTTGTGTCGTAGGGTCACTTTAATGTTACCAATTCTTTCTCTTTATGCTTCCGAGATTTAGGTTAGACTTATATAAGACATAGGTCTGGGATTTGTCTAGCCCTAATCCCGGGGGTGTCACAGGTCTTGGTATCAGAGCAGTACCGTCCGTAGGAAAACATTTCTACTGGTCGATGTTGAGTCTAGTGTTTGTGAAAACTATTTCAAAGATGAAAAGTATTTGCAAAAACTCTAGTATGCTTATGTTGCTCCTTATCTGGTATCTCTCTAACTCTAGGTCATCTTACCTTGTGTTGATTTTGGAAAAGTTTTGATATCTCTTCTACTCTTTCAAAGCTTAGGTGCATTCTGGGCATGTCGTTTATCAGCCAGTTGACCTAGTGTAGAGTTTTCTAGAGTTGTGTGTTATCTGTTCCTTGTTCCCCTTTGCTCTGTTTCAGCTGAGAGATTCATTTACATCATGATCTCTCTACCTTATGGGCCCACAACATTACGTTGATGGTTCCACAATGTTCTATTCTAGGTTTCGAGGTTTCTTTTTGCCTCGTGTGCCTCCCTTTTGTTTGTTTGGGTGCTCTAGAAGTTGTTTCTTCTCTTCGAAGCTACCGCATGGTTACTACCTTGTAGTACCCTCTGTTCTACCAAGATAGTAGTTACTCCTTTCTCGGGTTTTAACCCTTGGACTTGAACCGAAGATCTCCGAGTGTGCTAGATTTTGGTGTTATGAAACTTGGACATGAAGCTGACCTTTAACCTAAGATCCATTTTGTGGATCCTTGTTCCTAATGTTTAAACATTACCTCAGGATGGATGGTACTACAATTCTGGCCTTTAAGCTTGTGGTTAATGTCGTGATTAAATTGCGACAAAAAAGGACTTCCCCTACAACATGCAATGGCAGATGTTCTTTAATGGAACCAAATAGATCATGACAAGAGTACTCCTCGTGAGTCTCACTTCTATATTTGTGACTCTGCCATACCGTTCCCTTCTTTGCATTGGTTTTCAGAAGAATGATAAACTATCCATCTACATCATGGGATTCTATCCTGAGCATGTTACTTTTCCCTTTTTGTTTTCCGACCTTTGTCTATAGTTGGTACCCAAGTAGTAAATGTGCATCGGTGTTTTTCGATGTAAGATACTCTTGTGGTCTATCGAGACAAACCATTTCGGGATGTCAAGAGAAACAAACTCCTGTACCTCGTCATATCTAGGACCAGGTCAAAGTGTTGTAATCCGCAGAACAATAGGCAATGATTAGCTTCTGTTATGTTCTACCTTAAAGTATCACACTCTTGTATACTAAGAGGTCATGTTGAGTTTCATTACCCCTTAATGAAGTGATACTCTCATACATCTTTACCCACCCTTCCTTCGAGCTTTCGTGCTCG
The DNA here is from genome assembly GCA_910589775.1 of Avena eriantha. NCBI lineage: Eukaryota > Viridiplantae > Streptophyta > Magnoliopsida > Poales > Poaceae > Avena > Avena eriantha. The sequence continues at coordinate 116,088,707 of OU342745.1, forward strand.
TGAATGATGCGTGTGCATAACAATGTAGCCATCTGAGATTCTTAGCAATCATTATTGCTTTGGACCTCAACAAGGACATTTGTGTCATTCCTAGCGTGATGGTTAATATATCACTAAGCAAAGGATGATTGTGCCACCAAGTACGCTATTCCAGTACACTCTCCTCGATCAAAGAGTTAGGCTTGTGCCCAAGCTACGAGACTATGTCTTCTTGCCTTACCAAGCAAGTTTCCTCTCGAATTGATTGACAAATTAGTGGTTCATGATATTCTGGACGTCTTCCTAGAAGTATCACCATGTTGCCACATGACTGTGGTGTCAAGTTCTTGAGCACACTAGTTCTTTGAACAGCTCCTTCTCCAAGGATCCGCACAAGATAACCCTGAACTAGTTTGTTGAGCTTAAACAATAACTTGGAGAGTTGTAAGAAAAAAGTTCTATCAGATTTGTTCCTCCTAAAGGGATGTCTAGTTTTGTTCGTGCTGAAGAAAGATAGTGTTTCATTCGTGGAATGTTATCGTCCCCACCTTTGATTTGATATGGGTGATGTCTACGCACTTCTATTCTTGTAGACAGTTGTTGGGCCTCCAAGTGCAGAGGTTTGTAGAACAGCAGCAAGTTTTCGCTCAAGTGGATGACCCAAGGTTTATCCAACTCAGGGAGGAAGTGGTCAAAGGTATCCCCTCTCAAGCAACCCTGCAATCAAGATACAAGAAGTCTCTTGTGTCCCCAACACACCCAATACACTTGTCAGGTGTATAGGTGCACTAGTTCGACGAAGAGATAGTGAAATACAAGTGGTAATGGTGCCAGAAAATAGCTTGCTGGCGTGTGGTTGCCGTGGGAACAGACTAAAGGAAAACTGAAATAAAGATGGAAGCAAGCAAACATGTAACAGATCTAATTGCAAACAGTGTATCAATGCTTAGAAACAAGGCCGAGGGATCATACTTTCACTAGTGAACACTCTCATATAAATATCTTCTTCTTTATGATACTACGCTGAACTACTCTACGGTTGGACACTCTAATCGATCGTAGGGCTATAACAACACACCTCAAAGTTCATCTTTCCCATCTAGATAACCCCACACTGTCACCTTGAGTACTAGATGGGTCCAACAAACACCACAATTTGATAAAGACATCCAACTCAAAAGATAACTCGTAACAAGTATTTATAATATCTAGCCTAAGTGCCACCATGGTGTGCACACTGTCAACTTCACACACATGGTGAGAGCAGAGATCTATTAAAGCACTTGAGTAGCAAGGCAGATCTACTTGATTACAAAGCTCCTGATCACAATATGATCATGCATAGAGAGAGATGAACACACAGCTACCGGTATAACCCTTAGCCTCGAGGAAGAACTACTCCCTCATCATCATGGGAATCAGCAATGGCGATGGAGATGGCGGTGAAGATGGTGAAGAGGCGGCGGCGGCGCGGAGGACTCCTTCCCCGCAGCTGGTATCACAGGGAAGCACCGCCCCTTAGCACCCTTCCTTCATGGCTTCTTGGGAGCCTTTCCCCATGGAGATGGGATCCATGGGGGAGGTAAAAACGTGGCTTTGGTGGCTGCAAATTTGTGGGTGGAGGTGTCTCTCACGAATTAGGTTTCCTCCCTTTATATAGCTTCTCGGATTCCCGTAACCCCATCTTGGGTTGTGGTAAATCGGGCCTATCGGATCCGTCCGGACTCGGAAGAAGCTAAATTTTATATCCAGAACGTTTGTGGCAAAATTTCCAACAACTCTGTAGTTGAAGAGTTTTCAGTTTGACGCCGTCTTCGACCCAAAACTTGACCATCTTTAAAAAGAGTTCAGAGACAGATTTCTGGAAAATCGCAATTTGACTCCCATAAGGTTTCCACTTGTATTTTTGGTAATTCCTGCACATCAAAGTGTAAAACAAGAACATTGTGCACTTTTGTAACTATTAGTAGATTAGTCTAAATAAATCATAAACTTTATATAAAAAGGAGTATCAAAAGCATATTATTAGCATAAAACCATCAAAAATTATAGATACGTTATGGATGTATCAACATCCCTAAGCTTAGTTCATGCTCCTCCTCGAGTAGGTAAACGATAAAAACAATATAATTTTTGAGGTGACACGCAGCCAACACAATCTTGATCATCATTATTGTAAAAACATTGATAGCTGGGATCATGGTACTCTAAACATGAACATGAAAGATAGAGTTCTAACAATAAGACATAGCAACTATGTTGTAACATGAAAGGATACAAACAAAGATCATGAATAACAATGCATTGAACGATGTTTGTTTGTTTCACATATAGAAAACATAGCATAGTGGCATTCAACTTGTCCCTAATGGAGTATCAAAACATAAATGCATAGGACACCTTCAAAGTTCATAAGGGTGACTAGACACAAATAATTTAAGAACAAGCAATATCACAGTTATGAATTAATCAATAAGTTTTGGCACAATGGACATAGAACTAAGAATGACAACTATGTTCTCTTAATTGGTGCCTAAGGATATAAGATAGAGACTCAACATAAAATTAAAAGAAATGCCTTCATAGAAAGAAGCACGGATTCAAGTTTCATAAAGAGCTTCCAAAAATTATGGTACTTATTAGATTTCAGTTCTCATTGCTCCTATCATAAGCATCTTGAAGTGATTAAAGTTAAAGTGAACAAACTATGGAGTATATGCTTGACAAAGTATAAGTTGGCAATCTCATGTCTCTTAAATACAAGGGTCGCTCCTCATGCTACTCAAGTTTAGTTACCGGTAAGTTCCTGTCATAGTAAGTACATGTGTATCATAGAGAACCACCAACGGGGTACCCCTTGCCCAATGATACGGAAGAATCCCCATATAAAAATGATAAGGCAAGCAGACAACGAGCATCTCAGCAATCTTCTTATGTACCATGGGAAAATGGTGCTTTTTTCTCTCTTTCATCTTTAATCATCTATTTTTTTCTTTTTTTCTCAAACTCTATCTCTTTTTTTATAAGAAGAATTCTTCATAGATTGGTCATTATGGTTACGCTACAGGTTTCCACCATGATTAGGCATGGATTAGACCAGCGGCCCAAGTGTTTCTCTAACACACATACATCACTCCATGGACTTACAAGCTCCCCTTTCATTTCACACCGACGACATCCATAGACAAAAGAGCATGATATCAACTAGGTACAATGTACAACTGCAATGTTGAAAGCGTTCCCCATGACAGCATGGTTCTGCTAATCCCCAACATATAAGTGCAAGCATATAAAACATAGATGACACAATGGTTCAAGTTTATTAAGGACAAGAAAAGTAAAGTGTGCCATCAAGTTTGTGAGAGCTTTAATCACTAATTTTCTCATAACAGGTTTAATTCAGAAGGTAGATAAAAACATCAATATACTTGGAATAGCAAATGCTAATAGGTAGGTATGGTGGACTCTTTGGAATAACTTAGTTTTATTTGGAGTTGGATGCATGAGTGGAACTCATACTTGGAATGGAGGCTAGCAAAAGACTGGGAGCGATCAACTAAGAGAGCAATAATGGCCATAATCATGCAAAGCGACAAAACATCATTAATTAAAGCATAAATTGATATTACAAGTCGAAACTAAAAGATCATAGAGGCTATGGTGATTTGGAATAGTCTTAACATGGTGTGAGCATGCGCCAAGTCAACCCAAATAAAGCATCAAAGGATAATACCACAATATTATGCTTTTATAAGCTAAAACAACACATGATTCTTTCAAGGCACATTAAGAAATCTCGATTGTTTATAACAAGTCATGCTACATCAATAATAACTAAGCATAAAGCCAAAACAATATCAAGCATGACATGACAAAGTCTAAGTCATAGTCAAAAACAAGCTCCTTTTTATTACTTAAGCATGAAGCTTCCTACTCTTTTCCAACACCAATCGACTTATTTGAAACAACTCACAAAGATAATACTAAATAAAGATCAGTGAGCTTGTCTCACAAATCCACAAAGAAAAACTAAAAAGTTCTAAGCTGAAAGCACAGGAAAACTAAGGCTAAACACAGTGCTAGCAAAAGAGAACACTCACAAAACAGTAAGAATAAAAACTAGAGTGTTCTAAACAATGAAAACGGAGTGTGTCTCTCTCCAAAAGAAGTGTGCTGGGATCCAACCAACTTATTGAAACAAACCAATCAAAAAAAACTTTAAAAAAAAACTAAGATGCTCCAAGAACAACACAAGAGTGCATGAAACAATAAAAATGAAGTGTCTAGAAAGACCTGAGATTTTTATTGATGAAGAAGTGGATGCCTTGGGCATCCGCAAGCTTTGACGCTTGTACTTCTTGAATATTTCTTGGGGTGACACGGGGTGGCATCCCCAAGCTTGATATTTTGTCCATTCTTCATCTCATTACATCATTCTTTCCCTACACCTAAAAATTTCCTTCATACAAAACTTCACACAATCTTCATTAGCAACATTAGTGCACTCAAGATAATAAGTATTTGGGTTCAGTTTCAATACAAGTAAAACTTTCATTAAAACACAATTTACTATATCACTTCCCTCAAAAAGCTCAATTCCCCAAAAGAGAACCCAAAAAGGAATCAACAAGAAGCAAATGCAAATAATGGCAGAAAATCAAAACAGACCAGCATGTAAAAACCAATTTTTCCAAAGACCTTATGTTGCTCAAATCGACAAGTGTTGAACTAACGAAAGTTGGATAACAACCTGGGGCAGAAGCTCAAAAAATCACAGCTCAAACCGATGTACAGATATTTTACACGAATTTTTACAGCAAAGCACAAAAATCTGTTTCGGGACAACAACTTTCCCAAATCTTACTTCCCTCTCATTAGAGGTTATTCTTGGCACAAAAATCAAACAAAAATTATGAGAGGTTATTACTGAGGTAATAACTTCCAAGAATCAACTAAAACTTTTGGGTTATCTCCCAATAAGTACTATTCTTTAACGCCTTTAAGTTGTCCATGATAGTTTGAGAAGATGCTCACATAAGAAATATGAATTGAAGTAAAAAGGAGCATCAAGAAGCAAATTCAAAAACACATTTAAGTCTAACCCACTTCCTATGAAAAATAATCATGTAAATAAACAAGTCATGAAAGCACAAAGGAAGAAGCATATGAAAGCAACACAAGTGCAACTTCAAAATTTTCAAACTAAAGAGGGGAAACTTAATATTGTTGAGATCATAAAACCATGTTTCCCTCTCTCATAATAAATTTCAGTAGCATCATGAATAAAATTAACAATATAACTATGACATAAAACATTCTTATCATGAGCCATATGCATATAATCATTATTACTTTCCACATGAGCATAGTTATTCTTATTAATTATAGTGGGAGCAAATTCAACGAAATAGCTATCATTATTATTCTCATCACCATAATCATCAAATATAGGAGGCATATTTTTTAATCATTAATTTTCTCCTCAATAGTAGGTGGACTGAAAATATCATATTCATCATTGTAATCATCATATATTAGAGGTTTATTATCATCATAAGCAATATAATAGCTATCTTACAAAGCTGGGGAACTAAAAAGATCATTTTCATAAAAACTAGCTTCCTCAAGCTTAGACTTTTTCATAGCATTAGCAATAATGGTGTCCAAAGAATTCATACTAACAACATTCCTATTAGCATGCAAATAAAGTTCCATAGGTTTTTTAATTTTCTCTTCAAACACTTCATGTCCTATCTCAAGATAAATACTATAAAGCTCTCTAATTTTGTTGTTGTTTTCCATTAAGCCTAACTAGTGAAAACTAGAAACAAAAAGATAAAATTGCACAAACTAAAGGAAATAACTTTGAGCACTCACACCGGAGGATGTGAGTACATTTTACCTTACCTCCCCGGCAACAGCGCTAGCAAATAGCTTGATGTCCACGCACTTCTATTCTTGTAGACAGTTGTTGGGCCTCCAAGTGCAGAGGTTTGTAGAACATCAGCAAGTTTTCCCTTAAGTGGATCACCCAAGGTTTATCGAACTCAAGGATGAAGTGGTAAAAGGTATCCCCTCTCAAGCAGCCCTGCAATCAAGATACAAGAAGTCTCTTGTGTCCCCAAATACACTTGTCAGGTGTATAGGTACACTAGTTTGGCGAAGAGATAGTGAAAGACAAGTGGTAATGGTGCCAGAAAATAGGTTGCTGGTGTGTGGTTGACGTGAGAAAAGACTAAAAGCAAACTGAAATAAAGATGGAAGCAAGCAAACATGTAACAAATCTAATTGCAAATGGTGTATCAATGCTTAGAAACAAGGCCTAGGGATCATACTTTCACCAGTGAACACTCTCATATAAATATCTTCTCTTCATGATACTACTCTTAACTACTCTCTGGTTGGACACTCTAATCATTGGTAGGGCTATAACAACAAACCTCAAAGTTCATCTTTCCCATCTAGAAAACCCCATTCTATCACCTTGAGCACTAGATGGTTTAAACAAACACCACAATTGCATAAAGACATCCAACTCCAAATATAACTCATAACAAGTATTTGTAATCTCTAGCCTAAGTGCCACCATGGTGTGCACACTATCAACTTCACTCATCATCATGGAAATCAGCAACGGCAATGGAGATGGTGGTGAAGATGGTGAAGAGGTGGCGGCGACGCTGGTGGTGGCGCGGAGGACTCCTTCCCCGCCGCCAGTATCACAGGGGAGCACCGCCCCTTAGCACCCTTCCTTCATGGCTTCTTGGGAGCTCTTCCCCATGGAGATGGGATCCATGGGGGAGGCAAAAACGTGGCTTTGGTGGCTGCAAATTCGTGGGTGGAGGTGTCTCCCACGAATTAGGTTCCTCCCTTTATATAGGTTCTCAGATTCCCGTCACCCCATCTTAGGCTGCAGTAAGTCGGGCCTATCGGTCCAGTCCGGACTCGGAAGCAGCTAAATGTTATGTCCAGAACGTTTGTCGTGAAATTTCGAACAACTTTGTAGTTGAAGAGTTTTCCGTTTGACGCCGTCTTCGACCCGAAACGTGACCATCTTCAAAAAGAGTTCTGAGACAGATTTCTGGAAAATCTCAATTTGACTCCAACAAGGTTTCCACTTGTATTCTTGTTAATTCCTGCACATCAAAGTGTAAAACAAGAACATTGTGTACTTTTGCAACTATTAGTAGATTAGTCTAAATAAATCATAAACTTTATATAAAAAGGAGTATCAAAAGCATATTATTAGCATAAAACCATCAAAAATTATAGATACGTTATGGACGTATCAACGGGCTATCATCAGCTCAACCTTAGTTCCAGGGACTATCCTGATGATGTATTTACTCATGATGTTGCACCTAGGTACATCTTCATGTCCTTTGGTCTAACTAATGTTGTTGTTTTGTTCATACCACATGTGAGTCTATCTTCTCGGTGGATGTTGATAAGATTGTTATTGAGCCGATCGATGACATCCTTACCTTCTCCATACTAGGCTAGATTCATATGGAGCATTTGGCATTAATGTTGGAAAATTTTGAGAACCTTCTTCGTGTTATCTCAAAGCATGTGTTCTGGATGTTAGAAGTAACCTTCTCTGGTTCACGTGCAATTGCTAAAAGATCTCATTGTGGATTTGAGAAGAGTTGTCTTTGTTTCCTCGAGAATCATTTCACGTCAGTCAAACATGTGTGAAGTATTCTTCATATGGTAGATTGATACCTTCACATTTTTAGAACACTCTTTAAGCATGCTAAGCCACTGATTGATTTGTTCACGGAAGATAACAAGTCCAACAAACTTCAATATCATCCTAAATTCTTCCCAATAAGGATGCATTTGTATTCCGTTGCAATCAATTCATATAGGATAAATTATCTTTTGATAACTTGCTAATGCATGGGTTTCACAACCTAGCTCGTTCGTTTGGAGCTTGACATTGTAGTCTATGTCTTGACAATCTACTAACTTTACCTTTATGGTAAATGTTGCGACCTTTCTATTCGGACATGCTGAGTCTGAAGTATCTATTCCACCTAACCAGAGCTGAATCTCGAGCAGCAAGGATGGTTGGTGTTCATCAAGGTTTTTGACGTAGGTCCCTTTGAAAATCCGGCAATATTGATGTAATAGTATACAACATTAGTCGGAAGACCTATTGCCACATTCTAGTGAATCGGCAATAACAACCACCCCTCATAAGGCATTTGTTATAAGAGTTGTGCTTATGGTTTCTTTTGTATCTGGAGTCCGACCTTTTACTTGATGTCTCGTGTCTCGAACATCAAGGAGAACATTCAAAGTAGAGTTGATAAATGTCTCTCGGTCGATCCTCCAGACCCTTTTATGTTGGCAAGCATCTTGTTGTGCCAAGTAATTTGAGTCTGAGAATGAAGTTTCTTTTTCCTCGTGTCATAAGGAATCTTTTAATACATTCATCTGATGGTGTAAAGTGATATCACGATCTTTGGCAAAATTTTGATAGTCCTAGATGAATGAAGAGTTTCCTTCGGTTCCTCTAACATGCTCGAAGAGCGACTGTGGTTTTGATAATCAAAACTTTCTCTTGCTACATGTTCCTTGTGACTCTTACAAGTTCTCGCCACAAAAACAACCTTTTTGTCTTAACCTTCTATTGAATGAAAAGCGATCCTTCTATGTCAAAAAGTAGTTCAATAGTTTGGTCCTCCGTATCTATGTATCCCTGGAAGCTCTACTTAAGTCATCTAGTAGAGTTTCATCTTCCGAAGTCCATGGTCATGTTCTTTTTGTAGTCAGCTCTCCTCTTCAGAACCGTAAACTCTTGTGAAGCTGCATGCTCTCAATCCTTATGAGGACCATCTATCTAACACCTTGAAAACCATCTCATTTTGTTTCCTCCTTTACCTTGATATGTTTCATGCTCGTTGGCTCCAGAGATGTTCATGAAACATCTATCCCTGAGTTGACCATGAGATACTCTGTTTGTGGTTCTGTGTCTTTCCCTCTCCTCTTTAGTGTGTGTAGCTACCTCGAAGAAATGAAGCGCTTCATTCATCCAATAATGGTGGCATGGATGAACCTCTTCGAGAAGATCGTTGAAGTTTAGGGTAACCCTTTTCCTTCTATCTTCCTACCTAGGAATCTCGGGACGAGTTTCTGTTAAGGGGGACAGAACTGTAACAACCCTAGTTTTATAAATAGTAATTAGGATTTGTTTTGTGCATCATGAGCATAGCATGCATATCATGGTTTGATAAATCTCGCATTAAGAGAAAGAAGAAAACCATAAAAACCCTAGTTTCCTCTCTCTCTCAAATCAAGTCAAAAAGGTTTTGAATTTTCAAGATGACCAAACATCGGGAACCCAAATGGTTATAAAGGGTCCCCTTGTATTTATATATCTTTGCAAAGTTCTGGTATTTTTGAAATGCTCAAAACAGAAATGAATTTGAAATTACAAAAGATACATAAGAAAATAGAAAAGAAAAATGTTTTGTTTAAAAAAAAGTGAGCCAGACCAGAACCAGGCCAAAGCCCATATTTCCTCTCCCTCTATCTGCTACCGCAGTAGCCCCATAGTAGCCGCTTTCGCAATCTTTCCTGCGGCCCAGCCTGGCGTATCGCAACCCGCAGCCAGCCCATACCCCTTCGCTTGTCCTAGCGTCGTATTTCTCCTCGCTGGCTGATCGACGAAGCTGCTCGCTGTCGAGCTCCGCCGCGTTGTCGTGCGCCAAGATGCACGCCACCACCCTTGGTCGTCTATAAAGCTCGCCGCCGCCGCTGGAGAACCCTAGTCGTGCCTGTGTTCCCTTCTTCCTCCTCTTCCCCGCAGCAAACCTTAACCCTATCCTCCTAGGTGCTCCACCACGCCGCCATCTCCGGCCGCCCTGGGCCAAGCTAAGGCCACCGTCGAGCTCCCTGTGCTATCCTTGGTCACCTCGCAGAAGCAATCGAAGCTGCGCGCCCCTAATCGAGCTCGCCGACCACCTCTTCACCGACTCTGGCCATCGTCGATTCTTCACCGTCCGAGCTCGCCTATCCTCTCCGACCCCTCCATCGTGATCGTGGTGAGCCCCTGAGCACGACAGTGCTCTCCTCTGTTTCCCTCTTGCCCCTACCACTCTACCGCCGAGTAGCTGGAAGCTGAACCACCGGCCGCCATCATAGCTCCTATTCCGGTGACCCAGAAGTGGCGGCGCCACCAGTGTTTAGTTCACAGCGGACTCCTGCGTTGAACGTGCCCGCTCCCGAAGCCCAGCGCCGCCTCGTGCATCGAGTCTGAGCTCAACCTGGGAGCTTATCTGGTGATGACGTCAGCACGACGCCACGCTGGCGTCATATACCCCATTCTGTTTTTCTTTTATGTGTTTTTTAGTATTTTCTGTAATTATTATATGACATGTGGGCCCTACTGTAAGATATTTAATATTTTTCCTAAATATTTTCGGGAATGATTAAATATCTGACATGTGGGTCCAGTTAGAAAATAATTATAATAACTCCAAAGATGTTTAATTATTTAAAAATAATTTAAAAATGGATTAAAATTGGGAAAACCCATAACTAATTCATTTTTAATCAGAAAAATATTAATAATATATCAAAATGTTTAGAAAAATGAGATCTATCTCATAGCATCAAAGTCATGCATCATTGTAACAAATGAAATGATTTATTTAGTGAAACCCTAATGAACCCCTCTCACATGCCTATAGAGTTTATCAGAAGTGCTATCTAGGGCATTTCGACTCCGCTTAAAATGGTTCATATATCTTTAGGGTTTGATGTAACACCTTGAAATATGCCATATCATCATCCTTGCTTGATCATTGCATCAATGCCATGTGTTGATTATTGCTTTCCTTTCCGGTGTTTCTTCTTCTTATTCTCGGTAGACCTCAGAATTGATGTGAGCAACGAGTTCGAGTCCAAGATTGAAGATCGAGATTAACACCATCAAAGAGAAGTACTTGATAAATGGTGAACAGTGTCAAGAATATGAACCTGAAGATCTACTTAGTTGAGTATCAATAGGTAAAGGCAAGCAAAACCCCACACATGATATAACCCTGTGATTTCAAAGTATTTCATTCTTTCCATGTGCATATGATTGCAAAGTCTTTTTTGATAGTTAGTTTAATAATATCTGATGCATGTTTCCTGTGTAGCCTATAATCCCTGATCCACTGCTCCTAGCATAACTAGGGTTTGGCTTATGAGCTTCGCTAGAGCTGATATATCTGTTGTGCTTAGCCAAGTTTAGCTATTACCACTGGTCCATCCGGTTGATGAATCAGAGCTGCGAATGACCCTAGTATGACAGGATGACGTGGTATGATCAGAGAAGAAAGTTAAAAATGCTAAGGCTTGCATGGGAGGCCACGTCGGGTTGTGGTTTTTGCAGTCCCATGCTTAACACTACTAGGATCTGAGTTCTTGCCTCTTGAACCAAGATGAGCGTATAGCCCTCGTGGCTTGGAAAACCCCTCGACCAACTAACTTGCCTAGTAGATTCCATGAGTCACATAGTTCGGGCGTTCCATTCGACATATGCATTCTAATTGTTCTCGAAGGCGGTGAAGGAGGTGCATTCATACAGGTAGCTAAGCATGGACGGGAACAAGAGAGGCACGGCCTCCGTAATCTTGAACCCCGCACACATCTCTAGGGACCGGCTTCGGGACTTGAGCCATTATGGCAGCATCTCCTTAGGGCGAGACTCATGGTCTCGGCGAAATGAAGGTAAAGGTCGTGGTCAACCACTCTCTGCCGGCCTTCCAAGGAAGAGGGCTAATGTTAACTAGCACTAAGAATCGGTTGGTATGTGTGGGTAAAGTTGTGCACCCCTGCAGGGTTATTAATGTTTTCGAAAAGCCGCCTCCGTGGTTATGGACGACTTGGGAACGGACGTGGTGATCATAGAGAACTATAACCTCGCCGTAAAACATGACAAGAGATGTGAGGTGTGCATGTCGGAACTGGGTAAAGGGAATGAAGAACTTTTTTTAGGTCACCGGGGAGGACAAAAAGGCGCCACCTAAATTTTCTTGTTTTATCATAGAGAACTATAACCTAGCCGTAAAACTTGACAAGAGATGTGAGGTGTGCATGTCGGAACTGGGTGTGCATTTTTTCTCCCCTTCTTTATGATAAAACAAGAAAATTTAGGTGGCGCCTTTTTGTCCTCCCCGGTGACCTAAAAAAAGTTCTTCATTCCCTTTACCTAGTTCCGACATGCTTCCTCGGGGATTGAGGGGTGATCCTAGTTGGTAGGAATACTCTGCAAATACTTAGCAAACGGATTTTTAGGGGTTTTTGATAAAGCAAGTAAACAAAGTACAAGTAAATAAAAGACAGTAGGAATAAATGCAGCAAGTGGCCCAATCCTTTATGCAAGAAAGGACAAGCCGATTGTATTACTTAAGATGACCAAACGTTCTCGAGGACACATGGGAAGACTGTCAAGTGCTTTCGCTTCATATAGTTGATTAATCTTCTTTAGCTTGCTAAGTGTTGTGTGGGTGAACCTGTTCTAATGTACCGCCCCATCCAAGACAAATACATACTTGTGATTATACCCCTTGCAAACATCCGTAAGTACAAGAAAGTAACTAAGGTAGAAACCTCACAACAGCTTTAAACTCTAAGACCCTTACGTTCCTTGTGCAATGGTTTCCTAACGGGGGTTCAGGTTTCTGTCACTCCGGTAACCCCTACGATTAGTAGCCAAATACACAATGCATTCCCCTAGGCCCATATATGTGAAGTGTCATGTAGTCGACGTTCCCATGACACCACTAGAAGAAGTACACCAACTCTTAAATAACAATCTATTGAATCTTTCTCAACACAACTCCACTACTAACAACAAGACTTCTCCCATGTCCTCAAGAACAAAACGAACTACTCAAAAGACATCATATGGATCATGATCAGAGATGGAATAATGATGTATAACAATCTGCACATAAACAATAGTTCAACGGTTCACTCAATAGCATCAACTACAAAGAGTTCAACACCGGGAAAGTTTCCCCTATGAACTATATCAAGATTCAACGCAATTGTTACACCAATATGGAGATGGTGATGAGGGTGCTGATGGTGATGATGGTGGTGCTGATGATGATGATGATCCCGATGAAGTCTAGCTTGATGGTGGTGTTGATGGCGACAATCTCCCCTCTCCGGGAAGGAATTCCCTGACAGAAATCTGTTTGCCGGAGAGATCTTTCTCTCTCGGTGTTTTCCGCCCCGCAGAGGCGGCGGAATTTTTCTATGGTCGCTCCCCGAGTCTTAGGGTTTCGGGAGGATGATATCCGCCAGAGGGGAGAGGCTGGAGTGGGCCAGGGCGGTCACACCACCTCCTGGCGCAGCCTAGGGTTGCCCGCTCCATGGGGTGGTGTGATCCCCCTGTGGCCCATCTCCACTCCGTCTTCTGGCATCCTTAGGCTTCTAGAAAAATAGGATTTTCCGTATATTTTCCCAGATTTTCTGATCTTCGCGAATTTTTCCTCCAAACAACACCTTTTCCATCAGAATCCTGACTACAGCGGTCCCTGCTCCAAAAGTCATCAACCATGCAAAAACAGTTGAAATAACATAAGTATCACCTCTCAATATGAAATATATCAATGAATAATAGTTAATTAAGACAGAATAGTGATGCAAAATGGACGTATCAAACTCGTCGACCCCATTGTAAGTTATGCATTAGATTTTGTCTCCCTGACTTCCTCCCTCTTTTGTGTATTCTGCTCTGGGGTTTTTTCTGGATGTAGTGGATATTAGTTTAAGCTTGTAGTACTAGGAACATAAAAAGCTATTTAATCACAAACTAGTGATCCGAATGGGATTAAACTTTCAAAGGATTCAATCCTAGGCACCGATGATTTACTAATTTTTTGTCAATTTTTTCGAATAGTTTTACTTTTTAGTTCAAAATCTGAGCTACTGTCATACGCTGGACCTAAGATGGAAGGTGGATCCTGGGGCAAGTCACTGTCAGACTTGGGTTCACCAAGTCACTAAAGTTGTGTCTGTTTTTTCTCCCCTTCTTTATGATAAAACAAGAAAATTTAGGTGGCGCCTTTTTGTCCTCCCCGGTGACCTAAAAAAAGTCATTCCCTTTACCCAGTTCCGACATGCTTCCTCGGGGATTGAGGGGTGATCCTAGTTGGTAGGTTCAGCTGATAAATATTTGGTGGATATCAAAAGAAGATCAGAGCTAGAGATATCGTCTTTCTTATCCCCTTTTAAAATGATCTGTTTAGTCGGGCTTCTAGTCCTCTCTCTTTTACAAAGAAAAAAGCTTTATGCAAAATAACCCCACCAGCCATAAGTCTTGCGGAGTACACCCTGTACTCAGCCTTGCTTTGTTGATACTTTTGCAGTAGGTAAGTGTTACCATAGAAGATGAGTTCGTTACAGCATCGACATTGACGAGTAGCTTGGGGTTCCCGATCGGCAGCCTAGAATCTATGGATTGGGACATCATCGTTATGCTTTAGGCCTCTTAGGCCATTTGTCAAGTTTGCTATACTTACTAGCATAATTTGCCTTCCGTTGTTTGATGTTTGTGGTCAGTGACCTCTGCTTGTAAGAATTTGGCTCTTTGCTCAGTTATGAGCTTGCTGTAATAATTTTTGTGTCGTAGGGTCATTGTAATGTTACGGATTCTTTCTTTGTATGCTTCCGAGATTTAGGTTAGACTTATATCAGATAGAGGTTTGGGATTTGTCTAGCCCTAATCCTGGGGGTGTCACACTTTCGTCCCGTCAAAGTGAAGCGTCGAGTATTCCGACTCTAGGATACTAGTGTTTTCTTCCATCTCTATCCAATCAGCGACAAAATCTGCAAGGATCTAGGATTTAATTCTTGTTTGTGGCTTGTACTCAATGTCAAAAGTTGCCAGCTCGATTCCCCACTTGGCCACATGTCCCGTCGCCTCACTATTATTAGTTAAATCTCTCATGGGAGCTATGCTCACCATTATGATCTTGTGCTATTGAAAGTAGTGTCTTAGCTTTCTGGCAGCAAAAATGACACCATATGCCAGCTTTTGATAATGTGGATATCGATGTTTCAACTCTCTCAGGACCTCGCTGAGATAGTAAGTCGGACACTACATCAGCTAATCCTGTTTTTCCTCTTTTCGCTCCACCACTTTAACGACACTGACTACTCTGTTTGTTGCATCAATGTAGAGCAACATGGGCTCTTGAGGCTCCATTGCAACAAGGATAGGGGCGGATGAGATTACTGCTTTTAGGTTTTGGAGGGTAGCCTCGGCTTCTTTAGTCCACACAAATTTGTTGGTTTTATTCAAGATCTTGTATAATGGTGCGACTCTTTCACCGAGCCAACTGACGAACAAACCCACTGCTGCTACGTAGCTAGTGAGACGTTGTATGTCCTTCGGGAAAGTGGGCCTAGATATGTTGAGTATAGCCTGTATTTTTTATCGATTCATTTCTATGCCTCTTTGGGACATAATGAAACCTAACAATTTTCTAGCTGGGATTTTGAAGAAACACTTTTTCGGGTTAAGCATTTTATTGTATTTTCGTAGGTTAGCGAATGTTTCCTCTAAGTCGAAAATTGGTGTTTCCTTGTTTTTGGACATTAACACCATGTCTTCCACATATGCATGTATGTTCCATACGATTTGATCGTGGAGACAATGCTGCATAGTGCATTGGCATGTTGCTCCTACATTTTTAGGCCAAAAGGCATTTTTACGTAGCAGAAGGTTCCGAAGGGGGTGATGAACGAAGTCTTCAGTTTATCTGACTCCATGCGTATTTGGTGATAACCAGAATATGCGTTGAGAAAGCAAAGTAGTTCTGAGCCTATTGTCGAATTGATAACTTGATCAATTCTAGGCAAATCGAACTGATCTTTAGGACAAGCCTTGTTAAAGGCAGTGCAATTAATGCACATCCTTAAATCAGTGGGGTCCTTTTTAGGGACCATTACAAGATTAGCTGCCCACTTAGTGTGGATGACCTCTTCAACAAATCCGGCTACTTCTAGTCGGGCCAATTCTTTGCCTATAGCTTTACACTTTTCATCGCTAAAATATCGTAAGGACTGTTTGACAGGTCTAGCACCCACGAATACATTAAGAGAGTGCTCGACAAGTTCCCTAGGTAATCATGTCATGTCAGAAGGTTGCCACACGAAGATATCTTTATTAGCTTTGAGGAACTCGACAAGCACGCTTTCAAATGCACTACCTAAGTCTACGCCTATCTACATCACCTTGGTGAGATCATCTTTCTTCGGCGGCGTCGTCTTTGTATGTTCTGATGCCTTGAATTATGGAGTCGACTTTACCACCTCCTTGTTCATGGCTAGCATCTCGTACATGCCGGTGTTTTCTTGATCTCCACGTACTCCTCGGCATGTAGCACAACTTCAGTGAAGGAAGTAGATCCCTCTTTGCACTCTCGTGCTTTCTTTAGGTTTCCCAGGATTCTAATGACGCCGTGAGGACCTAGAAGTTTCATCATGTTGTATATGTAGCAAGGGAAGGCCATGAGTTGCTAATAGGTCGGACACCCAAAGATGGCATGGTATGCACTCTTGAATTGTACCACCTCGAAAGATAGTGGCTCGATCTGGTAACTATCCGGTGTTCAAACGGTAATGTCAAGGGTGATTTCACCCAGAGCTCGCTTGTCTCCCTGGGATAATGCCATGGAAAACCATGCTATTGTGATTCAGCTAGGTTTCTAATTTATTCATATGGTGCAGCGCCTTGACGTAGAGGATGTTAATGCTGCTGCCACCATCCATGAGTGTCTTGGAGAACTCGTAGCTGTCAATCAACGGATTGACGACCAAAGCGTACTTTCCTCGGCGATGATTCTTCGGAAGATAATCGCTGCAGTCAAAGGTAATGTTTACTTTTGACCAGAAACTAGGGGACAACTAGAATAGTTGCGTTAAGCTCGTGGAGAACTGCCTTTTTGACCTTAGCTGGTTGAGATCCGACGAAGCAGACGTAGGTGTATTTTTTGGCTGTGTAAGCCTTCTTACCGTCTGACTTGGGATTAGCTGTATCAGCTTCCTCCATGTTGGAATCTTTCTTGGACTCTTTATCTTTGTTGGATTTTTTCTTCCCTTTTTTCGCTTGGCCCTATAGCTAGCGGCTTCTTCTGTCTTGATGTCGTCATTGAAATTACACTCAGCATTAGTGTGGGAAGAACCTCCATTTCCATCTTGGTGATGTACGCATGGTTTGTTGGCAATGTTGGCCCATGAGTAACTTTTGTTGGATTGTTGATCGCCTTGCCCTCGATCTAGGAAGTTCCGCGACCTCGTCCCCAGCCGCCTACGTGCCCTTCGGACCAGAAAGTTGCATTGTCTATTGCGCTTTCTGGGCTAGTTTGTCTTCAGAGTTATTCTTGCGCTTCTGGGACTGCTACTATTTTACAGGCTTTGTGTTGGGTGTAGCTAGGCCGTTCAACATGCCCTACGAATTGTCATCGGCATCAGAATATTTTCTTGCCGTCTCTATCATCTCTCATCAGTAACCTTGTCATGCTTCAGTTGGTGGTGCAGCAATCCGACTGAGAGTCCTGCAATGAAAGCTTCGATCATAGTTTGGTCATTGACTCTCTCACAGGAGTTCTTTGTGTCGATCCATCATCCGAGGTAGTCCTAGCAAATTTCTCCGGGTTGTTGGACACAACACTGCAAGTCTCAGGCTGTGTAGGTCTCTTGTAAGTACCCTCAAAATTCTAAAAGAATGCACTTTGCATGTCATACCAGTTAGGAATGGTGTTTTCTGGAAGTTCATTGAGCCATGATCGAGCTGTCATATGCATCATAAGTGGGAGATACCCGACTACGACCAAGCTATTTCCTCCTTTGGCGATGCATCAAGCCTAGAAAAAAAATCATTGAGCCAAGTATCTGGCCGATCCATGCCATCATAGGGTTGAATGTTTCTCGCAATGCAAAGTTCTATGGAAAGTTTGTCCTATAGATTCGTGATCCGAAACATTTGGGGCCCACATAAATGACATTTGTCTCGTAGCGCCACGCCTCTATGTTTGATTTGATCCGGTTTTGGGCATCACTTGGTGACAGTGAACGCTATCTCGGATGCTCATCGTGGATGCGGGTTTGTGGAGTCAGATCTCTGCTTCTTCTACCACCTCCCCTACCCCTGTGCCCTTCCTGGCCTCCTTGGGAGCTATTATGGTTGCTTCCTGGTGGGGATGGTGGTTTACGTGGGTTATGGCCGGCTGAGCATCGGTTTCCTTCTAGAGCATCGTAGGGTCGGCTCCGAGATGGTCCTTCATGACGACGCCCGCCATATCGGCTTCCGCTAGCATGGTCTCCATTGTTTCTTCATCCGGTGTTGTCATCGTTGCAACATGGTTCGAACTTACGGCTTGTGTGCCTAGGTGGTGGCATTTGTTGCCGATCTTTATTCTAGCATTGTGCTTCTTCATCCATGTGGCCATTTGATTGCTGACGAGGAGGTTGTTGGGGAGCTAGCGCTGTTACGGTATCTTGTGATGCAGCCGGAATAACATTGCTCTAGTCTTGCGTGGTCCAGTGTTGCTGGCATGAGGAGCCAGTTCTGGAGTGGTTATCATCCCGAGGGTCGGAATGGTGACACCAATTTGGCTCCCTATGTGGCAATGGTCGGATGTCGATACCAATTCTCCACTAAAAGTTGTGGCGGACTTTTCTTGCTCCAAGCCTTTATCGAGTAGTGTTACGCATCGCTGGACTTGTTCTATACTTGGGTTGTTTGCAAGGATCTCTCGAGCCGCGACAACATTTTCCACCAGAGTATTGTAGATACGATTCCCCTTGTTGTCGTGCCAAGGCTTCCCTATGACGATGTCGGTGCTCCTCTCATCAAAGAGGTTTTTGTGAACATCCGGGTTTTTGTTGGCTAGCTCTGGGACATTCCGGGTCTTCCGGTGCTGCAGCGCGCTGAACTGCTCTACATCTGCAACGTCAGTATGGAGGCACTATTTATCCTCGGCGATATGAGCCACTTCGGCAAGGAGTCATAAACACGGTGCTTCTAGGGCCTTGTCCCTTTTCTCCAACTCCTCTAGTATGAGTTTCGAGACGGTTGGGATTGCAGTTGTTAGTGCTTCTCTGTAGAGTTCACAAGCTCTTGGAGTAAACACGTGACCATCCACTAGAGATTCTTTCGGTTTATGGGGATCAGAGCGCCATCCAAGTCTTCCATCTGAATCTCCTTGTTAACCTCCTCTTCCTCTTAAGGTTCGTTTTCAGAGTCTTGTTCTTGTTCTTCTTCTTCCTTGCCCTATTGACCTTTCAGTTGGTACTAGTAGTAAAGATGGCTTTTGGTCCATTTCCTAGAGAGAGGCTCCCATCAGTACTTTCGGACACTAGGACTATGGGATATTCTCTGAGATCCATGTCATATTTCTTAGCGGGATGGTCTTCATCGTAACCCTCATCCATACTATTATAGGGACTCAAATGTGATCCTTCTCCTTCATGTGTAGCTTTGGAGTTTATTTCTTCTTTGTATTCTTCTTTGTATGCCCAGAGATCTACCGATGGCATAGATTCCCTAGGGGAAGCCGGTGTGTCGGTGTTTTTTCGAAGGCATCAAGCATTGAGTCATTGTCAGCTCCAGCCTCGGTAGAGCCATATCGAGAGCCAACATAGCTGAGGAAATGAGATCCATGCGCTCTGAGGTGAGTAAGGCTTTCGTCATTGGCCTCGTCGAAACTTTATTTGGTTTCAAGGATGGTGTCAAGGTTTACATGTGGGTGAAGCATCATCTGCCTTACCTTGTGCCTCAGAAGCGATTTTCATGCTCCAGCGTCAGCAGAGCCAGATCAGGAGTTCTTGTAGCTTTGTTCCTTCTGAGATTCGACCTCAACAGGGAGATCATCCTTAGATTCGACTTTATCTTTCTCCACGATCTACGCCTCAAGAGTGGGCTGGGTGGGATTAGGATTTTCTGAGATCTGGAACTCAGCCGCTTCTGCAGACAGAGTAGATCCAGAAGTTTATTTTGCCTTTGTCATCGCCGCTGGGGTGGGTTGGGCGAGTTCAGCGAAACCAAGTTTGATGTTGATCAGGGTTCCATCGTTTCTATGGTTCCCTTTTAAACACGCTGATTGGTAGGATTGTGTACCTTTTCACGGCCTCCCTAGCTGGAATCTAGGTCTCGACAAGGAGGATGAGAGGAATGTTACCGGTGTAGAGGACTCAACCAATGGCGATTGTTTTGCCGATTCCCGCACATGCAGATTCCGCCCGGAACATAGATCTGAAGGTCACCTGCCCCATGATGGGCGCTAATATTCAACGGATTCAAGACGAGTATGCCATGAGGGGGTCCTTGAGGTGTGTAAAAAGGAGGGTTCTGAGATGTACGATGATCCAGGACGTGAACACACAAGTTTGCATAGGTTCAGATCCGGCTGCAGTGGGAGGATCCTACTCCTGCTAGCAATCCAGTAAGTCAGCAAAGTCAGAGGTTTATATAGGATTACAAGGATCAGTATCGCCTATTTGAGATGATATTGGTCGTGTCTTGAAGGCTGGCCCCTAGGTCAGCTTATATGTCATCCCACCTAGGTCTACAGGAGAAACCTATCCGGATACGATACAGAGTTAGTATAGTGTACATCTTGGACTACAAGTCTATCTATAGGCCTAAGTCGGTAAGTCTTCTGGGCCTTCCCGTAGACGGATGGGCATCCATCTTCTTTCCCTAACTATGTTGCCCGTGGAGCAAATCTCTAACCCATAAGTGGGCCACCCTGGTCAGTGAGTAGTAGTTGATATACCTAGAAAGTATAACCTCAACAGTAGGGGACATAGTTGTGCCCCGCTGGTGGCACTGGTGACACATATGGTCGTTGCTGTTGTGGGAACTGCTGCTGGTCATAGTCATCCTAGACAATGTTACCCCATCCTTGTTGTTTCTCCCGCTCTTGCTAATTTTCTCCTTACCAAGCGGGGTTGCCCTCTGGGTTTGGAATTCTCCTAGCAAAGATCCTTTCTTGGTGGAATTCCTCATAGGTAAGGACCCAACTCTATCTCCCTTGCAAACTAAAAGCTTGGATAAAAGAAAAAAAGCTTTGTTGTAGCTTACAGTTAGGATCAAAATAAAACCGATAAGCATGAAGGTGGCGATAGAGTCCATAGATCCCCATATATTTCATGCAAGCCATATGGGTACTATATAAATACTTACCATATATTTCATGCAAGCCATATGTTTATCATGCGCTTGTTAAGAATAATATTGCTTCCTCTAACTTTGTTGAAATATTAGGCTTTGCTATTAAGAGCAAGGAACATATTGATAATCAAAATGAAGCTCTTGAATAGGAATGAACCACTAAGGAATCTCTTGAGGAGGCTCTTGCTCTAGAGTTTTCTAGAGTGAGGGAATATCATGATAGAGATCTTGAGGTGTCAAGTGATCTCAAAAGTAAAAATAATGAGCTTCAAGTTGCTTATGCTAAACTCCTTGAGGACTTTGTGCACCTCAAAAATGGCTCTAGGGTCATCAAGGGTGAGATCATCAAACTCACTAAGTCACAAAAGCAACTTAAAGCTTCATACTAAAAAGAGCTTTCCAAGTTGTCCTCATCTATTGCAATTAATGATGATGCTTGTGCTACTAACTCTACTTCTTGTGAAGCATCTATTTTGAAGGAGAATGTTGAGCTAAGGGATCAACTTGAGTTGCTAACTAGAAAGTATGGGAAATTGGAAGAAAGTCATGAAAAGCTCTATAGCTATAATGAGGATATTCTAGCATCCCATGATAGGCTAAACTTAGCTCATAAGGCTAGATGTGCAAAGGTAATATCTTGTGAGCCTCCTGTGGTCACTAGCACAATATATACTAATAATGTTGTACTGCCATGTGCTAGTCCTTGTAATTCGTCCACTCACATTATTGCTAAATCTTGTGATGAATTACATTCTTTTCCTTGTTGCTCTAGCAATGAAATTTCTACTTCCTCTAGTGTATGTGTTGTCACTAACCATGTAGAAGAAATCAAAGAGCTCAAGGCTCAAGTCACTTCTTTGAAGAATGACTTTAAAAAGGGTCATGAAGGGAATACCACACTCAACAAGATATTGAGTGTGCAAAATTCCCCAATGACAAGAGTGGGCTTGGATTCAAATCCAATGTCAAGAACAATTTCTCTATCAAGAAGAAGTCCAAGAGCAACAATAAGAACGGCCAAGAACAAGTCAAGAATTCGGCCAAGATTGTTTGCTTCAAGTTCAAAATTGACGGGCACCATGTTAGATCTTTCCCTTTGAAGAAGAAGCCTCTTGGTGAGAAGCAAAAAGGGAAGCGGCCTCTAGTTCAAGGTCATGGTCAATCTCAAGTTGGAGAAAGGCCACTTCCCAAGAAGATTCAAGCTAATGCTCCCATTTTGGAGAAATTAAGTGAAAAGAATGGGAAGAGAAGAACTTGCTACTTATGTCATGAGAAGGGTCACATCATTTCCTCTTGCACTATTGGTAACTACTCGTCCAACACAATCATGATTGATGATGTTTATTCTCTTAGGAAGTATGAGGTTGGCAATGTGCTTTCCAAATATGTTGGTGCTCAAAGTGGTGTCAAGAAAACAACCATTTGGGTTGCCAAGCCTATTATGACTAACTTATTAGGAGCCAACTTGGTTGGGGACCATCAAGCTAAAACTTGAACAATAGGTGTTAGTTGGAGGGCATTGGAGACTTGGCTACATCATGAAGCATTAAGGGTACTTCCATTATATTCTCTCAATTCTAGTCATTTAGATCATTATATATCTATCATATATCCGTTCCTCATCCTTGCGTTAACATTTTCTCAACTCATTTACATTGAAATTTACTTGCCCCTTGTGCCTGTGTTAGTTTTGTACCTTGCATGTGTTTTTATATGTTGTGCTTCCTACTTTCTTAACTTGAGAAATCAAGTTTGTGTATGTTGGCTTGCACACCATGTATTTGTTGTGTTTGATCCTATTTCATCTTGTTTATATCTCAGTTGGCTCTTGTGGGAGATTAATGGACTATCCCATTTTGGGGGAGTGTGTTGTCCTTTGAGGCACCTCACAATCATAAATGTGTGTACACGAGGAATACCACTTAAAATTGATATTTCAAGACTATCTAGTCTCTATGTGGTATGTCATGCTCATGATAAATTCAAATTCTATAATATCCATTAATGTTATCTAGTTGTATTTTTTCCTCTTGTGAGAAGAAATGTTTTATCACATTATGGGGGAGTAATATACTTTGTGCATATTACAAATTGAGAAAATGTGAATAGTTGAAGTTGTGTCACATAGAATTGATATTAGAAATTATCTAGTTCCGATGTGGCACATGAGATCAAACAAGTTTTGTTTGGTTTAATGCTTTTATTCCTCACCATTTAGATCTTGTTTGCGATCCTTGGTATGGGTTTCATCATATATGAATTCTTATATCTAAGTTGGCAAGAATTTTCCTCTAGTTATTCTAATCATTGCTTTGCATGATTGTTTAACTAGTTGAAACCCGCAAGGATCTCTTTCATGTCTTGGGTTTAACTCTTATCTTTTGACATGTGTGCTCTTGTTGTGAATATGATCTTGGATATTTTCGTTATCTACCACCCAGAAATAGTTGCATATTCCTTGTCCTTGGAAAATGAGTACTATAATAAGTGGTAGATCTTTTTGATCATGTTCATGTTGTCTTTTGCTTTATTTGACTTATCTATTGCCAAGAACTTGTTGTGTTTTGTCTCCCGTGTCTTCCTCGACTCATATGGATCTTTATTTGTCTTGAAACCGTCTAGTGGATAATTTTTATTAGGTAGAGTTGATGATCCTATGTATGTGCATTTTGTATTCAAATGCAAAATCTTAAATAATGCAATAATCATTGGGTAATTCTCCTATATTATTTAGAACACTCCTTTATGCTTCTTCATGACATGTTTTCATCCATACAATGTTTTATATCTTTGGAAGATAAATCTTTTCTTTGGTTCTTTGTGGCATCTTGAAATGTGTTGAGAGTTTGGTTCTTTTGTTGGAACCATTTTTGTCAATTGGTATTTTTTGGGAGTTGATTTTCTCATTCCATGTTTTCTATTTAACCATTTGAATGAGATAAATCGTTGAGCATTTGTATTTGTTTATCCTTTTTACTCTTTGGATTTTTCCTCGATCATTTGTAGAACTTGGGATCTATTATGTGTTGATTTGGTCTTTGATATATTTTGGACAACGATTAGTCGTGTCAGACTTAGGTATGTCTTCTTGGCTTTCTTGGTGTTTTTTTTCAAACTATATCCCCTTTTGGCTCTTGAAAGTCTTGTGCATACATATTTACTAAAGGTATATATTATGGTATGGTTTGTTTCTTTGATCGAATATATAGGGGAAACTCCACCAAATTCTATTTTGGCTAAGATGTGATTGAAGTTCAATTTCATATCAATATGCACATGTTTTTGTGGAGTTTTTCCTATGTATTGTAGTGTATCTAACTACTTTGGACCCAATGAGTTTTGGGACCATTGTGTACTTGAATGTGCTTTAGGTGCATTAGAGATACATTCGATGCTTGTCTCAATAATAAGAAGATGTGGGGACTGAATGATAATTGGAGGCAAGCTAGGATGGTCAACAAACTCATATCTACTACATCCTACCAATGGTATCTCGATAACAAGTATCCCTCTCATGCATAATTTTCTCGCATCCAACCTTTGTGGCTGCATCATGGCATGATTTCCTTCAGTTGCTTTTATTGTGGTTCTTAAAAGATTTTATTGTATAATCTTTATTGTTACAGGAGTAAGTTGAGATGAATGCATATTTTCGGGAGTATATAAAAATCATGTTTATGATTCACCAATCCTACACATGCCAATCTAGCAATTCTATTACCAATCATTTCCTCCATTTCTCTCATGTGCAATATGGATGAATTTTCAAGGTTTATTTGTTCTTTATGACACTTATTGTCTCTCCCAATGCACTCCAACTATTTCTTGTTCCCTTGTGATAGTTTTGATGTATTTGTTGGTGTTTGAAGGTCATTAATGTTAAATAAGTTAAATTTGAGCCTTTGGGCATGCTTTCTAGCAAGAATATTATTAGCATTATCTATGACTTCCATTTGGATATCTTGTTCATTCTTGAGTATCCATTTTGTGTGTACATGTTTCTTTGTGCATGTAATCTTGGTTATTGTTATCTACCTAGAAACTTATAAGCTTGATTATAGCTAAATCTCTAGTTGATATCCTTTTTCTTTGGAGTCCACCTTGTGCTCCTTTTGATTCTTTGGTGGCCCCAAAAGTTTTGCTTTGAGTGCTTGACCTTTTCATTTGCATATTTTGGCGCTCATTGGTGTTCAGAAAGTTGTTATCTCATGCCTTTGTGTTGTTATGTAAATTTGGGGGAGCAAGGATACCATGTTTATGAACTTTGCATTCAAAGCTATTATTATATTTGGTGCATAAACCCTGGGAGCTTTCCTAATTTACCTAAGAACACACATTTACTTTCTTATTCTTGTTTGGTGTTTTGTTTGATTATGGGGAGTTAGGATTCCATAATTGTGCACTTCGTTGTGCATGAAGCTTGGGGAGCTTCCTATTTTCATCTAAACACTCATTTGCTCTCATCATAATATCTTCTCTCTTGCTCGTGCTCATGGTTTAAATGATATAAAGGGAATGAGGATGCCATGTCATGCATATTGTATTCATATACAAATTATAATTTGTGCACAAACTTTGGGGAGTCTCCTCATATTATTTAAATCACTCTCCTGTCGATCTTATCGTAATATATCCTTCTTTTTGTATCTTCGTTTTGTGAAGTGGTTCTTTGGATATTTTGATTGCTTACACTACAAGAAATGTTTTCCTTCACAACGACTTGGATCGACAGTCATCTAGAAAGCGTGTCTTCCGCGACAAAATTCTCGGCTCGACCGTGGCTGATGAAAAACTTTTTTCCGGTTTTGCGGCCCTCTACTACGACGGAACCGCTAAAAACATGGAGGAAGCTCGGTCGGCATGTGGAAGAAGTAAGATTTTTGGTTCCTCGCGCGATGTTGACTCGTCGAAGTCTTTTGAGGCGTGTGGGTCCCGTACGTCAGTGTCTCTAGCTGACCATACTTTTCGGTCGTGCCTCTCTAATTTGAACTCAATGAAGTTTCTCGATTCGTTGCTGTTTAGTCAGGCTGCTGGGTCCCACATGTCATCCTCCCATTAGAAGAATCATGTGTATGATGCAATTTTCTTCCTTCGCTCGTGCTACCCTGTTCCGAACTTGATAGCGTAGCTCGATGCATCTGCCATTTAATGAAACTCTTGGACCCCACATGTCATCCTCTCATTAGAAGAAACATGTCTATGATATAATTTTTTCCCTCGGTCGCGCCTCCGTGTTCTGAACTTGATAGAGTTGCTCGCTGCATCTACTGTTTAATAATGTTGCTGGGCCCCACATGTCATCCACTCATTAGAAGAAATGTATGTATGATGGAATTTTTTCCCTCGGTCACGCCTCCGTGTTTCGAACTAGATAGTGTTGCTCGATGCATCAGCCATTTTTCCAGGCTACTGGGTCCCCCATGTGAGCCTCTCATTAGAAGAAACATGTGCATGCTGGACTTTTTTCTCCCTCACGCCTCCCTGTTTCGAACATGGCAACATTGCTCGAGGCAACAGCTATATAAGGACGCGCTACTTGGTCCCACATGTCGGTCTCTATGTGAATGAAACCTGCGTATGATGGACTTTTATTCGGCCACGTCCGCTGTTTTGACCTTGGCAACGTTGCTCGATGTGACAGCCATGTATGGTCTTGCTGCTAGGGCCCCCATGTCAGCCTCTCTGGTATGTTTTGGCTCGTGGGTCCCTGATGCAACCTTGTCTGTTTTAGCGGGTGGGTCCCCGATGCCAGCCTCCTGTACAAGTATAATTTTTTTTCAAAGCCGACCGTTAAACTCGAGGTATGCTATAGGCTTGTTGGTTTGGGATGTCAGCCTGTCTGTAATGCGATATTCCTAGAAGAAAAAATGTAAACCCCATGATTTATATATATGTAAACCCAAGATATATATGTGCATACAGGTGATTCGTACTCAAGAACTTTGAATTAAGTAGACGTAAACTCAGTGTATTACAACTACACCAAAGATATTTATAGAAAAGATATCACTAAACGTTTATTAGTACTACGACTTATGTATTAGTCTTTTTATAAATATTTTGTGTCCTTGTTTATCTCTTTTAAAATATAAAACGGCAGCGCTCCTGGCATCTCAATTTATAAAATGCCACATAATAGAATAGTTTCTTAAAAACATGGGAAGGTCGAGTTTTTTAAAAGGGGTGGGGGCAATGCCCAAAAGGGCTAATTAAAAATATTTTGGGCTATACTCCATGGGATCCTTTCTCAAATTTCACTGTGTCGTGTTTAGCAGTCCCCTTACCCTGAAAAGGCCAAAATATAATGTTTTGGACTGTGCTCCATGACCTCCTTTCTCAAATTTCAGTGGGACGCTGCAGGATGGGGGTCTAGGATGTCAGCCTGTCCGCTGCAGTCAGGATTCTGATGGAAAAGGTATTGTTTGGAGGAAAAATTTGCGAAGATCAGAAAATCCGGGAAAATATATGGAAAATCCTATTTTTCCCGAAGACTGCCAGAAGGAGGAGTGGAGATGGGCCACAGGGGGCCCACACCACCCCCCGGCGCGGGCCAGCCTAGGTCGCGCCACCAGGTGGTGTGGCCGCCCTGGCCCACCTCCAGCTCTCCCCTCTGGTGTATATTATCTCCATGGAACCCTAATATCAAGGGGTGACAATAGAAAGATTTCGCCACCTCTACGAGGTGGAAAACACCGAGAGAGAGAAAGATCTCTCCGGTAGACAGATTTCTGACGGGGGAATTCCTTCCCGGAGAGGGGAGATTGTCGCCATCAACACCACCATCAAGCTGGACTTCATCGGGATCATCATCACCATCATCATCACCATCATCACCCTCATCACCATCTCCATATTGCTGTAACAATTGGGTTGAATCTTACATAGTTCTTAGGTGAAACTTTCCAGGTGTTGATTACTCTTTGTAGTTGATGCTATTGAGTGAACCATTGAATTATTTTTTATGTTCAGATTGTTATACATCATTATTCCATCTCTGATCATGATCCATATGATGTCTTGTGAGTAGTTCGTTTTGTTTTTGAGGACATGGGAGAAGTCATGTTGTTAGTAGTGGAATTGTGTTGAGAAAGATTCAATAGTTTGATATTTAAGTTGTGGTGTACTTCTTCTAGTGGTGCCATGTGAACATCGACTACATGAAACTTAACCTATATGGGCCTAGGGGAATGCATTGTGTATTTGGCTACTAATCGTAGGGGTTGCTGGAGTGACAAAAACCTGAACCCCCGTTAGGAAACCATTGCACAAGGGATGTCAGGGTCTTAGAGTTTAAAGCTGTGGTTAGGTTTCTACCTTAATTACTTTCTTGTAATTACGGTTGTTTGCAAGGGGTATAATCACAAGTATGTATTAATCCTAGGAAGGTCGGTACACTAGCACAGGTTCACCCACACAACACTATATGAACGTCGACTACATGACACTTAACCTATATGGGCCTAGGGAAATGCATTGTGTATTTGGCTACTAATCGTAGGGGTTGCTGGAGTGACAGAAACCTGAACCCCCCTTAGGAAACCATTGCACAAGGGATGTCAGGGTCTTAGAGTTTAAAGTTGTGGCTAGGTTTCTACCTTAATTACTTTCTTGTAATTACGGATGTTTGCAAGGGGTATAATCACAAGTATGTATTAGTCCTAGGAAGGTCGGTACATTAGCACAGGTTCACCCACACAACACAAGCTAAAAAAGATTGATCAACTATATGAAGCGAAAGCACTTGAAAGAATTCCCGTGTGTCCTCGAGAACGTTTGGTCATCTTCAGTAATACAACCGGCTTGTCCTTTGCTGAACAAAAGATTGGGCCACTTGCTGCATTTATTCTTATTGTCTTTTATTTACTTGTACTTTATTTACTTGCATTATCAAAAACCCCTAAAAATCCGTTTGTTATGTATTTGTAGAGAATTCCTGATCCATACCACTAGCCAGCACCTTCTGCTCCTCATTGGGTTCGACAATCTTACTTATCGAAAATACTGTGATACACCCCCTATACTTGTGGGTCATCAATCGAGGATGTCGGCTAGAGGTAATGTGTGATAGACTAACACGCCCCTGTGTCATAAATTAAACATGTCACTTCCTAGCACAGTACAGTCTCATCATGTCAGTTTGACTAGACATATTATTTACTATTTACATCTTCTATTTTCATACTAGTATTAGGGCATCACATGTGTATGTGGCAGAATTTGTGTATAAGTTGGGAGGTTTTAAGAAAAAGCTTTTTGATAGTTTTCAATGTACTAAATTTTAGGTTAGCTTCAAATGTTTTTTGGAAAATTTTAAGAAGAATCTATCTATCGTGCTTACTTGTAGTTAAAATTTGACATGGTCGGTGGGAGTATGGTTTACATCGAAGACCTCAAAAAAGAGAAAATTACATAGTGATCCATAAATTAAGCACAAAGGGCCCTAAAGTTAAGCAAGGAAAGGCAGTCGGGTCCTTCTCGAGCGAGAAACTGAGATATGCCCTTCGTACTACTTTACTTGCTTTACACAAACACACAAAACACTCCTCACAATTTCGAACCAGTGTGCTGGGGGTGTGCTTGGTGCTTCCTCTTTGTAGGGTGTGAAATGGAACGACAAGGTAGGTCGACGCACGTGGGCGGCGCCATGTTGTGGACGGGGGAGAGATCAACGGGCCAGGTGTGTGTGGATGGTAATAAGGTAGGGAAGGAGAGAGAAAACACAATTTTTTTGCATGCATATATATATAGTAAAGGTCCTAGAATTTTGACAAGAGGTTCAACTTCTTGCAAATATTCTACATCTTGACAACTTAACAAAATCAGTTCAAACTTGAGATACAAGTAACCATGATAGATAGCTCTTGTATTAATTGGATTTTTAAAGGTAGATGGGTGCATCTTCTTTTAGTAAACGATGTCGTCGGTGTGATTTTCAAACTATCAAGAAAAAACATTCTTGATTTTCCCATGTTTTGTGAATTTTAAAACTTCCTAGCTAATTTTGCCAACTTGAATGAGACTGTGTGCCAATTTATCGAAATTAAGTCAAATTTGAACTATAAGTAAATTGTAGGTTGCTTTGGAAGTTTTATGAAAGAGCTTTTTGGTGGCTTTTGATGTACTGAATTCCTGGTTAGCTTCAAAACTTTTTTGGAAAATTTTGAGAGGACTCTATCTACCACACTTACTTGTAGTTAAAATTTGACATGGTTGGTGGGAGCTAGTACGGTTTACATCAACCTAAAAAAGATAAAATTACATAGAGGTCCATAAATTTAGCACAAAGGGCCCTAAAGTTAAGCAAGGAAAAGAAGTTGGGTCCTTCTCGAGCGAGAAACTGAGCCATACCCTTCGTACTACTGTAGTCGCTTCACAAAAAAAAGACGCCTCACACTTTCGAACCAACGTGATGAGGGTGTGCTTGGTGCTTCCTCTTCGCAAGGTGTGAAATGGAATGACAAGGCAGGTCCACGCACGTGTGGACAGCACCATGTTGTGGACGAGGGAGAGATCAGTCGGCAGGGGTGTGCATGGATGGTGATGAGTTGTCAAAGGAGAGAGAAAACATAATTTGTTTTCCATGCATATATAGTAAATTTCTTGAATTTTTGACAACATGTTCCACTTCTTGCTAAGAATAAGCATCTTGACAACTTAACGAAATTAGGTCAAACTTGAGCTACAAGTTAGTGTGATAGATTGCTCTTGGATTAATTGTCTTTTCGAAGGTAGATGGGTGCATCATATTTTAGTAAACGATGTTGTCGGTGTGAGTTTCCAACTATCCAGAAAGAACATTCTCGAGTTTCCCATGTTTTGTGAATTCTAAAACTTCCTAGCTAACTCTACCGACTTGAATGATACTTTGTGCCAATTTATCGAAATTAGGTCACATTTGAAGTACAAGTAAATTGTAGGTTTTTTGAAAGTTTTATGAAAAAGCTTTTCGGTGGTTTTCGGTGTACTGAATTCTTGGTTAGCTTCAAAAGTTTTTTGGAAAATTTTAAGAGGAATTTATCTATCGTGCTTACTTGTAATTAAAATTTCACAAGGTTGGTGGGAGCGAGTACGGTTTACATCGAAGACCTAAAAAAAGAGAAAATTACATAGTGGTCCATAAATTTAGCACAAAGTGCCCTAAAGTTAAGCAAGGAAAAGCAGTAGGGTCCTACTCGAGCGAGCAACTGATCCATACCCTTCGTAATAATATACTCGCTTCACACACAAAAAACGCTCCTGAAACTTTCGAACCAGCATGTTGGAGGTGTGCTTGGTGCTTCCTCTTTGTAGGGTGTGAAATGTAATGACAAGGAAGGTCGACGCGCGTGGGCGGCGCCACGTTGTGGACGAGGGAGAGAGCAGCCAATCGGGGTGTGTGTGGATGGTGATGAGACAGTGAAGGAGAGAGAAAACATAATTTGTTTTGTGTGCATATATATAATAAAGGTCCTAAAATTTTGACAACAGGTTCAACTTCTTGCTAAGATTATGCATCTTGACAACTTAATGAAATTAGGTCAAACTTGATCTACAAGTAAGCGTGATAGATTGCTCTTGGATTAATTGTCTTTTTGAAGGTGGATGGGTGCATCTTATTTTAGTAAATGATGCCGTCGGTGTGAGTTTCCAACTATTAGGAAAGAACATTCTCGATTTTACCATGTTTTGTGAATATTAAAACTTCCTAGCTAACTCTATCTACTTGAATGAAACTCTGTGCCATTATCGAAATTAGGTTAAATTTAAACTACAAGTAAATTCTAGGTTGCTTTGGAAATTTTATGAAAAAGCTTTTTAGTGGGATTCAATGTACTGAATTCGTGGTTAACTTCAAAAGTTTTTTGGAAATCTTTAATAGGAATCTATTGTGCTTACTTGTGTTAAAATTTGACACAAACGGTGGGAGCGAGTATGGTTTACAGTGAAGACCTCAAAAAAGAGAAAGTTACATAGAGGTCCATAAATTTAGCCCAAAGGGCCCTAAAGTTAAGCAAGGAAAAGATTCGGGTCCTTCTTGAGCAAGCAACTGATCCATACTCGGCCCTTCATACTACTTTCATCGCTTCACACAAAGAAAAACACTCCTCATAGTTTAAAACCAGCGTGCTGGGGGTGTGCCTGGTGCTTCCTCTTCGTAGGGTGTGAAATGGAACAACAAGGCAGGTAGACGTACATATGGGAAGCGCCACGTTGTGAACGAGAGAGAGATTAATCGGCCGACGTGAGCATGGATGGTGATGAGGCAGTGAAGGAGAGAGAAAACATAATTTGTTTTTCGTGCATATATATATAGTAAAGGTCCTGAAAATTTGATAATATGTTCAACTTCTTGCTAAGAATCTACATCTTGACAACTTAACGAAATTAGGTCAAACTTGAGCTACAAGTTAGCATGATAGATTCCTCGTGGATTAATTGTATTTTCCAAGTTATATGGGTGCATCTTCTTTTAGTAAACTATGCCATCGTTGTGAGTTTCCAACTATCAGGAAAGAACATTCTCGATTTTCCCATGTTTTGCAAATTTTAAAACTTCCTAGCTAACTATGCCGACTTGAATGAGACTCTATGCCAATTTAGGTCAAATTGGAACTACAATTAAATTGTAGGTTGCTTTGGAAGTTTTACGAAAAAGCTTTTCGGTGGTTTTCGATGTACTGAATTCCTCGTTAGCTTCAAAAGAATTTTGGAAAAATTTAAGAGGAGTCTGTCTACCGCACTTACTTGTAGTTAAAATTTGACACGGTCGGTGGGAGTGAGTACGGTTTACATCAAAGACCTCAAAAAGAGAAAATTACATAGAGGACCATAGTATTTGGGCTTTCGCCTATTCAGGACGACACTATTCGGCTTGTTACTGTACTGGCCTGCCACCATACTCGCCTTTTGCTGTTGATACCTTTCGTGGTTTCGTCCTTTCACTGTTCCGGCCTTTTCTCTGCTCTGGTCTACTACTGTTTTGGCCTTTTACTATTCTGGCATTCTACTCTTCTGGCCTTTTATTGTTCGATGCTTTTATTGTTCTGGCCTCTTACTGTTCTGGCCTTCTATTGTTCTAGCATTTTACTATCCAAGCCTTTTACTACTATGGACTTTTTCTGCTACGGCCTTTTACTGTTATGGCCTTTTACTGTACTGGCCTTTTACTGTACTGGCCTTTTACTGTACTGGCCTTCTACTATACTGGCCTTTACTATTTTGGTTGTTTTGGGCCGTCCATGCGCACGTTGTTTCAATGTTCGGCATGCTACTGCTCCGACCTATTATTGTTTCAACGTTTTTTGCAGCGCCTACTTTTGGCAGAACAGGTGAATATCAAGACATCAATTCATAAACACGCACAAATTAAAACTACTTATTACACAACAATAAAAGTTTGTTACAATAGGTTATACAACAAGATCATAATTCCAAAAGATTACAATGTGTTAGTACCATCAATAAGAGATTGGCACATAGCGATTCACTTAAATGTATCATCTGTCCTCTTCTTCAACATTTGAGCTACAGATCTAAGAGCAGCTACACCCTTTCATTCTGCATGCAATACAACCTTTATATATTTATCACCTGCAGGAGTTTCTCTAGGTGGACTGTTAAGTAAGTTGTTTTCTTCGGAAATGCAATGGGAGGATGAATGGGAAGAAGGATCACAAGTTTCAGTCCTGCCTTCCAAGGACTCCTGCTGGGTTTTAACTGCAGTCTGCTAAAATATGGTGAAAGAGGTTAAAACAAAGAATAAGGGAAATAAGTAGTATTGCATAAAGTAGAGATCATTAAAGTAAGTATGAACTTACAGTAGCATGTTCATGCTGACAATAGCTCCTTCTCGAGCGGGTGCGACTCCTGGTCAATCTGCCACAAGAGCAGTTGGAACTCTGGTCCTTGTACTCCATTATCATTTCTCTACATGACATTTGAAACCAAGTTAGCTGGTTTGGAAGGATGAAAACTCTTGAAAAACACCAAAAACATAGCATTAAAAATTACCAATTGTATGTTTCAAACTAGATAGCTAGTTTGGAAGGATGAAATAAGGTGAAAACACCAACATATAGCATTAAAATGACTAGATACATCATTCAAACTAGATGGACATTTTCCGAATTAAGCATTCGCAGATAGATTCACAATAGAACATGAATGCAAATGTCAGGGCAAGGTCTTAGGTAGAATGACTTATTGACTTATTAGGCCTGCAAGTTATACAACTAATTAACATGACAAGAAACTGGCCTAAGTAACACAAGGAAACCTCACGATTCAGCCTTGTTGGGCATCAGATTGTCAGTGTTGGATCCTCTATGAGCTGTTTGCATGACCCGTGCGAGCGCTCGGAAAGAATAGAATATATGAGTTGGTGTTGGAGGATTAAACCGATAGCATGACAATGTAAGAAAGGGAATAAAAGTAAGAACCTAATGATGTGGATAGGACCTACAAGATGAAGGGTGCAAATAAAATTGCAATAGCATCCAGGATATTGAGAAACATCCTAACGATTTCGTAGCTTACGAGTCCCAAAAATATAGCAAACGGGCAAGAGAAATTACCGCTAAGCGGAGAGGACGGGTGGGACGGGCAAGAAGGCAGCGGGGCAACGGCTCGGCATTTCAGGGTTGGCAATGAATAATTTAGTGAAGTGGCCCTAGTAGGGTAGACGACGGTGTTGGCGAAGCAGATCCGGTGCAACAAGGGAGTCGGTGAAATAGTTCTGGTGAAGAGCTCCTGTAGTGGAAGTGCTCCGGTGTGGAAGAGAGGGCCAACGGTGAAGCAGCTGGAGGAAGGTCGACGTTGGAGGGGTGTGGGCGGGGAAGAGACGATGGGGGGAATATAGGTGGGATGTCACACATTTACCACCTATACCTCTCTATTATTGCAGTACTCCAACGGTCCTTGTTTCCGGAGCAAGGATAGAAGAGGAATTTTGCATTTGAAAAAAGCGGGGCGGGATATTTGAATAGATGGGCGGGATATTTAAATAGATCTTCGTGGGGTGTTTCGGCGCCATGAAGAAATTTTGAGGTTGAAGCTTCTGACGTACGCTACTCCGATGTGGCCGCTCTCACGTGTTGGCCCTGTCTAGACCCACACGCCGGCAACAATATGCTTACCAACATATAAATGAGTTTCCACACATTTGCTGAAATTGATAAACAATATATTTCGAAGGCTTTCATACAAGATGACCAAGGTCACGGCAATATCTTTGTTATAGTTTATAATATCGTCTCCACATCTGGTAGATCGCTACATCTTGGCATTTCAAAAGAAGATTCTAGATTTGATGGACAATGTCCAACTTTCATGAATTTCCAAACTTTCTAGCTAAATCTATGCAATAAAATGAATTTTTGACAATCTGAAGTAAGTATGTCTAATTTTGAACTAGAAAGTGTGTGATATACCTTGCTCTTGGCTTTTTAAAATAATTCACAGATACTAAGAAGTCAAATATTGGAGAACCACCAAGAGTTTCGCAAAATTTAACTTTTTGATATGAATGGTAATGACACCTAATTTTGGCCATTTGAAAAAAATACAAAGAAACAGAATATTAAAATAAATACATCCATTATTTTCTCTCTTCGTGTCTCACTATGTGCACTATCTAGTTTCCATGGAAAAATATAATCTTAAAATTTGATAACTTTGAACAAAAATTGTATCACAATATATGGAGTACCATGTAAGAATACGCATGGCTTTCAAAACAGATTACCACGGTCGTGCTTATATTCATGGAATAGAATGGCATTATCGCAATTTAATAAAAGTATTTCAAATTTTGATCTATAAGTGCATTATACCTCCTTGGGAAGGGTTTAGGATTCTAGGGTTAGGAAGTTAGGGTTCTAGGGTTAGGAGGTTATTAGTGTTTACGGTTAAGGGTTTTTTATTTTAAATAATGTTAAAGCTTTATGCTTACATTCATGTAATATAATGGTGTTACCGCAATTTAATGAAAGTATCTCAAATTTTGATCTATAAGTGCACGGTACCTGCTTGGTTTAGGGTTTATGGGTCAAGGATTTACGGTTTTATGGTTTAGGTTTTATGGGCTGTTTAGGGATTAGTGATTTTTCATTAATTCTCAAAGATTTATGCTTATATTCATCGAATAGAATGGCGTTACCTCCTTTAATGAAAGTATCTCAAATGTTGATCTATAAGTGCATGATACCTGCTTGGTTAGGTTTTATGGGTCATGGGTTTTGGGTTTTAGGGTTTTAAAGTTTAGGTTTAATGGTTGTATAGGGTTTAGAGTTTAGCGAATTTAGAGTAATGCTCAAGCTTTACGATTATATTCATCGAATAGAATGACGTTACCTAATTTATTGAAAGTATATCAAATTTTGATCTATAAAGTGCATGATACATGCTTGGTTAGGGTTTATGGGTTAAGGGTTTGGGGTTTTATGGTTTAGGTTTTAGGGGTTGTTTAGGTTTTAGGGAATTTTTGATAATGCTCAAGGTTTATGCTTATATTCGTCGAATAAAATGGCATTACCAAATTAAACGAAAGTATATCAAATGTTGATCTATAAGTGCATGCTACGTTATTGGTAAGGGTTTAGGGTTTAGGGTTTTGAGTTTTTGGAATTTTCAATAATGTTCAAGTTGCTTTATGCTTATATTAGTGGAATAGAATGGCATTACATCAATTTATTAAAAGTATCTCAAATTTTAATGTATAAGTGCACGATACCTGGTTTGGTTAGGGTTTCTGGGTCGAGGGTTCAGGGTTATAGGTTTTTAGGATTTAGTTTTATGGGTTGTTTAGGGTTTAGTGAATCTTGAATAATGCTCAAGATTTATGCTTATACTCGTAGAACCGAATGGTGTTAGCTGATTTAATGAATGTATCTCAAATTTTGATCAATGTGTGCATGATACTTGTTTGGTTAGGGTTTATGGCTGAGGGTTTAGGCCTTTAGGGTTTAAGTTTTAGGGGTTGTTTAGGAGAGTGAATAGTGGAAGCAAAACATCAAGTACTGGGTCTCGCTTGTTCTGGAAAAAACATACTGAGCCTAGTCGTCGGCCTATGGGAAATCTCGTTGGTCCATCAGCAATCGAGCTTACTAGCTGCAAATATTGTGCAGTTTGCTAAGGCTTGGGCATGAGCTAAGAAAATAACTTAGACGCGAGTCTAGCAAAATCAAAACTGCTCCACCATTTAGGTCTCTTGCGTGGGTCCCATGTAGCAGTTTTTTTCACTTTTTCTCCTTAAACTACTAGTGCTCTGGCCAATGAAAATACCTCAAAGTATTATGCCAAATATTTTAATCGACTAGCCTCTGGGTCTTGTACTAGACACAAGTCCAAGAATATTTTCCTTAGACCCATATTCTCCACCGTTTACACATAGGTGTAAGAGATGAAAAGTTTTCTTAGCCACCCCATTTACGGACTGAGCTTTAGTGAGTTTGTGAAGGTAAGTCACCGAGGCTAAGGCACCAATCTCAGCCCTTCAATTTTGATCCAAGGCACCAGATTGACCCATATTTACACATAAAAGTTCTAATATTTGAGAAAAAATTCCAGTGAATCATAATTGTTTTGTTCTATAATCTGAGAAAGTTGCAATCCATTTGCACTACTGGTTTGTGATTAAATAGCTTTTTACTTTTCAGACATAAAAGGCTATTTAATTGCACACCACTAATTCGAATGGACTGAAACTTTCTTAGATTATATAACTTAACTATTATGATTCACAAGATTTTTTTCAATTTTTTCTAAAATCTTTGAAATTATTGAGTGTGAATCTGGATCAATCTGATTCATTGGATCAGAAAGGAAGGGCTGAGATTGGTAACTTAGTCTCAGTGACTTAGCTTCACAAAGTCACTGAAGCTCAGCCCCCCATTTCCTATACGCTCCACATGCTCACCGTTTAGACAGTGTCTAGCAATAAAGCTTGCCAACTCAACAACAGAGCTAGTAGAGCAAAAATGGCTGCACTGGTTAGCCACCTCGGTAGAACCCACAATCCCAGAAAAAGGTAGTACCTTTTCTCCCCACTTTTCTGCCATCAGCGTCAGGATAATATTAGGCTAACAGTGGGCCTTTTTACCTTTTGTTTCCTTAGACGCTGGGACTAGTACTAGACACGTGCCTAAGAATTTTTTGGTTAGACTTAGGTACTCCACCATTTATACTCGAGCTAAGAAACAAAAAGATTCACTTAGCCACCACAATTCTCATACGCTGCGCTTACTCTTAAGACCCACCCAAAGTTGATGGAGATATTTGGCTTGATACATAGCAGTGCAATCAACTAGCTTATGCTGTACTAAGTGGGTCCCATCTTTAGGATTGGTTTTTCCCGGCTAGTCTAGTAAATTTCTAGTAGATTCAGAAAAATAAGTCTAGTACGTACATTTCTTAGCCACGTTGAACGGCTCACGCTGTCTTGCTCATAGTAGTAGTACTCCCTCCCATCCATATTTACTCATCACTGAATCAGAGGGAGTGGTAGTAGTAGTAGTCACATTGAATATACTTAGGGCATGATGCATAAGCATCACAAACAGTCGCCAAAAGATCAAACGGCAAACTTAAAGATAACTTTGGGCTTCTTTGGATAACAGGATTTAAAAACACAGGAATTTGACTTGGTCACAGGTACAAAACAATGGATAGAAAAACAGAGGAAATAGCTTTCTTTGGATTACAGAATTTCAAAACACAGGATAGCAGGGTCAGAGGTACAAAACAGAGGAAATCTGCTAGCTTAAAGTCATTTGAATGAAACACAGTAAACACGGAGGAAAATTGCCTCAATCCTACGCGAATGAGCGTAAAAAACTGGATGTTGAAATTCTATGTGACTGGGGTGTATAAATGCAATCTATATGAATTTTGGAGTCATGATTCCTTTCATCTAAAGGGCTTCCTTATGAAAAAAATACTATGGGTCGAATTCCTCCAAAATTCCTTTGAAAATCCTTCGATCCAAATTGGCACTTAAACAAGATGTGCGTGCTCACGATAGACGAAGACCTTCCGGCAGGAGGTGAAGCGGTCGTAGATTTTCATCTTGAACCTGTCTGTGGTGACCTTGAACATAAGGCAGTCACCCTCCTTCAACCCATGGAAAGCAGCAAAGGTAGCTCACTCTTTGTCCAGGACGATCCGGTCTTTGTTGCGGTTGGCATGGACAACCCACTCGCATTCCTCGCATGCTTGGACCACCACTAATTGTGGGTAGGGGCTTCCCTTCAAGTAAGGCTTGATGTAAGTCAGGAATATAAGCATATACAAGTCATGCTGGACTAACTGGATGTAGAAGCGCCTAGGACGATGCGCCATGGCATGATGTCCAACCGACCTTGGGCATCTTCTCGGTTTGGTAGAACTAGCAACCAACCTGGCAACACTTGCCCTTGCCAAGGCCTCCACTCTCCTACCCGGTAGCTTCAACTCCATTGGTATGATGGGGAGAGCATCTTCATAGCCACCTGGAGCTGGAGCAGTCCGTTCAAGAATGTAGTCTAAGTTCGGCATTACAACTGGGTCATCCTACATGAAAATTACCATTGTGACAGTCCTTTGGAAATACCAAAACACCACAATTCATTGTATAAATTGACTAAAGATCACAATGAGTCATTGAACCATCAAAATTACCTAAACAACACAAGGTATCAGGTAAATTAAATTGCCTACATGGCGCAATGCATCATCAGAATGACCTAACCCGATGGGTCCTCAAAATTATCTGAACAACTAACAGAAGGCATAACATTTAATTAGATTGATTAAACAGCACAATGCATATCCCCCGCAAAAAAACAGCACAATGCATAATCTGAATGGCAAAAACAACACAATGCATTATCTGGATAGACAAAACAGCATATATGCAGTGCATCATCAAAAATACCAAAACAGCAAAAGGTATTATGTAATTAAATTTAATAAATAGTGTCTACACAATCAAAATTACCTAAACTGATGGCTCATTGAAATAATCTGAACAGAGAGAAGGCATATCATTTAATCTTAAATAGCAGAACGCATATCAATATGGACGAAACAACACAGTGACGAGACATGACACAATGCATCATACAAAAAAAATACCAAAACAGCACAACACGTCATGGAAAATCCTAAACAACACAATGCATCATCTAAGTACCAAAACAGAACCCTGCATCATCATCATCAAGAATATCCCATAACTAAGCAGAACAACACAAAAGACAAATATTGATACATTCAAATCTAGGCAAAGTCAAGTCAGTTATTTCTGGATGGAGGGAGTATAAAGAACAGCACAAAAGAGAATTATCAAGAATATGACATACAACTAAGTAGTTCAACAAACGACATGCACTACACATTGCAAAAATCTGACTAGATGCACGTAGGATTTGGGTTAAAGCCCCAATCCTCTAGATCTAACCTTGTTGTAGTTGGGGAGGGGGGCGAACTTGCATAGGGGTCGATGGGTTGAGCAGATGAACAAGGTGCCACTGACAAAGAACCAGCCACATACACCAAAGAAGCATAGACAATCGTTGATGAAGGGGGGCCACCCACAGGGGTTTCACTGCGTACCCTCTGAAATTTGGCACATTCGGAATGAGAGTCCAGCCTGCAGACAAAAAGGACGCGTCTGCCGCTGCACTCGTTCCCAACGCACGCGGCACCGGAGGCTTGGACGACCGCTCCGCGGGCGACGAGGGTTTCGGCGCGACCGGCCGAAACCCTAAGGGTGAAGGATGCTTCACCTTGGGCATGACCCGCACACACGCAAAAGGCGAAGGACGCTTCAGAGAGGGTGCTGAGGCTATCAGAATCGAACAAGCCACCTTTAGCTCCGAAGCAGAGCTTGATGAGGACCCCAGCTCAACCACAGACAAAGGTTTTGGCATTAGTTTCATCAAGGCAATGGCTGGGTTAACGACTGAGAGTCGTGAGGTGAGTGTAGGAATGTGATATCAAGAGAGCGAATGGTGGGGGAGGAGTTATTTGAGAATGGTAGTGGGTAACCCTCTATCCGCTTTAGTAGTACCATACTACAAAAAAACTACATTACACATATCATCACTTTTTGACGAACTAGTTCATTTCTTTGAACCGACTAAAATAGTGGGTACCCTTTAGGTTTCAAACTTCCATCTGGTACTTGTTTTGCTAGTAGTAAGTACAGTACAATACTTTGTATTACCCTCCATCCCAAAATATAAGGCACCTGAGGATTAGTCAAAAGTCAATATTTTATAAGTTTGACCATGATTATACACAAAAAATATAAAATTTATAATACTAA
Source organism: Avena eriantha (assembly GCA_910589775.1). NCBI lineage: Eukaryota > Viridiplantae > Streptophyta > Magnoliopsida > Poales > Poaceae > Avena > Avena eriantha. The sequence goes on from OU342745.1 coordinate 116,130,160, forward strand.
ATTAATATCAATAGATTCACCATAAATATATTTTCTTAATATGTCCATTTAATATTGTAGATGTAGATATTTTTTTCTAAATATTTTGTCAAAGTTAGTAATGTTTGACTTTTGACCAATCCTTAGACGCCTTATATTTTGGGATGGAGGAAGTAATATAAAACATTTTTTTAGATACAGGAAATTGCACGATCCACCATCTTTTCATCGCATTTTTTCACAAAGCACTTGGTGGATGTCATTTTTGCACATTTTAACAGTTTTTTTTAGCGTAATACGCACAAATTTGGTCAGTTAGTCCTGTAATGACTGATTTAACCTCATTGGTAGCAAGACTGACAAGTGGTCCCTAAATGCCATTCACACACAAAATTTGAATGATGCTAAAAACTAGATACTAATGATATTTATAACCCGCAATACTTTTTGTATGCATGTAGCTGGTATGTAAGAGACTTATTTTATATGAAACATCAATGTTTACACAAAGGTACCAACATAACAGTCCATCACACAATGAATTTTTGAAGGCTTTATTTGGTTGTAATAAACTTGTTTTTGAACACAACTTGTTTGTACATAAGATTTGATGTTTCATTCACATATCCAAATGTCCATCGAAAAGTTTCTTTTAAAGTGTAGGACTAACGATATATGTCTGTTTATTACACCTCACACAAAAAACACCCCGATTGATCATAAACTTTAAGCAGATTATTATTTTCCCGAGATTTATTTTCCTAAGAGCAAGCATGGTTAATATGCCTCGGAATGCCATAAGCCTAATTTCCAGACAAAGTTTATACATGTTTCACTTATGATTACGAACTTTTTTGAGTTCTCAAGGTTTCCTAGTGAACTTCACATTATTAAACTAATTTAAGCTAATTTATCAATGTTAGATAAAATTTGAACTATGAGTAGGTAGTAGATTGATCTTAAAGTTATACAAGTATCTTTTGAAGGTACCCACATGATGACCCACAAGTATAGGGGGTGTATCGTAGTATTTTTGATAAGTAAGAGTGTCGAACCCAATGAGGAGCAGAAGGTGCTGGCGAGCGACTAGGAGCAGGAATTCTCTGTAAATACTTAGCAAACAGATTTTTAGGGGTTTTTGATAATGCAGGTAAAAAAGTACGAGTAAATAAAAGACAATAAGAATAAATGCAGCAAGTGGCCCAATCCTTTCTTTAGAAAAGGAGAAGCCGGTTGTATTACTTAAGATGACCAAACGTTCTCGAGGACACATGGGAATATTGTCAAGTGCTTTCGCTTCATATAGTTGATTAATCTTCTTTAGTTTGCTAAGTGTTGTGTGCGTTAACCTGTGCTAATGTACCGACCTTCGTAGGAGTAATACATATTTTTGATTATACCCCTTGCAAGCATCCGCAAGTACAATAAAGTAATTAAGGTCGAAACCTAACCATAGCTTTAAACTCTAAGACCCTGACGTCCCTTGTGCAAAGGTTTCCTAACGAGGGTTCACGTTTCTGTCACTCTGGCATCCCCTACGATTAGTAGCCAAATACACAATGCATTCCCCTAGGCCCATAAAGTTGAAGTGTCATGTAGTCGACGTTCACATGACACCACTAGAAGAAATACACCACAACTTAAATATCAAACCATTGAATCTTTCTCAACACAATTCCACTACTAATAACATGACTTCTCCCATGTCCTCAAGAAGAAAACGAACTACTCACAAGACATCATATGGATCAAGATCAGAGATGATATACTGATATGTAACAATCTGAACATAAACGATAGTTTAATGGTTCACTCAATAGCATCAACTACAAAGAGTAATCAACACTGGGAAAGTTTCCCCTAAGAACTATGCAAGATTCAACCCAATTGTTACAGTGGTATGAGGTGGTGATGATGGTGCTGGTGGAGATGATGGTTATGATGGTGATGATGATGATCCCGATGAAGTCTAGCTTGATGGTGGTGTTGATGGCGACGATCTCCCCTCTCCGAGAAGGAATTCCTCCGGCAGAATTCTATCTAACAGAGAGATCTTTCTCTCTCGGTGTTTTCTGCCCCGCAGAGGCGGCAAAATATTTTTGTGGTCGCTCCCCGAGTCTTAGGGTTTTGGGAGGATAATATACGCCAGTGGGGAGAGCCAGGAGTGGACCAGGGCAGCCACACCACCTGGTGGCATGACCTGGAGTGGCCCGCGCTAGGGGGTGGTGTGCGCCCCTTGTGGCCCATCTCCACTTCCCCTTCTAGCATTCTTCGTCTTCTGGAAAAATAGGATTTTCCATGTATTTTCCCGGATTTTATGATGTTCGTGAATTTTGCCTCCAAACAACACCTTTTCCATCAGAATCCTGACTGCAGCGGTCCATGCTCCAAAAGTCATCGACCATGCAAAAATAGATGAAATAACGCAAGTATCATCTATTAATATGAAATATATCAATGAATAACAGTAAATTATGATATAGAATAATGATGCAAAATGGACGTATCAACTCCCCCCAAGCTTAGACTTCGCTTGTCACCAAGCGAAACTGAACTCAATAAACATGACCTCAGGTTTATGGAGAGAAGAGTCGATAAAAGAATACGGACAAGAAGCATCACATTCATCAATACATACGTCATAATAGAAGACAACTCACTATTATATAACTTCACTTGTAATGAGTAAAGGAAACACAATAAAGATACATAAAGTAAATCACAATTGGCAATGGAAAACTTAGCTCTTGGTCGAAGAATAGTTGACAGTTTGTTGGAGTTCACAAATAACTGATTTTCAATGATAGCTTTCAAAGTAGTAGACACTAAGATAAATGCAATGTGCAAAATAAGGAACATAAGAGACATGATTCAATAAATCATCATATGAATGAATGACACACAACAACTCAAAATACTTGCTGAGATAGAAGGGAATAGGTTTAATGACTCAACTAAAAAGTAAAAGAAAGACCCTTCGTAGAGGGAAGCATGGATTTCAAGTTTCATAAAGAGCTTCCAAAAATTATGGTACTTATTAGCTTTTAGCTCTCATTGACCCTATCATAAGCATCGTTAGGTGATTAAGGTTAAAGTGATCAAATATGAGGATATGCTTGACAAGTTGTAAGTTGAAAACCTCATGTCTCTTGAATACGAGGGCCGCTCCTCATGCTACTCAAGTTTAGTCATCGGTAAGTTCTTTTCATAGTAAGTACATGTGTATCATGGAGAACCGCCAACGGAGCACCCCTTTCCCAGTGATACAAAAGAATCCCCATATCAAAATGACAAGGCAAGCAGACAACAAGCATCTCAGCAATCTTCTTATTTACCATGGGAGATGGTGCTTTTTTTCTCTTTCCTCGTTTCTCATCTCTCTCTTTTTTTCTTTTTCTCTTTTTCTCAATATCTATCTCTCTTTTTGTTATAAGAAGAATGCTTCACAGATGCTCGTTATGGTTACAATGCAGGTTTCCACCATGACAGCATGGATTAGACCTGTGGCCCATGTGTTTCTCTAACACACATATAAACTCCATGATCTTACAAGCTCCCCTTTCATTTCACACCGCCGGGATCCATAAGCAAAAGAACTTGATATCAACTAGGTACAAAGTATCGGTGCAATGTTGAAAGCGTTCCCCATGACATCATGGTTCTGCTAATTTACATTTTACAAAGCGCAAGCATATACGCAGCATAGATGGGCACAATGGTTCAAGTTTATTAAATTCAAGAAACTAAAGTGTGCCATCAAGTTCATGAGAGATTTAATCACTAATTTTCACATAACAAGTTTAATTTGGAAGGTAGATAAGACATGAATTTACTTGGAATAGAAATAATGCTAATAGGTAGGTATGGTGGACACAAATGGCATAGGTTTTGGTTTAAGGAGTGGATGCACGAGAAGCATTCCCTCTCACTACAGGTTTTTGGCTAGCAAGGCTAGGTAGCAAGCATAAGAGTTGAAGGAAACAAACAAACATACAAGTCACAAAGACAAACATGCAATCTTCCTTGGAAGCACAAAAGATCTTAACTAGAGAATACTAAACTTATGAGCAAATCAAGAAAGAAAGATGATGAAATTATATTTCTTTTAAGAGTACTTTTATCTTTTTCATTCAATTCTCAAAATAGTGTTGCGACTGACCAAGCCAGGTTTGCCAAAACCAACTAAATTAACTTCATGATCCCGGAGTGATACCAATACTAATGACAAGATCAATCATATAACCATGAATTGAAAAATGATATAAGATATGCAAACGAGTAAATGATAGAACTTCTCATTAATATTCCATAATGGCAACTCACACCAAGGGATACATAGATATCTAACGAGAGGGGGGACACTTCCATAATGCAAACCATCCTACATGATAACTTGTCTATTCGTGATATGACTCTATTAAAAAGGTAAAAAGATAGAAGATAGTGATGTGATACCGTGGCACTCCCCCAAGCTTGGAACAAAGCAAGGGGATGTGTCGTGGTGGTGTCACGGCAGATGCCATGGATAGGCTAAAGGTGGGGACAAGATGCACTAGAGGAATCCAGGGAGGGATAGTGTGGTGATTCCACACACAGATGCTTTGTATTCGATTGGTTACCAAGGTTACAAGTGCTCCGTGAGCTGTATTGGGGAGAGGAGGAAGAAGGAACTCTCTTACTCTCACCACTAACTAGCTCTCAGGAACCTAGCACCAAACAAGTAAAACTCAACCCACTAGAGATCAACCCTTTTTACAGAGGCCCTAGCCCTCCTTATATAGGGGTCGCTAGGTCTCCAATTAGGGCATATGTGGAGGCATATTCCAAGGAATATGCCTCTTCCCAAAATAGTAAACCGACCGGGTCATTTTTCCCCGTCGTAAGCCATGCAGAGGCTACGTGAGCCTCTGCGGCGCCAGCGTCATCCGACACAGGCAACGTCACCCTTGTCGGCCACGCCTCGGTGGTCCTAGCCTCTGTCCGCTTTGCTCACGCTCCAGCATACAGTGACCTCCCTTCGACCAGCGATATACCTTCCTTCTCTTGAAAGCCTGTATAACCCGGATCATGCCTGGTTAATCCGGCCACACCTGTTCCTGCACACAAGTTAGATACATCCTGCCGACATACGACATAGGTCGGTCGGGACTCAGTTAGGCGGACATCCTCCAGTCCGTGAGTCGGCCTACCTTAAGGTGACTCGGCCAGCACTTGCTTTGACCTTGCCGTACCTCGAGTAACTCGGCCTTTATACCCCGGCGTGACCCTACCCGGGGGTATCCCCCCAACATTAGTCCCCGAAGCTGGTGCGGTCTTAGCGGCCTCAGCCGCTAAGGCCACAGCAGGTTCAATTTTCCGAACCTTTTGCTCCTTTTTCCAAGTTATCATATAGTCTGGATTCCATAGGGTAACTTTCCCTTGGCACATTCCGAGTTTTCACTCGCTGGCCGGGTCATCCTTTGGTTATTCGGGTTATTCTTCCTTCTCTTGTACGCTATCCCACGTGGAGGGTAATCATTATCTTGCCTCATTTTAAGGTCCTGTGCTAGTAACTGCCGCAGTTAATGTCAGATGTTATTGTTGCACACGTCACATCGTGTCTGTCTCCTTGTTAACTGTATCATAACGTCACGTCGCAGGATCCGCTGCGTCCTGTGGCCCTTCTTGTGGCTCGTCGCTGATTGGCTGATACAGATTATACACAGCCACACCGTGTGGCCCTTCTGCACCGCACGATCCCACTACCTTGCTGGGGCATGGTGAAATAGGGGAGGGGCGCGCCCCTTGGGACTTTTCCCCATTCTCGCACCACTCTGCCTCTTCTTCTTCTTCTTTCTCCCAGCGACAGCGCCGCCGCTGCCGCACCTGCTTAGCTGTGCCGCCGCCGCACCATTCCTCGCGCACCAGCGTTTCCGCCACTCCCGCGCATCTCCTCCGCCATGGGTCCGCGCCAGTCCAAGGCACTGCCCCCCACCGCCGATAGGGCCAGTGAGGACATCGACTTAGACATGACAGAGGAAGAGCTCACCGTCGCGGAACAAGAGATGGAGGAGGACGCGGAGAACACCGAGCGCGGCGCCTGGGCTGGGTCCTGCGTATGCTAGGATGATCTTGACTAGCTCTACCGCACGCGCTGTATCCCGGAGGGCGTCGTTGCCCGCCTCGCCGCCGAGGAGCTCGCTCCCTCACCCAATCCGGGTGAGTTCGTAGTGTTCCTCTCCCACTTCCAGCGTTGGTTTGGCCTCCCCGTCAGTGACTTCGTCCACGATTGGCTCAACACCTACGAGCTTCAATCGCATCACCTTCCGGCGAATGCCATCACATCTCTTTCTGCCTTTGCTTCCACCATAGAGGGCCACGCCGGATTGTGGCCCACTAAGGAGCTCTGGATCTGTTTTTCGGTCTACGTCGGAACGTGATTCCGAATAAGGAGCTTGACCTGGAGGACAAACAACTCACGCAGTTCGGCGCTGCCTCTATTTCTCCTCGGAAACTGTCCGTCTTTCCTTGAGTTACGGGGCTTGATTCTTGCAAGGGTTGGGCCTGAACCTTCTTTTATGTTAGAAATAACACGAAGGAAGATCTGATCCGGCTGCGCCCCTACGCTCCGGGTCCTCCTAATCTGGATATGTGGGACCGAATCTCCAAGAAACCCACAGTCCTGGCGAACCAAGTCAACAAACTATTTCAGGAGCTGAAAGACGCCAAGATGCGCAACGAGGATGCAATGATCACTTTCGTTCGCAACCGGATCTCCCCTCTCTAGAAACGCACACAGAAGCTGTGCCATATGAGTTGGCGCCTTAACCCTAACCGGACTTCCTCCTTTGAGCTGAGCAACACCGAGATATATCGTCAGGTCAAGGCCCTCTTCACCAATGACAAGAACTTCTCCGCTGATTGGCAGTGGGGAGTTGAACATTTCTGCCGAGACTGGCTTCCTCCCGTGGTAATTCTCGTGTTCCAATTTCTTTCTGAGTTATATTATATGTAGAAGTATGTTGTTTATCTGATCTTTTTGTATTTCTCTCTTAGTTGTTTCTTCAGCAAACTCTTGAAGATGGCGCCAAGCCTTCGCAGAAATGGGCGAAGGATCGAGATGCCCCGGACAAGGAGGAGCCGGATTAGGAAATGTTCCTACCACTCCCCGACGCGACCAAGCGACATACCGGTAAATTTGCTTCCATTAGAGATTGGCTTGACAATGAAGATGATTCCGACGTTGAGGTGACAGAAGCATTTGACGTTGTCCCCCTTTCTTACGCCTATCCGGCATCAGCTAACCCGGGTGGGCAGATTCATGAAGATCCTCCTCTCGCTGATGACCCACAAGTATAGGGGGTGTATCGTGGTATTTTTGATAAGTAAGTGTCGAATCCAACGAGGAGCAGAAGGTGCTGGCTAGTGGTATGGATCAGGAATTCTATACAAATACTTAGCAAACGGATTTTTAGGGGTTTTCGATAAAGCAAGTAAACAAAGTACGAGTAAATAAAATACAGTAGGAATAAATGCAGCAAGTGGCCCAATCCTTTATGCAGCAAAGGACAAGCTGGTTTTATTACTTAAGATGACCAAACGTTCTCGAGGACACATGGGAAGACTGTCAAGTGCTTTCGCTTCATATAGCTGATTAATCTTATCTAGCTTGCTAAGTGTTGTGTGGGTGAACCTGTGCTAATGTACCGCCACATCCAAGACTAATACATACTTGTGATTATACCCCTTGCAAACATCTGTAAGTACAAGAAAGTAATTAAGGTAGAAACCTAACCACAGCTTTAAACTCTAAGACCCTTATGTCCCTTGTGCAATGGTTTCCTAACGGGGGTTCAGGTTTCTGTCACTCCGGCAACCCCTACGATTAGTAGCCAGATACACAATGCATTCCCCTAGGCCCATATAGGTGAAGTTTCATGTAGTCGACGTTCACATGACACCACTAGAAGAAGTACACCACAACTTAAATAACAATCTATTGAAACTTTCTCAACGCAACTCCACTACTAACAACGAGTCTTCTCCCATGTCCTCAAGAATAAAACGAACTACTCACAAGACATCATATGGATCATGATCAGAGATGGAATAATGATGTATAACAATCTGAACAATAACAATAATTCAATGGTTCACTCAATACCATCACCTACAAAGAGTAATCAACACCGGGCAAGTTTCCCCTATGAACTATGCTAGATTCAACCCAATTGTTACAACAATATGGAGATGGTGATGAGGGTGCTGATGGTGATGATGGTGGTGATGATGATGATGATCCCGATGAAGTCCAGCTTGATGGTGGTGTTGATGACGACGATCTCCCCTCTCTGCGAAGGAATTCCCCTGGAAGAAATCTGTCTGCTAGAGAGATCTTTCTCTCTCGGTGTTTTTCGCCCCCTAGAGGTGGTGGAATCTTTCTGTGGTTGCTCCCCGAGTCTTAGGGTTTCGGGAGGATAATATACACCAAAGGGGAGAGGCTGGAGTGGGCCAGGGTTGCCACACCACCTACTGGCACGGCCTAGGGCTGCCCGCGCATTGGCTGGTGTGGGCCCCCTGTGGCCCATCTCCACTCCATCTTCTGGCATCCTTAGTCTTCTAGAAAAATAGGATTTTCCGTATATTTTCCTGGATTTTCTGATCTTCGCGAATTTTGCCTCCAAACAACACATTTTCCATCAGAATCCTGACTGCAGCGGTCCATGCTCCAAAAGTCATCAACCATGCAAAAATAGATTAAATAACATAAGTATCACGTCTCAATATGAAATATATCAATGAATAATAGTGAATTAAGACATAGAATAGTGATCCAAAATGGACGTATCAACTCCCCCCAAGCTTAGACTTCGCTTGTCCCCAAGCAAAACTGAGCTCAATAAACATGGCCTTAGGTTTATGGAGTGAAGAGTCGATAAAAGAATACGGACAAGAAGCATCACATTCATCAAATACATAGATCATAATAGAAGACAACTCACTATTATATAACTCAACTTGTACTAAGAAAAGGAAACACAATAAAGATACATAAAGTGAATCATAATTGGTAATGGCAAACTTAGCTCTTGGTTGAAGAATAGTTGATAATTTGCTGGAGTTCACAAATAGATGGTTTTTCAATGATAGCTTTCAAAGTAGTAAACATCAAGATAAGAGCAATGTGCAAAACAAGGAACATAAGAAACATGATAGAATAAATCAACATATGAATGAATGAAACACAACAACTCAAAATACTTGCTGAGATAGAAGGGAGTAGGTTTACTGACTCAACTACAAAGTAAAAGAAAGGCCCTTCAAAGAGGGAAGAAGGGATTGCAAGTCTCATAAAGAGCTCCCAAAAATTATGATACTTACGAGCTTTCAGCTCTCATTGCCCATATCATAGGCATCTTTAGGTCATTAAGGTAAAAGTGACACAACTAAGAGGATATGCTTGACAAGTTATAAGTTGAAATCTCATGCCCCTTACTTATGAGTACCGATCCTCATGCTACTCAACTTTAGTCACGAGCAAGCTCTTGTCATTGTAAATACATGCGTATCATTGAGAACCGCCAACGGGGTACCCCTTGCACATGACATAGGAGCTATCCCATAATCAAAATGACAAGGCAAGCAGACAGTGAGCATCTCAACGATCTTTTTATTTGCTATTTGCATAGGTTTTTATTGAGGATGCTTCATAGAACACGACGAAAACACGATATACGGACCTCGGGGGATCCGGGGGTTATATATTACGAAGTTTCATATCAAAAGGAAGGTACTAGGAGAAAGCGGGTCGGAGGCGGAGTCTGGGGTGAACTCACCACCTGGTGGCGCGGCCAGGGTGGGCCCGCGCCACAGGGTGGTGTGAGCCACCCTGGCTCTGTTTCCGTCCCTTTTTCGCTTCATAGCTTTCCTTATTGACTGAAAACTGCAAAAATATAGTTGGATTGTATTTTCGTGGAACGTTTCTTACCATAACTATTACCTAGTTGGAAACGGACTCTGCAGGTCTCTGAATTTGGTATTTAGTGGATCCTTCCGGAGTCACCACTTGAATCATCAATATCTTCATCTTCATACACTTATTACTTGAGTCATAAAACCTTTTTTTCCTTATTACACCATTATCTCCACTACCTGGAAATTTCTTTCACACAAAACTTCACACAGTTCTCATTAGCAACATTAGTATAAGTGAAGTGATAAAACCTTTTGAGTCCCACTTCAACTGAAAACCATCAAAACATAAGCTACTGTAACAACTCCTTCCGAAAACCCAAAAAGAATTCAAAAAGGAAATCGAATAAAGAAGTGTTGGGGATTACTTTCCGGGTATCCTCACCGTTCCTCACTGAGCAGGGTGGCCCACTTTGGGTTAGAGCTTTGCTTTACGGGCGGCCCAGTCAGGGAGAAAGACGGAGTCCAATCCGGCTACGGGAAGGCCCAGAAGACTTACCGACTTAGGCCCATAATGTTACTTGTAGTTCAAGATGTACTCTGTAACCGACTCTTAGTAGTAGCCGGATAGATCTCTCCTGTAAACCCTAGGCCGGATATCTACATAACCCGTCCTAGGGAGAGCCTTTAGGGAAACACCTCAATAGTCTACAATCTGAACTCGCACAGGCGAAACCCTTGTAACCCATATTCCGGCTCTGCCGTATTACTGGATTGCTAGCAGGAGTAGGATCCGTCCAAAGCCGGCAGATTCAAACCAGGGTAAACTTGTGTGCTCACCGTCCCGGAACACCGTACGTCTCACACCCCTCTCTTAAGCACGCCTCGAGGACCCCCTCATGGCGTACTTGTCCTCAATCCGACGACAGTTGGCGCCCACCGTGGGGCAAGTGAGCTTCGGATCTGTGTTCCGAGCGGAATCTGCAAGAATCGGAATCGACGAGACTATCGCCGTCGGTCGCATCCTCTACGCCAGCGACGTCCCTCTCATCGTTCTCGACGAGACCTGGATTCCGGCTAGGAAGGTTGTGACTACCTACACAATCATGTCTTTTGGAGAGATCGATGTTTACATCGGTTTCGCTGAACCTGCCCAACCCACCCCAACAGTGATGATAGAGGCAGAAGAATCTTCTGGGTCCCCTTTGTCCACGGAGGCGGCAGAGTTCCATATCTCAGAAAACCCTAACCCCACCCAGCCCTCACCAGTCGCGGAGATAGTGGAGAAATCCGAGCCTGAAGATGACCTAGCGGTTCAAGTCGAATCTGGAGTGGATCTCCCTCGAGAGGTCAGATCCTAGATCGACCCACCCGTGGAAGTCGAAATTCAGGAGGAGCATAACAACGACACTGATTCTGGCTCCGATGACGCCGGGACAGACATGCCTTTCCTGAGGTATACACTCAGATGCATGATACTTCAAGGCAAAAGCGCGGACGCAATCCTTGAGACCATTAAGAGTTTCGACATGGCTGATCGAAAAGGCCACAGGTACCTTAGGAAGCACGCGTCGCACTTCGTCGGATACGTGGGTTCCGGATCCGGCTTTGCCGATGCTGGAGAAAACAACGACTCTGTACTGGAGGCAATTGGAACAAACTTCGATGTACCCGCATCCTCGAATGAATTGATGACGTCAGTAGATTTCTGAAAGTTCTCCGCGGAATATGAAGAGGAGTACAACTCCAAAGTTGTAGAAGAAGGAGAAGCCATGGATGAAGGATTCGAGGAACACTCTCCCAAAGCACAGGAGGGCATGGACGTCGGAGATAATCCCGAGGTCCAGATGTTCGAAAGTACCGATCAGAGCTTGACTCTGGGAAACGGACCCAAAGCCGTCTTTGCTATCGGCGCTGCCAAAAAGGCAAAGAAGAGGAACAAGAAGAACAAAACCCTGGCAAAATACCCTCTGACAGAGGAGGTGATTGCCGAGGAATATGTGATCATCGAAGGTGCGCGTAAACTCATCGATGCTGCATTGACCACACCTATCCCTACAGCTGCAGAACTTACTGCTGAAGTGCTGGACGAAAGGGCCCAAGCCCTAGAAGCGCGTCGTCAACAACTCCTCGATGAAGCCAAAACCATTGAGGTGGAGAAGAAACGCATGGCAAGTAAGGACTACATGTCTCGGTTGCATCAGAAGACACCGAAGCGTCACACCAATGACGACCAATTCCCACATGTCCGTGCCGCTCGGGGATGAGATGGGGAAGCTACGGAAAGACAACAAAGGAGATTGGGTATATCCAACCCCAGTGCAGAATACCGTGGCGGCCTGGGAAATTTTATCGGCTAATCCAGGACCGGAGGAGATCCATTTGGGTATCAAACTACTCAACAAGGGACTGGAGCAGCAAAAGGTCACCCTGTCCGGAAGTCAAAAACTGGTATCGGATTCCGACCAATGTCGCACAGATCCGGCATGGGCTGACGTAACACCCCAGCTCGTCCGGGAGCAGTATCATCGCCCCGAACGCTAGGAAGACAATTATTCAAGAACCGGATCGTCAGGGCAGCATTACAGAACTACGCGTAACTGGAGCAACGTCACCCCAGCGGCCGAGCAAGAGGCCATTGCTGCACTGTATCCAAGGAATCCTCCCCGACTAGAGTCTAATGATCAAAGGGGAGAAGATAAAGAGAAACGTCGGGAGGAGGATCGTCGGAAAATGCCAGCTCCTAGACATGCAAGCCGCCCGGCTGAGCCCCACCGTGGTGGGAACGACAGACGAGGGAATGACGGAAACCATGCTGGGACAAGCCGGCAGGGGGATCGTCGTAGTCAAGATCCTCCCCGGAACCGGAATAATGATGCTCCAGACGGAGACTGGCGATCAACAGGAAACAATTCAGCTGCCCCACCATCTCCACCAAGCAGTCATCACAACGGCTCCCAAGGAGGACGACGAGGCGGAGGAGGTGGTGGCAAAAGCCGAAGTCTGGCTCCAAGGCACCGTAGCCATAGCCGACATTCGGGACCATCTCTATCCCCGAATGACGCAAGGCATAGGATCAATTCCAACATATAGACGCGGCGCTACGAAAACGATGACATCTACGTGGGCCCAAAGTGCTTCGGACCATGCATCAGAGCTACAAGGTTCCCGGAAGGATTTGCTATCTCAAGGCATATCCAAGCCTCTGACGGCATTGCTCGGCCAGATACTTGGCTATAGGATTTTTTCCAAGCTTGTTGCATCACCAAGGGCGGAAACAGCCTGGTTGCAACCCGATATCTCCCACTTATGTTGCGGAAGATGGCGCGATCATGGCTCAATGAACTTTCGGAGAACACCATCCATAACTGGTATGACATGCAAAGTGCGTTCTTTCGGAATTTCGAAGGCACATATCGGAGGCCCTGTTCGGTCGAAGACCTGCAGCGTTGCACCCAGAAAGCCGGAGAAACTTGCCGGAATTACCTCGGACGATGGATCGACACCAAGAACTCCTGTGAAGGAGTAAACGATCAAACCGCGATTGAAGCTTTCATCGCATGACTCCCAATTGGTCTACTACGTCACTGCTTGAAGTGTGACAAGGTCACTGATTTGGGAGAGATGATAGAAACAGCGAGAAAGTATGCAGATGCTGACGACGATGCAGAGGGATTACTCAACGTCCTGGCTGTGCCTCAATCGCCAAGACAACCGAAGCAACAAGCTCATAAGCACAAAAATACCTCAGAAGAAAAACCCAATGCAGAAATAGCGGTGGTTACTACTGTTTCCGGGTCTGGAGGACGAGGAGGACGCGGCGGAGGCCGCGGGCATGGCCGTGGGACTTCAAGGGTCCAAGGTAGAGGAGAACAGCAACCAGGCAAAACGTATTCTTGGGCCGACATTGCCAATAACCCATGTGTGCATCACCTAGACGCCAATGGGGGCTCATCCCACACCAACGCTGAATGTCGTTTCAATGACGACATCAAAAGAGATGACACCGCGGGCTACAAAGCTAAGTGGAAGAAGGGAAAGAAAAATACGGAAAAAGACAAGGAGACCAAGGAAGATTCTGACATGGAGGAAACTGATGCTTCAAATCCCAAGCCGGAAGGGAAGAAGCCTTTTCCCACCAAGAAGGACACTTACGTCACTTTCCTCGGATCTCAACCAGCAAAGGTCAAGAAGGCAGTTCTACACGAGCTCAATGCATTAGTTCCGGCTGTCCCTCAATATCTGGACTGGTTGGAAGTGGCGATCACATTTGACTGCGCTGATCATCTGTGAGACCAGGCCCATGGCTTAATAGGATTGATAGAATACTCATACCAACAAGTTGCAACTTCTTTTCCGGAAGCTCATTCGAAAAAGAACTCTAAGGTTAAGCGTGCTTGGCCTAGAGCAATTCTAGGATGGGTGACTGACCGGGAAGTGCGTAACCAGGTGCACACGAGTGAGGATAAAGTGCGCAGAAAAGACTAGTGTTGGTCTGTGGGGCCAGTCTAGATATCCTATTAAGCTGCCAGGAGTGTCACCCCCTGGGCCCAGGAGTGGACGGGGTGTTACATCATCCGCCTAAGTTACACAGGCGAGGAAAATACGCCTTAATCGTCAACCCACTTACTGACGGCTATGGTTTCTCCAAGACCCTCATGGATGGTGGTAGCAGCATCAATATTCTCTATGTCGAAATGCTACGCCGGATGAAGATCTCGGAAACCCAGCTCAACCATAGCTCTGTGATCTTTCACGCAGTTGTCCCAGGAAGACAAGCTAATTCCCTGGGAGAGATTACTTTGGATGTTACCTTTGGAACTCCAAAGAACTATCGGACGGAGGCACTTTCCTTCGAAGTGGTCCCGTTCAAGAGCGCATATCACGCTATATTCGGACGTCTGGCTTACTGGGCTTTTATGGCTCGTCCGTGTTACATTTACAATATGATGAAAATTCCAGGTCCCAACGGCGTGATCACCATCAGGGGAGACCCGAAGAAAGCGCGAGAGTGCAAGGATGGAAATGCCTCCTTTGCCGAAGCCGTGCTGGCCAAGAGATCAAGAAGAGCATAGATCCATCCGAAATGCCCGCAACGAAGAAGGAGGTGACAAAGCCAAATCCGGAGTTCAAGGCATCGAAAGAGACAAAGAATGCGCCGTTGAAGGATGATGACCCCTCCAAGGTGACCCAGATAGGCGTAGGTCTAGGTAGCGCATAGGAAAGCGCGCTCGTCAAGTTCCTCCAAGAAAATCAAGATATCTTCGCATGGCAGCCATCTGACATGACCGGAGTACCTAGGGAACTTGCCGAGCACTCTCTAAATGTAAACCCAAACGCTAAATGCGTCAAACAGTCCCTACGAAGGTTTGGCGATGAAAAGCGTAAGGCAATAGCTAAGGAACTAGCACGGCTGGAGTTAGCCGGATTCATAGAAGAGGTCATCCACACTGAGTGGTCAGCCAATCTTGTAATGGTCCCTAAAAAGGACACCACTGATTTAAGGATGTGTGTTGATTATACTTCCTTGAACAAGGCTTGTCCAAAAGATCTGTTCGCTCTACCTAGAATTGATCAAGTTATCGATTCTATGGCAGGCTCGGAACTCTGGTTATCACCAAATCTGGATGAAGGAATCTGACAAAGTCAAAACTTCATTCATAACCCCCTTTGGAACCTTCTGTTTTGTTACAATGCCCTTGGGGCTAAAGAACGCAGGAGCTACGTACCAGCGAACGATGCAGCATTGCCTCCATGACCAGCTCGGACGCAATGTACATGCATACGTGGATGATATCGCGGTAATGTCCAAAAATAAGAAAACATTGATTTCCGACTTGGAGGAAATATTTGCCAATCTATGAAAATACAACATCATGCTTAACCCGAAGAAATGTTTCTTTGGAATACCAGCCGGAAAATTATTAGGTTTCATTGTGTCTCAAAGACGCATAGAGGTGAACCGGGACAAAATCAAGGCTATACTCAATATTTCCAGGCCAACTCGCCTGAAGGACATACAAAGATTAACTGGTTGCATCGCTACAGTCAGTCGATTTGTAAGCCGGCTTGGTGAAAGAGCCACACCATTATACAAACTGCTGAAAAAGACTAAGGATTTTGTTTGGACTGACGAGGCTGAAGCTGCACTACAAGACCTGAAGAAAGTACTCTCATATGCTCCTATCCTTGCAGCGTCGGAACGTAAGGAACCGATGTTTCTCTATCTTGCTGCGACAAATAAGGTCGTTAGTATCGTCATGGTGGTGGAGAGACCAGAGGAAAATCAGGAACACCTGGTGCAGCGTCCGACTTACTTTGTCAGCGAGGTCCTGACAGAATCAAAACAACGGTATCCACACTATCAAAAGTTGGCTTACGGTGTTTTTCTAGCATCTCGTAAGTTACGACACTACTTTTAGGAGCACCCAATTACCGTGGTGAGCACAGCTCCCATGAGAGATATAATCAACAACAGTGACACCACTGGACGTGTCGCCAAATGGGGCATAGAGCTTTCAGCTTTCGATATTGAGTATAAACCCCGGACAGCAATCAAATCCCAGATCCTTGCTGACTTTTTCGCTGATTGGACAAAGACGAAGGAGAACATGATCCTCCCTGAGTTGGAATATTGAACCCTCTACTTTGATGGGTCTAAGGCTCGAGGGGGCTCGGGGGCTGGCGTGGTGCTCAAATCACCCCAAGGAGATAAACTTTTATACGTGTTGCAGATCCACTTCACAGCGACAAACAATATTGCCGAGTATGAAGCACTGCTGCATGGAATCCGGATTGCTAAGGATATTGGCATCCGACGTTTGATGTGTTACGGAGATTCGGATCTTGTTCCTCAACAAGTGTCCGATATTTGTAATGCAAATAAACACATGGCAGCATATAAAGCTGTCGTGGATGATCTATCTAAATCGTTCGAAGGGTTCGAAGTTCAACACATCCCTCGAGCAAAAAATGAGGAAGCAGACGCACTATCTCAGATAGGTTCTGCGAGGAAAGAGGTCCCAGATGGCGCTTTTTTAGAGCACCTCAAAGTTCCCTCAATAAAAGGAGTAGATGAGGAATATCAGACGAAATCTGACTCACCTTTGATAGCAGTTCTGGTTGTAATTCCCAGCTGGACTCAACCCTACCTCGATTATTTGGTAGATGGCAAATTACCCGAAGACGAGGTGCTGAGCCGGCAGATTATCCGACGAGCAAAATCCTATACTATTGTTAAAGGTGAGCTCCATAAACGGAGTGTTTCTGGGGTCTTTCAGCGCTGGGTATCTCCGGAAGAAGGAGTGGAAATCTTAAGAGAAATCCACGAAGGCGAGTGAGGTCACCATGCTGCAGCCAAATCTTTAGTGGCAAAAGCTTTTAGACATGGATTTTTCTGGCTTACAGCTCAGGGAGATGCCGAACGATTAGTCAAGACGTGCAAAGGCTGCCAAAAGTACGCCAAGCAAGCTCATGTTCCGGCTGATCAGCTGCGAACAATACCTGTAACATGGACCTTTGCGGTCTGGGGGCTTGATATGGTAGGACCATTTAAACGAGCTCCAAGTGGATTTACTCACCTCTTAGTGATGGTGGATAAATTCACCAAATGGATTGAGGCTAAACCTGTCACTAGTTGTGATGGAGCAACAGCCAAAAGATTTGTCGAGGATGTTATAATCCGGTATGGTTATCTGCATAGCATTATCACGGACAACGGGAGTAACTTCTCTATGGGAGAATTGGCTGAATTCTGCAACAAGCAAAATGTTTGGCTTGACATTGCGTCAGTCACACATCCATAGGCTAACGGACAAGTCGAAAGAGCAAATGGTTTAATCCTACAAGGCCTAAAACCGAGACTCGAAGCACTACTACGACGTGCTGCGAGGGCTTGGTTAGAGGAATTACCCTCTGTAATTTGGAGTTTACGAACAACTCTAAACAGGTCAACAGGATACACGCCTTTCTTCTTGGTCTATGGCGCAGAAGCAGTTCTTCCTAGTGATTTGATCCACACCTCTCCTAGAGTAGCCGCGTATACTGAAGAGGATGCCGAGGTTTCTCGATAAAACGATCTCGACTTGGTCAAAGAAGTTCGTGTCGTTGCTGAAATGAGATCTACAGCCTATCAGCAGAAGTTACGCAAGTATCATAGCAAGAGAGTCCGAAATAGATCCTTCAATAAAGGTGATTTGGTTCTCCGGCTTGTGCGACAAAGAAATCACAAACTTTCCCCAGTATGGGAAGGGACCTTTTTAGTTAGTCGAGTATTGCACAATGGATCGTACTACTTAACTGATATGAGGCCAGTCAAAGAAAGACCTGCTACTAAGAAGAGAAAGAGAGCTGGAGGCAGTATAAATCCGGATGTGTTAGACAGACCGTGGAATATTGCTCAGCTACGTCCCTTTTATTCTTAGTTTATCCTTCTTTGTAATCATATATATGTACATGTTCTGTGAGAAATAAAAGTTTTGGTTGCCTCAAGATTTTTTTGAGAAGTTTTTACCATCTTATTTCCGAATGATCATGTCATAGTATAAAATCCCAGAATGCTTGAAAGTACTTTATGCTCATGTTTGTTCTAGTTTAGATTTCCGATTCTAAAATTGCTACCTTCGGGTATAACTTTAAAATTTCTAGTCTTTACTTTGGTTATTTGTCTGATTGCTGGATGCGGGCATTTTCCGAGTACTGAATTGTTGGTACTAGAAGCCGACTTTGTTTCCGAGTTTAAACTGGTACTAGAAGCCGACTTTGTTTCCGTGCTTATGTAAACATTTCAGACACACAAAAAAAACTCAAAGCCAAAAAGTGCTGAATAGATCAAAAGCTTAGCACTAGCAAAGTTAAAATACTGCATATTTACAAACGCATCATGTTTTTCTGGAATAATACAAAAATTTCTGATCTAAGATGCAGGAGGAGACAAAGATTGTTTTATCTTGAGCAGCGATCTTGCGATCAGGCTCATCAGTGGCCATGGAGGAGGATTCAAGGATTTGAGCAATGCTCTTTTCATGATCCGCCTTGAGCTTATCTAGCTCTTGACGAAGCTCCTTGTTCTCCACCACCAGGGTTTTGAGGTTCTAGGCCTCTTCGATCATGGCGCAGGATTGTTTCACCGGCACTATAAGTCAAAAAGAACAACAGTTCAGAAAAATCGACATTGAAAATAACAAAGACAAGGTTTGAGTCTCGGAATGTTTACCTTCGGCCTCATCCTTGGCAACTTTAAGTTCAGCATTTTTAAGCCGGAGAGCTTTGATCTCTCTCCGCTTATCACAAACATTCTTTAGTAAATCTTGGTTATAGGAACATACTTTCTGTAAGTCAGAATACCCAAAGTCAGAAAGCTACTTATGACTTGGGCTAATATTTTTGCTAATATCAGCACGAGCCTTGGGGGCTACACTAGTTCGTTCTTTGGCATCCTAATGAAGCATAAACCTGGATTATATATCCTACTTCATGCTTGGGGGTAGAGGATATGATATAAAAGAACGGAAAAAATAGGAGTTGGAATTCCGACTTACATATTGTTCGCGGGTGAGTTTATCCAAACTCGCTTTCACTTCAGCGGCCACCTTTTCGGCGAGAGTCAGAGGAATCACTGGGGCTGTTGGGAGCTCACCAGTCCTAATCCTCTCGTCGCGAAGGCGCACCTGAGCGAGAAGGTCGGAGAACTTGACGTCCTCTGCTTCTTGTGCTTCTTCTTCGGCAGATAAAGTAATTTTCTCCAGGCATTGTCTAGCGAGCCGCTAGATTTCTTCAGCAGATTTCCGAGACAGGCCAAACTTGGCAACTCCCGGATTGCTGATAAGGTTTTCGGCGAAGGTTTCTGCCGAGGGATCATTACCCAGAGAGGGTTCACCCTTATCTAGATCTGACTCACCCATGGTGATGCTAGTGTGCGATTCAAGGATCGCGGGCTCTGTGGAAGGAACCGGGTCTTCTACGACGAGCGGGGAAGGAATGGTAGACGGCGTTGCAGAAGGTTGAGGGGCAGGAGTCGGAGGAGCTACGGCAGGAGAAGCTATGGTGAGCTTCGTCTGTCGCAGGGGCTTCGAAGAAATTCCCTTCCCCTTGCCCTTGATGAGCTGTTTTTCTCTGAGAATGTAGTAAAGTCGGAAACGTTACATCTCGGATATAAATTTGAGTAAAGTACAAAGGCGGAAGTTGTGACTGAAAGTTACCTCTTCACGACAGGCACCTCCATTGTGCCAACAGCCACTGTCGGAGCTTTGCGCTTCTTGAGCGCAAGGTCCGGCAATGGGACCACCTCTGTCTCTTGAGAAAACTCAGGAGGATATCCTTCGAGCGGAGCAAGTTCCGACTTGGGGAGGTCAGCAATCTGAAAATAAGAAAACATATCAGTATTGCAGTATAACTTGAAGATTGAAACACATAAAAAGTGTACTGATGGAAGCTTACTAGCACTACGGGTTTTTCTACCGTATGCATATCCAGAGAAACCTCCGGGATTCTCCTCTCGATCCGCTCCCGGATCAGCCACTTGATATGGCTAATGTAGCCTTGAGTGGTGTAGGATTTGGGGCTGATGCGGAGGGAGTCTTTCTTGGATGATGCGATGGAGTGCATCAGTCGATCCCCATGGTACTGAAAGGGCTGGATCTGGTGTGAGACCTAGCATTGGACCAAATCGGATCCCTTCAGTCCCTTGTGTTTGATCAAGTATTCGATCCGCCTCTTAGCGAGGATCAGATCATCGGTGAGAGCCGGAGCAGCCTCGTCCCAAGAAGGTTGGGCCGTGGCAGCTCCGTCAACAAAAGCCGGCAAAGTAGTGGCTTCGCCAAGAGCCGGAATATCCCTATGATAGAAAAACGTGGCTAGCCATTGTTTGACCGAGTCACTAGCTAGAATTTTGGGATACGCGCCCTCGCGTCTAAGCGAAAAACTAATAGTGCTGGTGATATAAGGAACACCGGCGGTAATGGAGTTTGTCCGGACATGAAAATAGTACCTGAAAAGAGTCAAACTCGGCCTAATGCCGAGAAAGCCCTCACACAACGAAGCATACGCGCTCATCTCTAAGAGAGAGTTGGGAGGAAGATGATGGAGTTGAACTCTGTAATGATCAATCACCTCGGAGAAGAACTACGAGGGAGGAAACGACAAACCTCTGTCGAGGTGGGTGCCGAAGTGGACCCGCTCGCCGTCGCGCAGGTTGGGGACGGTTTCCTCGAAGCTGCTCCGCCAGTCGCCGGCGGCAAGGAGCCCTTCCATCTCCACATCCTTCAGACCCTCGTTGTTGAGCGCGTAGGGAATCTAGAGCCCGCGAAAGCTTCCGTCGCTGCTGCCAAGCCGGAGGAAGAAGATGAAGCCATTTCTCCGGCGAAGCAGTTGACCTAAAAGGGGCGGCACTGGGAGTTCTGTGGGGGAGGGACGGGGGAGCTCTGTGCGAGCAGGGAGATTGGGAGGTGAGGAAAAGGCAAACGTCTGGTGGAAGGAGAAGGAGAAAATCCTAACCCCTTATATCCACCTAACTGCGCCAAGATTCGTGCAAATGCTAAAGTGTAACCGCCACGTGTCGTGGAAGGAACTGGGAAGGACCCACGCGATGATTGCGTCGCCTCAATCTCCACGCATGCATTGAAACAGCGCCTCGGTTCCGCGAACCGCGGACCCACCAATGGTCGTGCTGACGGAATGACTGTCAAATGACGTGACTTGACCATGACTTGTGTCAGGTGGCGTTAGAAACCAAGTTCCGGCTTAGTATGAAATCAAGCTGGAAAATCTGAGTAACCTGTTGATAGGTTCGACTTATTTTTTAAGACCCGGATCGTATTTTGTTGTGATGTTTCAGGAACCCTTCAAGATTCTGCAAGCCGAAGGTCAAGCTAGACGATGATGAATCCGACTTTGGATCTTGGAGGCCTCCGGGGCTGCTGTTGGGGATATACTTTCTTGGTATCCTCACAGTTCCTCACTGACCAGGGTGGCCCACTTTGGGTTAGAGATTTGCTTCACGGGCGGCCCAGTCAGGGAGAAAGACGGAGTCCAATCCGGCTATGGGAAGGCCCAGAAGACTTACCGACTTAGGCCCATAATGTTACTTGTAGTTCAAGATGTACTATGTAACCGACTCTTAGTCATAGCTAGATAGGTCTCTCCTGTAAACCCTAGGCCGGATATCTATATAAGCTGTCCTAGGGAGAGCCTTTAGGGCAACACCTCAATAGTCTACAATCTCAACTTGCACAGGCGAAACCCTTGTAACCCATATTCCGGCTCTACCGTATTACTGGATTGCTAGTAGGAGTAGGATCCGTCCAAAGCCGGCGGATTCGAACCTGGGTAAACTTGTGTGCTCACCATCCCAGAACACCGTACATCTAACAACCCTCTCTTCCGCACGCCTCTAAGACCCCCTCACGGCGTACTTCTCCTCAATCCGACGACAAGAAGCAAATGCAAGAGTGGCAAAATCTGTCAAAAGAGAACAGCAGGTAAAGATCAAGTTTTTCGAAAACCTTCTGTTGCTCAAATCAAAAAGTGCAAAACTAACGAAAGTTAAATAACAACCTGGGGCAGAAGCACAAAAATTACATCTCAATCCGACATACAGAGATCTCTCACGAATTTTTACGGTGAAGCACAAAAATCTGTTTCTGGACAGCAACTTCACCAAATCTTACTTCTCTCTCATTAGAGGCTGATCTTGACACAAAAACCAAAAAAAATGGAGAAGGAGCGGTTATTACCGAAGTAATAACTTCCAAGACTCAACGAAAAAAAAATAAACTAAAAGAAAAAGAAAATTGGGTTGTCTCCCATAAAGCTCTTTCTTTATAGCCATTAAGATGGGAATGATAATTTTGAAGAAGCTCTCATAGGGATATGAATTGAAGTGAAAGAGAGCATTAAGAAGAAAAAACACACACACATTTAAGTCTAACCCACTTCCTATGCAAGGGAATTTTGTAAACAAACAAGTTGTTGAAACCAAAGGATACTTGCATAAGAAGGCAAAAGAAGTGCAACTTAAAAACTTTCAGCATAAAATGAGGAAACTTGATATTATTGAGATGCATACGAACACTTTTCCCTCTCTCATAGTAACTTTCAGTATCATGCATAAACTTAACAATATATCTATCACAAGAACCATCGTAGCAATGATCACTTTTTCTAACAGAAAACACGGGAATACTAGCTCTCATAACACTACTTTGTGAAACAATATTAGAGGTATCCTTACAAAGGATAGTGTGTCCCTCTTCCTCATACTTAGTGACAAAGTCTTTCACATTTGCCATTATAGGTTCATCAACCATTTGTTTATAAGGTTCAACAGCTTTACTTGTACTTTCATTAACCATACTAGCTATCATAGAATGTTCCTTTACCTTAACGGGGAAAGGCATTTTCTCAATGTAAGGGTTGGGTAAGAAATGATTAGCAGTATAAACTTCAGTATTTCTTGCAGGAACACTCTTAGCAACATCTTTATAAGGTTCATGATACTTATTCCACTTCTTTTTAGGCACTTCAATGTAGGAAGCAAAAGCCTTAAAATAAGAAGCAATAGCTTGAGAGTCTAGACCATAAGCATTTCTAATATTTTGAAAGTCATCAGTTCCCATAAAAGATTCAATGCATTCATAATCATAATTTATACCTAACTTTCTACCTTTGTCATTCTCCCAAGCTTCAGCATTGTCTTGAATACGGTCTAGAAGATCCCATTTAGCTTCTTCTTCCATGCGAGTGAATGATCCAGCACAAGAAGCATCCAATAAATCCTTGTCATGTAGAGGGAGCCTTGCATAAAAGTTATTGATAATAATATTGTTGGGGAGCTCATGAATGGGACATTTGAACATTAGTAACTTCAATATCCCCCAAGCTTGAGTTGTACTCTCTCCATCAAAAGGCCAAAAGTTATATATTTGATTCCGATCTTTATGAATATCACTAGGAGGATAAAACTTTGAATAAAAGAGAGGCACTATTTCCTCCCATTCCAGAGCTTGACCATTCTTCAGCAGCTTATACCATTCCTCAGCTCTTCCTTTCAGTGATAATCATAATAACTTCTTCTTAACTTGATCTGTAGTAATACCTGCACACTTGAACAACCCGCATAATTCGTGTATAAAGAGTAAATGGTCACCGGGATGGACAGTTCCATCCCCAACATAGTAGTTATCCATAACACGATCAATAATTCTTGTAGGTATTTTGAAAATATCATTCTCAGCAGGTAGTGGCTTATCTACTACCTTAGCAGTGGTAGGAGCATTACCAAATAAGAAACTCAGCGAATTATCCATAACGAAAATAAAGCAACTAAAAGAAGTAAACAATACTCATAGTAGAAGTTTCCTTTACGAGTTCCACTCTCCAATGGCGCTTCACTCCCCGGCAACGGCGCCAGAAAATAGCCTTGATGACCCACAAGTATAGGGGGTGTATCACAGTATTTTCGATAAGTAAGAGTGTCGAACCCAACGAGGAGCGGAAGGTGTTGGCTAGTGGTATGGACTAGGAATTCTCTGCAAATACTTAGCAAACGGATTTTTAGGGGTTTTCGATAAAGCAAGTAAACAAAGTACGAGTAAATAAAAGGCAGTAGGAATAAATGCAGCAAGTGGCCCAATCCTTTATGCAGCAAAGGACAAGCCGGTTGTATTACTTAGGATGACCAAACGTTCTCGAGGACACATGGGAAGACTGTCAAGTGTTTTCGCTTCATATAGCTGATTAATCGTCTCTAGCTTGCTAAGTGTTGTGTGGGTGAACCTGCGCTATTGTACCGCCCCATCCAAGACTAATACATACTTGTGATTATACCCCTTGCAAACATCCGTAAGTACAAGAAAGTAATTAAGGTAGAAACCTAACCACAACTTTAAACTCTAAGACCCTTACGTCCCTTGTGCAATGGTTTCCTAACGGGGGGTCAGGTTTCTGTCACTCCGGCAACCCCTACGATTAGTAGCCAAATACACAATGCATTCCCCTAGGCCCATATAGGTGAAGTGTCATGTAGTCGACGTTCACATGACACCACTAGAAGAAGTACACCATAACTTAAATAACAATCTATTGAATCTTTCTCAACGCAACTTCACTACTAACAACGAGACTTCTCCCATGTCCTCAAGAACAAAACGAACTACTCACAAGACATCATATGGATCATGATCAGAGATGGAATAATGATGTATAACAATCTGAACATAAACAATAATTCAATGGTTCACTCAATAGCATCAACTACAAAGAGTAATCAACACCGGACAAGTTTCCCCTATGAACTATGCAAGATTCAACGCAATTGTTACAGCAATATGGAGATGGTGATGAGGGTGCTGATGGTGATGATGGTGGTGATGATGATGATGATGATACCGATGAAGTCCAGCTTGATGGTGGTGTTGATGGCGATGATCTCCCCTCTCCGGGAAGGAATTCCCCGGTAGAAATCTGTCTGGCGGAGAGATCTTTCTCTCTCGGTGTTTTCCGTGCCGCAGAGGCGGCAGAATATTTCTGTGGTCGCTCCCCGAGTCTTAGGGTTTTGGGAGGATAATATACGCCAGAGGGGAGAGGCTGGAGTGGGCCAGGGTGGCCACACCACCTCCTGGCGTGGCCTAGGGCTGCCTGCGCCATGGGTTGGTGTGGGCCCCCTGTGGCCCATCTCCACTCCATCTTCTGGCATCCTTAGTCGAAAAATAGGATTTTCCGTATATTTTCCCGGATTTTCTGATCTTCGCGAATTTTTCCTCCAAACAGCACATTTTCCATCAGAATCCTGACTGTAGCCGTCCATGCTCCAAAATTCATCAACCATGCAAAAATAGATTAAATAACATAAGTATCACCTCTCAATATGAAATATATCAATGAATAATAGTAAATTAATACATAGAATAGTGATGCAAAATGGACGTATCACTTGCCACGGGCGAGCCTGTCCCGGCTGCGTCCAAGAAAAGGGGAGCTGCTTCTGCTTCTTCTTCTGGACCTCCTAAGCCAACCAAGAGGCGGAAGAAGTCCACAGACAAAGCCGCCACCAAGCCTATGACTAAGGCCATAACTCGGAGGGCTCGGAATCCCAAGGAGCCCTTGACATCAAACGAGTAAGCTACTTTTTCTCTTTGTCCAACCTTTTGGTTCACGCTTTTCTTCTGTGGTAACTTATTATTCGTCATTTGATTTGGCAGGGATGCGGTGGAAGTCCCTCAGAGCGGATCAAGCATTGCTTCGCCCCTCCGGCATAGCCCTTCTCCCCCTCGTGGCGACGATTCATGCCTGTTGAGCCCCATTCAGGAGGGTTCAGCGGCTGCTCCGGGTTCTAGCCCACCTCGTCAAGTGGAGGGCAACCTCGGAGCAGGGGGAAGTGGTTCTATCGAGGCTGTGGTTGCCCCCAGCTCCTCTTCGGCTTAACCGCAACCAGCCACCACCGAGATACCTATAGCACCCCCGCCAAGACCAACATCAGCACCAACACCAGCGCCAGTAGCACAAGTGCCAGCACCAACTCTTTCCGCCTCGTCCGAGTCTTCCAAGACTCGGCGATAAGACACATCTAGCACCAAGGCTAGCACCAAGGCTGCGCACAAGGCTGTGGGAAAATCCGCAGCCCAAACCTCAACTTCTCAGCAGCAGCCCAAGGGCAAGAAAGCTTATGACGCCGCCAGGGCAGCAACTATCGAGGCTGGACAGCGCACGCTCGCGTCCATGCTTCCGTAGAAGACCCCACCAAAGAAAGACATCTCTGCCGGGTCAGCTGATGCGCAACTTGTCGTGCACACCAGCCCTGCTGTTGCACAAGTTGAGAGAAGGGAGGCCCACACCAAGGGTTTGGTCGCGCCCACATGCTTAGCGGAGAACGCTATCCTCCGGCCTTGATCAAGTTTGTTAACAACTGGAACAAGGCAGAGTTCGTCCATAACGACGATCTCCCAGAGAAATTTGGGCCTATGGAGTTTGCTGCACAGATGAACACAACCGCCAAGGCTATAAACCTTGCAGGTCGAATGATGGAGGTACGCTACTTCGTCTTTTCTTTAACATGTACTAGACATTAGTGATATAACCATTAGTCCCCGAGGCTCCGGGGGAGTAACTTGTTACTCGGCCGGATGCTTCTTAGAGAATTAGTGTAGCTCCTTAATAACTTCGAATATGCACACACCTAGAGCCGGGTTAAGTTCCTGGCCCGGATTTTGTATATCGAATAGGCACACACCTAGAGCCGGGTTAAGTTCCACTTGGCCCGGATTTTGTACACTTCGAATATGCACACACCTAGAGCCGATTTAAGTTCGACTTGGCCCGGATTTTGTACACTTCGAATATGCACACACCTAGAGCCGGGTTAAGTTCCACTTGGCCTGGATTTTGTACACTTCGAATATGCACACACCTAGAGCCGGGTTAAGTTCCACTTGGCCCGGATTTTGTACACTTCGAATATGCACACACCTAGAGCCATGTTAAGTTCCACTTGGCCCAGATTTTGTACACTTCGAATATGCACACACCTAGAGCCAGATTAAGTTCCACTTGGCCCGGATTTTGTACATTTCGAATATGCACACACCTAGAGCCGGGTTAAGTTCCACTTGGCCCGGATTTTGTATACTTCGAATATGCACACACCTAGAGCCGGGTTAAGTTCCACTCGGCCCGGATTTTGTACACTTCGAATATGCACACACCTAGAGTCGGGTTAAATTCCACTTGCCCCGGATTTTGTACACTTCGAATATGCACACACCTAGAGCCGGGTTAAGTTCCACTTGGCCCGGATTTTGTACACTTCGAATATGCACACACCTAGAACCGGGTTAAGTTCCACTTGGCCCGGATTTTGTACACTTCGAATATGCACACACCTAGAGCTGGCTTAAGTTCCACTTGGCCCGGATTTTGTATATTTCGAATATGCACATGATCAAATCAACTTTTCTTTTCTCAGGTTACCACCAATCGTCGGAGCGCTGAGTTTCAACGGCTCTTGGACACATATAAGGCGCTGCGCTCGAAGCATTCTACGCTTCTCGCTAAGTTCGAGAAAAGGGGTAAGTTTTATCCTTGGGTTTTTTCCACCTTACTTTGTTTTTCCCGATGTACTAATTCATTATTCGGATTGCGCAACTGGAGTAGAAGCTGAGAACACCATCATGCGGAAAAACCTAGACGAGATAAAAGGTAAGTCCGTTTCGCCTAGTCTCCTTCTGCGTCCTCTCTCCTTTTCTTCTTGGCCCGGCAGATATTCATACCTCGGCTTTGCCGGGTTAACAAAATATTTCCGCATCTCTTGAAGATAGTGTGCCCATGCCTGATATGATGCTGCATTTTCTCGAACAAGCAAGACAGCATCAGGCCGAACTCAAGAAGAAGGATGATGATCTTGCCCTCCTCTAGACCAAGGATGATGAGATTGCCAAGCTCAAGGCAGAAATGAAAAACCTCAAGGCGCTCCACAAATCTGAGATGGATAAAGCTGGCCAAGATTTTACTGAAGAGCGAGAACGCCTCAAGCTCCAAATTGCCAAAGATCAAGAACTGCTGAAGGAGGCCGACAATAAGCTTGAGTCGGTAAATGCTGAACTTGTGGCAACTCCGGAAGAGGCGTGACAACTGCACCATGGAGCTGACTCGGATCCACAGCCATATCTCTCGTAAGTTCTTTTTCTTCAGCCGGCATGAATCTCTCCGGGTCAACCTCCTTCACTTATTTCACTTGTCTTGTTTTTCCAAACAAATCCGGAGGGTGATGCCATTGCATCCAGTGCCGTTACCAAGTTCCGCCAGTAGAGAGGTACTCCATCTGGTCCTGGCACCATTCCTCTTGACATGGAGGACCTGCTGGTCAGCTTATCTTCTCGCGTCAAGATTGTGAAGAACCATGGTAAGGATATCCTAGACGTAGCAGTCCGGATCTTCAATGCTCTTTGGCCTGGTGAAGACACTCCGGAGGGTTCCGCTGCTCTAATAAACAAGTTAATGGAGTGCGAGACCCAGCTTGAACTCTAGAGGGAATGCGCCGGTCGTTTCGGAGCTGAGACCGTTCCCCACTACCTGCTCACATGGTATGAGAAAATAAAACTCAATCTTCTCTTGCGCATGCGCACCGGATCAATGTGGTCCAATGACCCAGATTGGATAGCTCGGCGCAAAGCTTGTGCCCATAATCTCATTCAGTATGCCCCCATTCATCAATGGAACGAAGGACCAAGCTTCCTTGACGCTGTTGACGACAAATACGTCGAAGCTGGTTCGGTTGAAGATGATGAGGACGAAACCTCGGACGTCGAAGAAGATGAAGATAATGTTGAAGCCGAGGCTGGAGTTCCACGTGCTGGTGCCGAGTTACCTCCTCCTGCTACTCCTTGATAACAAACACTTTGAATATTATCAGATCGCCGGGATGTCGGGTGCAAATGTATTAAGCACAATGATCATATTTTGCTACTAAGTTGCTCGTGCCGGATTAACTTGGGCATAGTCCCCAAGTTTCATTTTCTTGTTTCTCCAATTTCTTTACTCGGCTTGTGTCTACCTTGGTTCGGTTTTATGACTTACGAGTCTGAGTTTCAAAAATTGACTTAACAATACATAGAAACTTTTAGGACTAGCTCAAAATATTTCAACATAGCAAAAACAAGGTAAGCATAAGGTTAATCCAAATAACAAATGTCGGCTCGATTACGTTCTTTTCCTTAGTAGATTTTCGTGTGCTATGCAATTCCAAACTTGTTCTCTTGCTTGCCATGAAGCCAATTCTTGTTGGACAACAGCAAGTCGAAGAGTTAGTTTTTTGGTGCTCACAAACTACTAATCCGGCTTAGGCAAAAGCAACTTAAACCAGCCGACATAAAAATTATAACAAGTACAGAAGACAACCAATATTATTAAGGCAGTCCCCGAGTTACTGCTCGAGGTGCCACCATTTCATTGATAAGGTCATTGCCGGTGTCATACCAATGTATGAGAGACTCGGATACACACACTTCTTTGCTAAGTGTAGAAAGGACGAAGTAGAGCTACATTCCATGGACGCTTAGATTCCTCGCCGGACCTGTCTGCCTTGTTCTTCTCCTGTGGTTTTGCATCGATAAGATAATAAGAGTCAGTGTGCAATGCTTTGCTCACAATGAATGGCCCTTCCCATTGGGGGGATAACTTGTGCATGCCAGCAGTACGTTGTACCAACCGGAGTACCAGATCACCTTCCCGGAAAATTCGGGGGTTTACTTTCTGGCTATTATAGCGTCGGAGATTTTGCTGATATATGGCGGATATGGACAATGCCAATTCTCTCGCTTCTTCCAGCAGATCAACATCATTTTGCCGGGCTTCTTGCACTTTGGCTTCTGTGTATTGGGTGACAGGCGAATCATCCTCTATGTTGGCTGGTAATACAGCTTCTGCCCCATGTACCAGAAAGAATGGCGTATAGCCTGTTGATCGATTCAAAGTTGTTCTTAAACTCCACAGTACTGCTAGTAGTTCTTCTATCCAGCACCCCGCTGACCTTTGCAGCGGCTCAATGAGCCGGGGTTTTATCCTAGAAAATACTAATCCGTTGGATCTCTCCACTTGTCCGTTCGATGCGAGGTGGGCTACCGAGGCAACGTCCAGCCGGATCTTCTTATCTCGGCAGAATCACGCAAATGCTCCTTCAGCAAAATTTGAGCAATTATCTATTATGATACTATGAGGATAACCGTATCTCAAGATGATATCTTTGAGGAATGTCATGGCGGTAGCTCCATCACATTTTCTTATTGTTTTCACCTCAATCCATTTAGTAAACTTGTCAACCATGACCAAGATGTGGGTCATGTTCCCTCTTGCTGGTTTAAACGGGCCAACCATATCCAAACACCATACGGCAAATGGCCAGGTAATTGGTATGGTCTTGAGCTCCGACATTGGCATATGTGTCTTGGTAGCATATCTTTGACAACCATTGCACTTTCTTACCAGATCCTCTGCTTCCTCCAAGGCACTTGGCCAGTAAAACCCATGATGGAAAGCTTTTGCTACCAAGGCTCTGGACGAGGCGTGATGCCCACATTCCCCTTGATGTATATCCCGGAGGATGTCAAGCCCTTCTTCTGGGTCAACACATCGTTGGAGAATGTTTGTCCCACTCCTCTTGTATAGCTCGGAATTGATGATCGTGTATGCTTTTGCCCTCCTCTGAGTTTGCAAGGAAAGCACCTCCTCACTAGGCAAAGTTCCATCTTTCAGGAATTGAAATATGGGCAGCTCCCAAGCTGGTATAGCTCGCACTCGAAACACATCCTCATCAATTTCCATCTGATCCACCGGCATAACCTCAGCCGGATCACGCTGCGCAGTCCCCGGGTCTTGCGAAGGAGTCCCCGGGTTTGCCGAGGCAGTCCTCGGGTTTCGTGAACAACTTCCGGCATCAATGTCCATGGGCACAGCTTCCGATTCCGGATTTGCCGGGATATAAATTGACTCGGATTCTGGGGATGGCCTGATAGACGGTTTTCTGAGGTGCTCTAGTGCTACCCCTGGCGGGATTGCTTGTCGAGTTGATCCGAGCTTCGACAATACGTCGGCAGCCTCATTTTCCACCTGAGGTACGTGATGAAATTCGCATCCCTCAAAGTATCCTGATATCTTCTACACATGAAATCTGTACAATGCCATATTTG
Organism: Avena eriantha; assembly: GCA_910589775.1. Lineage (NCBI taxonomy): Eukaryota > Viridiplantae > Streptophyta > Magnoliopsida > Poales > Poaceae > Avena > Avena eriantha. The sequence continues at coordinate 116,161,704 of OU342745.1, forward strand.
CATCCATAGCATCCCATTGCGTGGAGACTTGCTAGACTACGAGATCCGAGTCACCGAAGCATTGGATCCGATGTATTCCAACTTCTTCTGCTACTTTGAGCCCATGCACAAGTTCTTCATATTCTGCAACATTGTTTGATGCTGCGAAGTGGATCTGTAGCACGTATTTCAGCTGGTCCTTCTTGGGGGAGGTAAGCACAACTCCAGCGCCTAACCCGGTTTTTGTTTTTGACCCGTCAAAGTGCATTCTCCAGTAGTTCAGATCTGGCAATGGTGGCTCATATTGCACCTCGGCCCAATCCACAAAAAAGTCGGCCACAACCTGAGACTTGATTGCTTCTCTCCTGTCATACTGTGGCGCATAAGGGGCTAGCTCAATTGCCCATTTTGCAATCCGGCCACTTGCATCCTTATTGCTCATTATCTCGGATATAGGGGCTTCACATATTACTTTGATGGGGTGTTCTTCAAAATAATACTTTAGCTTCTTAGCCTCCATATACACACCATATGGCATCTTCTGATAGTGGGGATAGTTTTGTTTGGAAGCTGATAATACCCCGCCCAGATAATATACTGGCCTTTGCACTGACTTACCCTCTTCATCGTGCTCTACCACAATTACCGCACTTACAACTCGGTTGGTTGTGACTATATAGAGCAACATTGGCTCCTTTGATAGTGGAGAGGCTAACACTGGTGTAGTGGCTAACATTTTCTTTAATTAGATAAAGGCTTCATTGGCCTGCGGTGTCCAAATGAATTTGTCCGACTTTTTCATGAGTTGATAGAGAGGCAGTGCCTTTTCTCCCAACTGACATACAAACCGACTTAAGGATGCCAGGCAACCAGTGAACTTATGGACATCATTAAGGCACTTCGGCAGTTCCATTCGCTCTATGGCTCGGATTTTAGTTGGATTAACTTCGATACCTCGGCTAGAGACAATAAATCAGAGTAATTTTCCAGCCGGGACACCGAAGGTACATTTCTCCGGGTTAAGCTTCATTCGGAACCTCCTTAGGTTCGCGAACGTTTGCCTGATATCGTCAAGGAGCGTTTTTCTTTCCCTGGTCTTTATAATAACATCATCCACATATACCTGCACATTTTGACCAATTTGGTCGTGCAAACATTTCTGCATACATCTTTGGTACGTTGCCCCTGCATTACGTAAACCAAAAGGCATGGTGCGGTAGCAATAAGCCCCATATGGGGTGATAAACACAGTCTTTATTTGATCACTTGGGTTTAGAGGTATCTGGTGGAAACCAGAATATGCATCAATGAACGACAACAGTTCACACCCAACAGTAGAATCTATGACTTGGTGTATCCTTGGCAATGGGAATGGATCTTTCGGACACACCTTATTCAGGTTCATGTAATCGATACACATGCGCCAAACCACTGCCACGTTCGGATCATCCTTCTTCTTCTCCACCAGCACCGGATTAGACAGCCAATCCGGGTAAAGCACTTCCATGATAAATCCAGCTGCTAGGAGCCGAGCTATCTCATCTCCGATGACCTTTCTCCTATCTTCGGCGAAGTGGCAGAGAGGTTGCTTCACCGGCGTTGCTCCGGGCCTCACATTCAAAGAGTGCTCGGCCAACTCCCTCGGAACACCTTGCAAGTCATGTGTGGACCAAGCAAAAATATCCCGATTCTCATGGAGGAAGTTGACGAGCTCGCTTTCCTATTTGTCATTTAACCCGGCACCAATTGTTACGGTGCGCTCTAGGAACATATCATCAACAGGCACTTTCTTGGTATCCTTTGTCGCTTGAAATGAGACACTACCATGCGGGTTCCTTAGCGGCTGCATATATTGCTGTGCGGATTGAGCCAATGCCGCCAGCTCCTGGATCTTTCTCTTCTCTTGCGCAATCACGAGTGACTTGGCCAGGTTAGACCCGGCTGACACAAACTCAATGGAACGTCGGAAATCACCAGTTATGGTAATCACACCATTTGGCCCGGGCAGCTTCATCTTCAAGTAACTAATGTGAGTACTTGCCATGAATTTGTTCAGGGCTGGCCTGCCGAGCAACGCGTGATATGCGCTTTCCAGATTGACAACCTCGAATTCTAAATTCTCAGTTCGGCAGTTATCTCTCGTGCCGAACAACACATCAACCCGGACCTTGCCAATGGGTTCACAGGAAATACCTGGCACAATGCCATGGAAAGTTGTCCTTGTAGCCTGGAGCATATTCTTCGTGATACCCAACTTGCACATTGTATCCACATACATGATCTTGATGCTACTGCTATTGTCAATCAGCACCTTTGAGAACCTCACATTGATGTTTGGCCCAATGAATGTTGGATCCAACACCAGCGCATACAAACCAGGGCTTGGCATAAGCTTGGGATGATCTTTGATGCTCCAGGTAATTTCCTGATCCGACCAAGGCATATACCTCATCACTGCTGGCATTACTGCATTGACTTCCATATGTAGGCGCTGCAAGCTCTTTCTATCTATCTCTTCTGTGGTGAACACACAGTAACTCTGGTGATGCTCTCTGTACTCATTTCTCCCTTCACTTTCACGGTACCTTTGATCTGGTTGATGCTGGTTTTCCACCTGATGCACTGCATCCCTCCTCTCATGGTTTTCATACATCGGCGGAGGTGGTGGTGGCAACATTAACTGTTGCATGTTCGCTCCGGAGAGCAATTGCTACCGGGGTAACTCCTGCTGAGATTGATCATTCTGAGGTGCCTGAGCATTCCCCGAATCACTTTGTTCTATCTTCCTCATCCACTCACACTGCCGGGTTGTGTGACCCGCTGGGTTACTTGGATTTGGCGTGTGAAATTTACACGGCTGATCCAGCATGGCCTCATAAGTATACCTCGGCCTGTCCTTCTTTTCCTGCCACTGTCTTTTTTGTTCGGGCGTCCAAGTTTTCTTGCCATCACTCCTTGGAGTCCATTGCTGCCCTCCAGTTTTCTGACGTTGATTGCTTCCTACTCCGGGTTGATCTTGATTCACAGCAACAACTTGTTGCGAACTGTATCGATAATCCGGTCTATCATCTCTTCTCTTATCCAAGTAATCATTCCACCGAGATGATCCGGCTCCATCTCGCTGGTGGTATTCCTCGCTTGACTCGTTTGACATGAGTCTAGGCTGAGTCGGATCACCCAAGGCATATGAATTAGCAATCCGGATTGTCTCTGCCAAAGTAGTTGGCATATCCCTCTGCAACCTTTGCCATAGCATGCTTGCATATCTGCAACCTTGCGCAAACCAAGCTATGGCCTGTGACTCAATTACACCGTCACATGAGTTTCGCACAGTGCACCAACGGGTTAAGAATTCCCGGTCTGTCTCATTCGGTCTCTGCTTGCACATTGCTAGGGTCTATGGTCTGTTGGGCCTCTGATATGTGCTTGAGAAATTACTGAAAAACATTTCCTCAAAATCGATCCAACAGTTAATAATTCCGGGTGCCAAATTGTTTAACCATACCCTCACTGGCCCCTCCAGCATCTGAGGTACATATCTCACAGCCCATCTCAAGTTGCCTGTAGCAATTTTTACAGCTGTTGCATAGTTAATCAACCAATCCTACGGCTTTGTGTTGCCGTCATATGTCTTAGTGCCTCTAGGTAACTGGAAGTTAGGTACCGGAAGCTCCTTCATGATCCGGGGTCCAAAACACGCTGGACCCGGAGGACCTTGAAACTCAATTTGCTCCGACCTATAAAGCCGTTCCAGTTTTAACCTGGCGTCGTCAGGCATCAAGTTCCTGCTTCCCAATCTTGACCCTATCACGTGATAGTCTGGCCTGGGATACCCTGCATTCACTATCTCCGAATCACCATCATTATATATATCTTGCTCTTGTGGAGCTGCTCTTTGTTGCATACCTTGGTCGGCACGACACTCTTGCCGTGGTATATTCCACTGTTGCGGTTGTCCTGCCTCCGCCGGGTTACGCTGTCCGGCATTGCCGTTCACAGCGTTCCCTTGACCGGCATTGCCTTGGTCGCGGTTACCTCAGCCAGCTTCGCCTCGGCTCACACTTTGTTGATCATCATTTCCCTGCACTGCTTTTCCTTTCCGTGCCCTTGCTGGGTCATATGGGACTATCTGTTTATTCCTTCTAGCCAAAGTTACTACTTCTTCTCTCCTAGGACCACCATGAGGACACGATGCAGCTCCAGCAGATTTCTCCGGGTTACCCACTGCCGAATAAATGATCTTGGAGGCCCCAGCTCTTTCCGAGTTAGCCCTGAGAAATTCCTCATTTTGTCTGTTTGCGATCCGAACTAACTCATTGACCCTTTCCTGCTATCTCTGCCGGGCTTCACTCGTCAAACCCTCTAACTCGGATACAGCTGCATCTGCTGCTCTAAGGTTTTTTCCCGGGGTACTGTACTTCGGCAGCCCCACGGACAGACAGTTCTCTGATTCCTCAATTCTAGTATCACCCTCTTTGTTCATTTCGCTCATGACGTTCCTCCCCTTCACTTTTACAGCATCTACCTTATTTGCCTTTGCGTACTCACGCAGCGTCATATTCAATGACTGCTGAGCCCCGGCTATCTTTTTTGCACCCTCTAGAATTTTCTTCCTAGTCTCCTCTAACTTGGCCTGTGCCTGAGCCAGATCTACCACTGTTGCTACTAGGCTTGCTAAGCTATCTATTTCCTGCTGCAACACATTCTCTGGCCTCTCTAGCGGAGTACCTCTACTTTTCCTCGGTGCCTTGGGTGTTACCTCCGGATCCGGTGTCGGTTCCTTGCTCGCACTAGCGCCAGGCGCAGTCATCATCACCTCGGCGCGGTCGGGGGAGCGAGTGATACGCGCCCCGCGAGCCGCACTAAGGGGTGGCTTGCCTCCCTTGACGATGTGCCGCGGGTGAACGCACGACACATCGACAGCGACGTAGATCTTGTGCGCGCCAAGCTTGACGAAGAGGCAGTTGCACGGGAGAGGTCGCTTGCTGAAGCAGCCAGCGTTGTCGCTGACGAAGTCCAGCGCTCCAAAGCGCTGAACAAGCCCGGAGACGATGCGTTCGCCGGTACTGATGTTGTTTCCCGTCCGGATTTTCACTCCTGATAGCGCCGCTATCCCCACGGTGGGCGCCAACTGTCGTGGTGGTGTCACGGTAGATTCCATGGATAGGGTAAAGGTGGGGACAAGATGCACTAGAGGAATCTAGGGAGGGATAGTGTGGTGATTCCACACACAGATGCTTTGTATTCGATTGGTTACCAAGGTTACAAGTGCTCCTTGAGCTGTATTGGGGAGAGGAGGAAGAAGGAACTCTCTTACTCTCATCACTAACTAGCTCTCAGGAACCTAGCACCAAACAAGTAAAACTCAACCCACTAGAGATCAACCCTTTCTACAGAGGCCCTAGCCCTCCTTATATAGGGGTGGATAGGTCTCCAATTAGGGCATACGTGGAGGCATATTCCAAGGAATATGCCTCTTCCCAAAATAGTAAACCGACCGGGTCACTTTTCCCCGTTGTAAGCCATGCAGAGGCTATGTGAGCCTCTGCGGCGCCAGCATCATCTGACACCAGCAACGTCACCCTTGTCGGCCATGCCTCGGTGGTCCTAGCCTCTGTCCGCTTCGTTCACGCTCCAGCGTACAGTAACCTCCCTTTGACCAGCGAGATACCTTCCTTCTCTTGCAAGCCTGATATAACCTAGATCATGCCTGGTTAATCCGGCCACACCTGTTCCTGTGCACAAGTTAGATACATCCTACTGACATACGACATAGGTCGGCCGGGACTCAGTTAGGTGGACATCCTCTAGTCCGGGTTACCCCATGATTTGGTCTGCCTTGAGGTGACTCGGCCAGCACTTGCTTTGACCTTGTCGTACCTCGAGTAACTCGGCCTTTATACCCTGGCGTGACCCTACCCGGGGTATCCCCCCAACGGGATGCCAAAACCTGATGACAAATTACTCCTTCCGTGGTGGTGGTATTCTCTCGATGAGCTTTTTGATTAATTTCCCCCAATCCTCAATCTCGAAGGTGAGAGTACGAATCAACTCTGAGTTTTTCTCAATGCGGCTCATGATCATGTTGGGTTGCGAACTCTAGCTCTTGTCATTCTTTCCCCACTCTTCCTCCTTGAAGTCTTCTTTTCCTACATGGCTACAATGAGGCAAATCCCAATTGGAGGGTAGTTTCTCCTTGGGCATATTCTGGTATTGATGTTCATGGATAAGGGTATGGAAGGGATTCTTGGTGCGTGGAGGAAGTGACCGTGGAGCCAAACAGTGACGCGGAGGTTTCCCTCCAGTTGACATCAGTGCAGTCCTTTTGATCTTGGCAGGGTTTGCCAACACTCCAGTACTTGCAATGGTAGTGCCGGTGTGCGGATGTTGGCTTTGCTTTGCCTCCTCTTCATCTTCACTCTTGATCTCCTTCTCCTGCCCGGGGTCTTGGAGATCTTCCTCCATGGGCTCCTTTCCTTTATCCTTGGCGGACACCACTGTGCTTCTCAACTTTCAAGAATAGTTCCTGGAAGAAATAGATCGAAACGAAAACACGATGAGAACACGATATACAAACCTCGGGGGATCCGGGGGAGTATATATTGCGGATTTTTACAACAAAAGGAAGGTACTGGGAGAAAACAGGTTGGAGGCAGAGTCCGGGGCGGTCACACCACCTGGTGGCGCGGCCAGGGGCCCGCGCTAGGGGGTGGTGTGAGCCATCCTGGCTCTGTTCCCGTCCCACCTTCGCTTTCGTAGCTTTCCTTGTTGGATAAAAACTGCAAAATACAACTGGATAGAATTTTCGCGGAAATTTGCTTACCAGATCTGTTACCTATTCGAAAACGGACTCTTCAGGTCTCTGAATTTGGTATTTGATAAATTTTTCTGGAGTTACCACTTGAATAGCATCAATATCTTCATTATAAGAATCTCCAGCAATATAGTGCTTGAGTTGCTGACCATTCACCACTTGTGTAGTGTTATCTTTCAAAGAAGAAATTTTTATTGCTCCTGAACGATACACTTCTTCTATAACAAAAGGTCCTTCCCATTTTGAAAGTAGTTTCCCTGCAAAAAATATGAGACGAGACCTATACAATAGAACTTTCTCACCAACATGGAATTCTCTCTTGAGAATTCGCCTGTCATGCCATCTTTTAACTTTTTCCTTAAAGAATCTAGCATTCTCATATGCTTCACTCCTCCATTCATCCAATGAATTCAAGTCAAATAATCTTTTTTCACCAGCAAGCTTACAGTCTCTATTAAGTTCTTTAACTGCCCAATAAGCTTTGTGTTCTAATTCTAAACAAAGGTGACAAGCTTTCCCATAAACCATTTTGTAAGGAGACATCCCTATAGGATTTTTGTAGGCAGTCCTATAAGCCCATAAAGCATCGTTCAACTTTTTAGCCCAATTTTTTCTAGATCTATTAACAGTGTTTTGCAAGATGGATTTAATTTCTCTATTTGATAACTCTACTTGTCCACTAGTTTGGGGATGATAACCTGAAGCGATTCTATGATTAGCATCATATTTAGCAAGGGTCTTTCTAAAACCACCATGAATGAAATGAGAACCTCCATCAGTCATAAGATACCTAGGCACTCCAAACCTAGGAAAGATAACATCCTTAAGCATTTTTAGAGAGGTCTCCCCATCAGCACTCTTCGTAGGTATGGCTTCTACCCACTTAGTGATATAATCAACGAAAACAAGAATATGAGTATAGCCTTTTAAGGGAGGAAAAGGACCCATAAAGTCAAATCCCCAACGGTCAAAGGGTTCAATAACTAGAGAGTAATTCATAGGCATTTCATTGCATCTAGAAATATTACCAACACGTTGACACTCATCACAGGATACAACAAATTTTCTTGCATCTTTAAAAAGGGTAGGCCAGTAGAAACCTGATTGTAGCACCTTTTGCGCAGTTATATCTCCCACATTATGTCCTCCATAGGCACTACCATGACATTTCCGCAATATCTCCTTTTGTTCATATTCTGGAACACATCTTCGCATAATACCATCCACTCCTTCTTTATATAAATGTGGGTCATCCCAAAAATAATTCCTCAAATCGTAAAAGAACTTCCTTCTTTGCTGAGCTGTAAAAGTTGGAGGCAAATACTTGGAGACAATAAAGTTAGCATAATCAGCATACCAAGGGTTCCCTCGCGAGCTTACCCCTACTACAGTCAACTGTTCATTTGGGAAACTGTCATTAACAGGCATAGGATCAAAAGAGATGTTTTCCAATCGAGATAAATTATCAGCTATAGGATTTCCAGCACCTTTCCTATCTATAATATGTAGGTCAAACTCTTGTAAGAGTAGCACCCATCTAATAAGCCTAGGCTTAGCATCTTTCTTCGTCATAAGGTACTTAATAGCAGTATGATCAGTATGAATGGTAACTCTTGAGTCAACAATATAAGGTCTAAACTTATCACAAGCAAGGACAACTGCTAAGAATTCTTTTTCAATAGTAGCATAATTCCTTTGAACAGCGTCAAGAGTATTACTAGCATAGTGGATAACATTTAACTTTTTATCTATTCGTTGCCCAAGGACATCACCTATAGCAAAATCACTAGTGTCACACATTATTTCAAAGGGTAAGCTCCAACTAGGTGGTTGAACGATAGGAGCAGTAGTTAAAGCCTTCTTTAGAGTTTTGAAAGCTTCCTTACAATCATCATCAAAGACAAAGGGTACATCTTTTTGAAGAAGATTAGTGAGGGGTTTTGATATCTTAGAGAAATCTTTAATAAACCTTCTATAGAAACCAACATGACCAAGGATACTACGAATACCTTTGTCATCTCTTGGACAGGGCATTTTCTCAATTGCCTCAACTTTAGCTCTATCAACTTCTATGCCTCTTTCAGAAATCATATGTCCAAGGACAATCCCTTCATTCACCATGAAGTGGCATTTCTCCCAATTAAGAACAAGATTAGTTTCTTGACATCTCTACAAAACTTTATCGAGGTTGTGCAGACAATTATCAAAAGAAGTTCCATAGACAGGGAAGTCATCCATGAATACTTCCACAATTTCCTCACAAAAACCATGAAAGATAGCAGACATGCATCTTTGAAAAGTAGCAGGAGCATTACATAAAACAAAAAGCATATGTCTATAAGCATAGGTTCCATAAGGGCATGTAAAAGTAGTTTTTTCTTGATCTTGTTGTTTAACAGCAATCTGAGAGAAACCAGAGTATCCATTAAGAAAACAAAAATGGGTCTTTTTAGACAACCTTTCTAACATTTGATCAATAAAAGGAAGTGGGTAATGATCTTTCTTAGTAACTTCGTTAACTTTCCTAAAATCAATACACATCATATAACCTACTACTATTCTTTGGGGAATAAGCTCACCATTATCATTAGGAACAATGGTAATTCCCCCTTTTTAGGGACACAATGAACAGGACTAACCCATTCACTATCAGCAATAGGGTAAATAATACCAGCATCAAGGAGTTTCAATACCTTGTTTCTTACCACTTCCTTCATCTTAGGATTTAAATGCCGTTGGTGCTCTACCACTGGCTTTGCATCTGGTTCTACATTGATAGCATGCTGACATATAGTAGGAGAAATACCTTTTAAATCATCCAGAGTATAGCCCATAGCCCCTCGGTGTTTCTTCAATACCTCCAATAATCTTTCATGTTCCATCCCTGAAAGTTTAGAGCTAATAATAAAAAGATATATTTTATTATCATCAATGTAAGCATACATAAGATCGTCAGGTAAAGGTTTTAGATCGAAGACCGGGTCCTTTTTAGGTGGCAACGTGGTACCCAAATCTTCCACAGGCAAGTTATGCTTAAGCATCTTAGGTTGACGATGGAGAATCTCGTCAATCTCATTTCTTTCTTCCATGAAGATTTTACTTCCGTGGTCTTCCATAAATTGCTGCAAAGTATTGTTAGGAGCAAGAGAAATAGAAGCAAGTTGTTCAACTCTAAAATCCTCATTACGGGTTTCATTTTCACAAGTTTCTTTAGTAAATTTCAAAAAATTAAACTCATAAGATTCCCCATCAAATTTAGTCAAGATTTTCTCCCTTTTGTAGTCTATAATAGCTCCACATGTACTCAAGAAAGGTCTACCAAAAATGATGGGATAGGTTTTAGTAGCAGGTGAACCAAGTACTAGAAAATCAGCAGGATATTTAATCTTACCACAAAGAACTTCTACATCCCGTACAATACCAATTGGAGAGATGGTCTCTCTATTAGCAAGGTGAATAACCACATCAATCTCTTCTAGTTCTTAGGGACTGATTTCATGCATAATTTCTTTGTAAATCTCATAAGGTATAGCACTTGAACTTGCACCAATATCACATAAACCATAATAGCAATGATCACCAATTCTAACAGAAAGCATAGGGACACTAGCCTTTTTAATTCTATTAGGATGTGAGACAATATTAGAAGCATCCTCACAATAGACTATGTGTCCATCTTCTACACTTTTAGTAACAAGGTCTTCCACAATTGCTACAACAGGTTCAATGTTTATTTGTTCATCGGGTTTTAGAGTTCTCTTTGCACTTTTATTAATTACACTAGTTACCATAGGATGCTCCTTTACCTTATCCGGGAACGGTATTTTCTCAATATAAGGTTCGGGTAGGATGTGATCAATAGTGCAAAATTCAGTACTCCTAACAGGAACACAATCAACAATATCTTTATATGGTGCATGATACTTGTCACATCCCTTTTTCGGAATTTCAATATAAGAAGCAAAAGCCTTAAAACAATTTGTAATAACTTGAGAATCAAGACCATAAGCATTACTAATATTTTGAAAGTCATCAGTTCCCATAAATAATTCAATGCATTCATAATCATAATTTATACCTGACTTTCTTCCTTTGTTATCCTCCCATGCTTCAACATTGTCTTGAATACGGTCTAGAAGATCCCATTTAGCTTTTTCTTCCATGCGAGTGAATGATCCAGCACAAGAGGAACCCAATAAATCCTTATCATGTAGAGGGAGCCTTGCATACAAGTTCTTGATAATAATATTTTTGGGGAGCTCATGAATGGGACATTTGAGCATTAGTAACTTTAATCTCCCCCAAGCTTGAGCGGTACTCTCTCCATCAAGAGGCCAAAAGTTGTATATTTGATTCCGATCTTTATGAATCTCACTAGGAGGATAAAACTTCGAATAAAAGAGAGGTATTATTTCCTCCCATTCAAGAGCTTAACCATTCTTCAATAGATTATACCAGTCCTCATCTCTTCCTTTTAGTGATAATGAGAATAACTTCTTATTGACTTGATCTATTGTAATACCTTTACACTTGAACAACCCGCATAATTCATGTATAAAGAGCAAATAATCACCGGGATGGACAGTTCCATCTCCCACATAATAGTTATCCATAACACGATAAATAATTCTTATAGGTATTTTAAAAGTATCATTCTCAACAGGTGGTTGTTCATCTACTACCTTATCAGTGGTTGTAGCATTACAAAATCGTGTCCAGCATCATCTTTCCACTCGTTTTCAATTTCTTAGGGCAGCAAAATGACTGACCCGACAGTCATGTTTCTAACCTTGCGGTGCTCCCTGTCAAAGAAACAAGACTGTTGCATAACTGCCCAATATCTACATAGTAAATAAAACAAAAATTACAATTCAGCGCAAACATGCGAACCCCAAGCAACCTTTGCTTACCAGGAGCTAATTGGGTTCGAGCAACCACCCTGTCCAAGAATAGAAGGGCGACTCCTAGTTGCAGCAGCTTCCACAATTCAACTCAAACATGCAATCCGAAGCATACCTTTTTATCAACCCAATTAGCTGACTCTCACATGTTATAGGAATCATGATGCCACGTTCATCCATGAAGCTGAACTTTGCAGTCTACTTCGGCCATACTTCAACATGACTACGCAGAGCAGCAATCATACCAGATATAGTGCAGATCTGCGTTTCCATACCACTTGCCCTTGGATTCGTACTTGTAGAGGACTACCGTAACTAGGTAAGGGGGGTCCGCGCAGATCCCACTTGACAGAAAACTGTGGACAAAATATGTTTGTCAGCATTGGGCTAACGAACAATTTGAGGTTCAGTAGCCAGCTAGCAGTTGTAATTAGTGCGAATAGCAAAGAGAAGGGTATCTCATCAGCTTGTAGACAGAACTTCTTCTTTCTTGATAGTAAGATCTGCCATCCTCCGAGCTGCTCGGCTCGTCGGCGGCGGAGGCAGGCTAGAGCCTCGCAACGGCGGCTATGGCATGCGCCATTGGAGCTCGGGATCAGCGACTGGGCGCAGCAACTTGGCGCCGGAAGTCAAATGTTCGAAGGGATCGTCCTTCCTTCCGACACCACCGGTGCAAGGGGAAAGCTAGGAATGGATTTGTGAAATTGGTCAACGCATCCAATCCACTTAACTGCTCGATTTGCCTAAGAGGTTGCCGTGTTGGCGCCTGCGTCATTGACAGATGACCGACATGAGGGTCCTGACCGTCTACTTCACGAGGCAGTTTAACGGAATGTTTGAATTTGGCAGGGGTGAGATGAGTTTGCCTCGAAATGGCCCCTCTCAGTAGTTGGCGGCCCAACTTTTCGAAACGCGGTAATTTCAGGCAACTTAGGTACCGCCATGCGCTGGCCTGCCAACTTTGGTACCGCAGACGAACAACCCCCTCTCCTGGTCTGATCCTAAACCCACAGGAGAACACCGATCCAGGCTTGTCCTGTTTCTCTCCCCTAGACACAGCACATACTGTACAATCTCTCCTCGCCCCTATTTCAATCGAGCGACCGCAAGAAGCTAGCCCAGCAACGAGCTCCTCCCCTGCATCCTTGGCTTTAGTTCGTGCAAAGCCCCACCGGACAGTGCCAGTTTGCAGTAGCTCCTCTCTCTCGCTCGTTTTGCAAAACCAAGCAGCTGCCACGCCGAAGCCAACCTCCCCTGGTCCCCTCTCTCCCGTGCTTAAAGCAAAGCCAGGAGGACCTCCTCTCCTCCAACCACTCTGCCAAGATCGCCTCTCCACCTCTCCTTCTTCCGCTCTGCAAAACCCTAGCCGCCTCCATGTCCGCCACCACCTAGTTACTCGCCGTCACCTATCGCCTTCCTGCCGCCGTCGTCGACAGCCACCATGACACGGGGTGGCGCAGTACTACGAAGGTCGTTCGGGACCTGGAGCAAGGAGGAGATGAGCAGGAGTTCCTCCTGTCACCATCCCGGTACCGTCACTAGCTCACGCACCGCGTGCACCGCCGTGATCGCCACCGACACCAAGGACGTCCACGTCATCTCCTCTGGCCACGATCGCAAGCCCTTTCGGTGAGCTGGACCGCCCCTACAACACCTCACCCTGCCTCGCTCTCACCTTCCCCACCCGCACGAGCCGCGGTCGCCGCTTTCCGCCCGCACGCAATGCGCGCGACACCGCAGCAGCAGTAGCTCGCTCCTGTAGGACCTCCGGCCCGTCCCTTCCACGGAAGCTCCTATTTGATACAGTTCCCCTTCCGGGAAACTTTTTGAACAAAAGTTGCAGCCGGTTGTTCCCTCTCCGGTCAAGATCAAACCTCGCCCAAAACAGTCCTAATATCTGCTTGAAATCCTCTCCGTAAGATCAGCGAAGTCCACGGCAAGAACTGAACCTGTCGATCATTTTGAAGCCGCGTTGTCCCCTCTGTTCATTGTAATTTTACGAGCGCTACAGTCCCGCCTAGACGACTATCCCTGAAGCAATCTTATAGACCGTAGTGTCCTCAACACTTTTCATTTTGGCGACGTAGCGAAACTCGCAGTAGATCAATCGTAATCTTCATTGCAGGTCTGAGCCAGCTAGCCATTTAGTGTAATCCAACCTTCAGTTTCAACCGACCCATCCTTCCTAAATTTCAAGCAGCCCCCTTGCTTATCTAAGTTGATGATGACATGAGCATGTCATCACGATGATGCACAAAACAAAACACCAAGCGATTTTCTAGTAGTGGTTTTAACTGGGGTGCTACAATTCGACACTAGTAACAAGGGATCTCGCTCTCGAGATCCGCCTCATGGTACGGGGGAGAAGGCCGACGATCTAAATCTTCTCGCTTCGTGTAGATCTTCACGACACCGCTAACAAAGACTCTTGTTCCCCGCCCATTCATGTTGCCTCATCTTTTGGGCCATTGGTTGGTCTCTTTCTTTTTGGAGGGTGACTCCAAGCAAGATGGATCTAATGATCGCGTGGGTGAGATCCATCTATGGGTTCACGATTGGTTGGTCCTTATGGGTCCAACTGGTGAGATGGTAGTGGGAAGGCATCGACAAGCTGGTGAATTGATCTGTGTGGGATCTGTGGTGAAGTTTTCTTCGTATCAAATAAAAGTTCAGTGCTGTATAATTTCCCCTCCTGAGGTATCTTATGATGCCCCTGCCCTAGTCTCTTCTGACCCTTCGGTTTTGAGGGTTCATAGATGGAAGATTACATACTCCACGGTTAGAGATTTAAATCGTGGTCGTATGAAAGCGTATGATGGGATCTTAGAACTCCGGAGATAAGATTGCCTCAAAAATGCTGTTGCCTGCTGATAAATTTAGTATTGGTGCAAAAGTTCAGTTCAATCAACATGTTGTCAGACTTGGTGCCCCTTTAGTCGATCGGCAGGTACGCTCGGAGGAGTTGAATCTCGAGAGTACTCTAGATTCTCTGGATAAAGTTTGCTCAAATACAGATAAAGATCAAGGTTCTGCTGATGATTCTGCTTTTGATGGTCAGGCGAGTTCGTTTGCCTTCTCGGTCCATGCTTCTGTCATCCTTGGCCTGTATTTTTCTCATGGCTCTAATTTTGCTAAGGATGTTAGAAAGAAATTTCATAGAGAGGTTCATCCCTCTAATAATTCTGAAAATTTCATTTTGGTGGTTTCTTTTGGTCGAGCCACTTTCAAATTCGATGAGGACCTTGTTAGTGTTGCATTGGAAGCAGTCATTGGGGTTTACTTTGGTCAATTAAAGGTCTCACAGTTAAGTGGCAGCGTTTTTTCATTCTCCGTGGCCACTAAGGAAGTTGGTTTTCATATTATAAAACTACGGAAATTTTCTTGCTCTCAGTTTAAGTGTTTCTTTCACCTTTGGGGGAGGGGTGGTCCTAATTGGCAGCGAGAATTCTCACAATGGAAGCAAGATTCCGATAATGAATGGACCCTCATCAGTCCATCTAAAAGAAGAGCGCAGAGAGGTCTTGATGCCATCAGGATTATTCAGCCAAAATCTATTATGAAGTCTGCTCATGCTTATCGCAAGAAATTTGTTTTTTATGAATCATTAAGCTATACTGCCAGCTCAGGTTATAATGATCCGAAAAGTGCTAAATCTGCTGGAGTTATTTTTCCTGAGTCTTTTATCACCAAGACACGTCCTAGTATTACTTTTGGTGCGGTTAAATCTTTTTCGTTCACTCAGCAGGCTGACACTGGAAATGATCAGGTTAATCGCCCTAATGGAGTTAGCTCGTCTGGTTCAGCTGGAATCTCATGTGCTCTGGCAAAAACTATGTCAAAACAAGGTTGTGAGCAAACTCGGGTAGATGAAACCATGACTTCGGAACACGATGAGTTCGACAAAATGATTGATGACATGGCTTATCGAGTTTGGACCTATGGTCGCTGCCTCAATATGGGCCATAACACAAAGGATTGTGTCAATGAACGGTGTCGGGCCTATTTTCACTATGGGCACATCAGAAAAAAAATGTCTTAATAGCTATTCTAAGTCGGGTATGAGATGGATTCCTAAAGTGGTGTCCTCAAAGACTCCGATTGTCCCAGGTCCCGCATCCTCTGATATTAGTTTACCTCTATCTACTCAGGGCGAAACTCCAAACCCTAAGACACCTCTAGACCCTGCCATTTCAGCATCTCCCTTGCTCGAATCGACAATGGATGTGTTCGAGGTTGATCTGACGCCTTGGCTCCCTTGGGGGCATCATATTTTTGATGGTGGAGGTACGCGTCTGCCGCAAACGTATTACTACCCGTTGCAAGTCCACCTGCTCTGCATCAGGACTACTGTATTGCGGTCGTCGCAAGTCCACAACTCGCTGGCCATTGGCGTGAACAGGTTCAGAATTTCCTTGTTGATCCTTTACAGAGATATGTGGTTAATGTACAACCTAGTTTGTTTGGTGTTGGTCTGTTTCACCTTAGTGGTCCGAATTATGTCAATGCGTTAGTTCAACATGGCAATTATCATATTCAGAATAGGTTGGTCAGGTTTATGCTTGTCAATGATGCTGATGCTAATCACAGAGTGACTTTAGGGTTCCGAAGGGGATGGCTCATGTTCTTCGGAATCCGCACTGATTATAGGACTACCTATGATATTGCTAATGCTGTCTCAACTTTCGGTCAGTACCACTTGTGGAATAATAATGATCCAATTTTGGAGAGAGTTCTGGTGTATGTATCCTTCCCTTCCCCTCAACTAGTTCCTCGTGATGTGGTTTTTATAAGATTTGCTAACGTTGGTGGGGCAAAGGAATCCTGGACTGCTGCTATATTTATCTTGTCCGCTGATTTCGCCGATGCTCTGCCTGCTGATGAGGACCAAATGCCACTGGATGGTAATCCTCATCCAATGCCTGGACATCTGAAGCACAATCCTAATTTGTTCGTATAGCCACAATATCCGGAGTTGGGTTGGGATGCGGTTCAACAACCTCAGGATAATCAACATGGGGCAGAGGATAATGATGTAGAGCAACAAGATGAGGTGGAGGAAGATGTTCAGGAATCGATTGTGTTGGAGCAATCACAGAACACTGAATCGTCAGATAGTTTGACTGGTCATGAAGTTCAGCAACCTCAGAACATTATGGAGATATTGCAGGTTGGTAGGGTGCACAGGATCATTGGTTTGGTTCTGCCACCTGAGATGCAGTGGAAACAGCTATTTGAGTGGGTTTTGCCGAATATAAGTATCAATTATATCCCTCTGTCGCTGGAATGCTCTTCGTTTGCGTTACTCAAGAGGTCGTGGGTGGCGGCTTTTAATTCTGGATATGTGCCTACTTTTACTAGTATGGTTCAGCAGGAAACACCGAGGAGCCTTGTCATTGTCTCCAAGCACAAGCCTGTGAATCGTGCTCTGAATATTGATGTGATTATGGAAGTTAGCTCCGAGGCTCCTGTATTTGCGGCCTCGCCTATCGCTATTCCAAAGAAGCGTGTTCGCAAGGGGAAAAGGCAGGTGGTTCAGCCTGCTGTTCCTCGCTTCACTAGGAGCTGCCTGAAGCAGGAAGGGATGCGGCCAAATCCAATACTGGATGGTGCAGTTCAAACAAAGAAAAATCCATGGGCAAAGATCCTGTTAGTCGAGCTAAATGAGGACGATCAATAGTAGGAAGAGGAGGTTCCACAAGAGGAATTTTAGAATCCCATTCCAATCACTCCAATTCAAGTACTGCAAGATGTTGGCAGGGATATTGTCATTGATTCCTCCAAGCTCACAGAGGCTCAGCTTGAGGCTGATCCAGCTGAGTCAAAATCTAATGTTAAGGATGTTGATTAAGCTCCAGACTATTGTGTGTGGGCATTATTGGTGTCAGTCATATTATGTGGTTTAGTTAAAAGTTTGCTTATATGGAATTCTTTGGGTTGATAAGCCAAGTTTGTTTGGTCAGTTTGGTGTTGCAACTCGTTGTGTCTCTGTTGTATGTCAGTTTATGTCAGTTAGTGCCATGTATCTGTGATTTTGAGTCAGTTTGGTTGCTGTTCAGTAATGTTGGCCTGCGGTTTTGTGTCAGTCTATGATAATGAGTCAAACATTATTTGGGGTTATATGCGGCTGAATCTTGGTATTATGTGCCAAATTATCTATTCTTTTCATAGTAAGTTTATCAATGAATCGCATCAATAGGAGAAAATGGAGGATTTTATGTTGGAATGTCAGAGGGCTAAATTCAGAGGAAAGACAAAGGGAAGTTAGGAATAAAAATGATGAGAACGAGTGTGATATAATCTGCTTACAAGAGACTAAATGTGAAACTTTTGACTGGTGTCTTATTAGAAAAAATTTCCCTAAGCGCTTTGGTAATTTTCCTACTCTCCATCTATTGGTGCTTCGGGTGGTATCATAGTGCTCTGGAACTCTTCAGTCTTTCATGGTACCTTGGTAGAAATGCAAAGGTTTGGGATTGTGGTCAGCTTCAAATCTGTTCATAATAATAATATGTGGACCTTACCCTGTGTTTATGGCCCTTGTCAAGGTCTGGAGAGGGATCGTTTTGTCTCATGGTTGTACAACTTACGGATCCCAGCGTCTGAAAACTGGCTCTTGCTAGGTGATTTTAACTTTATCCGATCCCATGAAAATAGAAAACCTGGGGGTAATGTCAACGATATGT
Source organism: Avena eriantha (assembly GCA_910589775.1). NCBI lineage: Eukaryota > Viridiplantae > Streptophyta > Magnoliopsida > Poales > Poaceae > Avena > Avena eriantha. Next base: position 116,180,081 of record OU342745.1, read on the forward strand.
TCCTGTTTAATGAAATAATTGGTCATTTGGAGCTTCTTGAACTGCCATTAAAGGGTCATGCCTATACGTGGTCTAATGTGCAAAGTGCTCCACTGCTTGAACAACTTGATTGGTTTTTTACTAGTGCCAATTCGGTGTCAGATTTACCAAACATGATGGTTTTCCCTCTGGCCAAGACCGGCTCTGATCATGTACCCTGTGTGGTAAATATTGATACGGATATTCCCAAGGCTAAACTGTTCAGGTTTGAAAACTATTGGGTGGAGTAGCCAGGTTTGGTTAAGTGTGTGTAACATCCCAAATTTTTTCATCTGAAAATCATCATCATTGCATTCAAATCATCATGGCATGTACTACTTTGCATTAGATTTGTCCTCCAAAAATTTGGTGAAATTTTGAGACTTTTTGGAGCACTTTTGCTAAATTCAAACAAAACCTAGAAAAGAATTCAAAAATAAAAAGAAAAGGAGCGAAAAGATTTTAAACAGCAGCAGCTTTTGGCCTTGTGGCCCAATCCGGCCCAGCAGCCCACCCGGACTTCCCCCCCTTCTCTGTCTTTTCGCACCCCTCCCTCATCTAACCCCCACCCGCTGACTTCTGGGCCCCACGCCACGTCGACGCCACCTCATCGTCTTCCACGCGAACGTCCGGCGTCCCCTCTACCTCCTCTGCCGTTTCCACGTCCGATTGATTGCGGGTGTTTCTGTGAGTAAATCGCCACCACTTCGGCCCCTTCTTAACCCTCTCCTTCTGCCCGACCGATTCCCCCAGACATAGCCCTTAGAGAGCCCCAGGCTCCCCAATTGCCACCTCAAATCGTCGCCGCCCGAAGCCACTCCGGCGAGAATTCCGGTGAGCCTAGGCCATGACGTGCCCTCCTCTCTGCTCTATAATACTTGTCGTGAGCTAGCGCACGTTTTAACCCTGACCGCGTGCTTTCTTTTGCACTAGGTCGACGACACGGTCCAACTCCGGCGAACCCCTCTGCCGCCGTCCATCGTCTTTTCCGGTGAAGGTAGGGTTCCCGCCGCCTCTTTTTGGTCTTTGCTAGGTCGTGCAGATCCTTGCGCATCTTGTTGACCCTTTTGCTGTCTGGTCCGAGCCCCAGGTCGTCGTCTCTGACACCGAGCCGCGTGCTCTGCCGTCTACTCAACTCCGGCGAGGGATCAAGGCCAGGCCAGAGCACCTCCCGCACCGCCGTGACCTCCATCGAGACCGCCACGACCTCCTCGACCTCTGGTACGTGTCCATGGTCTCCCAGCCCTTCTAGAATCGCCGGAACCTCATCGGCCGACACTCCGCCGCCGCGCGCAGCTGGTCAGCGCCGCCCATCTCCGGCCAGGTCGCTAGGGACCGTTAGATCTTGTGTCTCCGACTAGGATTAGAACGTAGATGAAACGGTACAAGCTAATATGATCCGTCTGTTATCACTTAGGATCCAACGGCCCATAGCGGTCGATCCGACCGAACTGGTACGGGCCAATTAGATTGTGCCACGTCACCCAGGATTATCTGTATAAATAGAAATTAGACAGATTTTGTATTAAACTTAGAAAATCCATAAATTTTGTTCCACAATTCAGAAAAATGCAAATTTGGTGTCTATGGATTCAGAAAAATAAGACCTTTATTATGGAGTCCTTGTTTCACAATTGTTCCTCTGTAAAATTGGAATTACAGGCAGAACCTTTTTAGGTGTATTTTGCTCATAAAAATTGTTCTATAAATTGTTTTGGGGTATTTTCTGATGCATTTCGATGAGGTAATTTACCCTCTGTACTGTAGACTCTGTAAATTATAGAGTTGTGATCATATCATTGCATTTTGCATGCATTCATGTTTTTTTTGGTAAAGTTTTATTGATTGAATTATTGTTGTTGTATTAATCTTGTGTAGATTGTGTGGATTGTGAAGTTTGTTGCTGTGAGGATTGTACCTATTCCCCTAGCTACCAAGGCAAGTGATATTTCATGTCATGTCCTATTATTTTCACTATTGCACTAGTGTTATTTTGGTAGATCTTAGCATGATAGGATTATTTACTTGTTACTATGCTATGCTACCCTATAGACTATATCTTGGTAGTATCTCCTAGTTGAAAGACTTCATATGCTAGAGTGCTTAGCCATGCTATTAGAATTCATGGGTGGAATACACATATAAGATAGTATGGAAATATATTATTTTGTTTGACTAAGAAAACAACTAATATTAGTGAAATACCTGGGTGGAATGGGACTTGCTTGGATTATGTTGAGTGGTTACTCAGGGGCCATGTCTATGGTCAGCTGGTGTATCACACTTGTGGATGGCCACCCAGGAACAAAGAGATTGCAGACATTCTTGTCATGAAGCTTCTAGTGCAGCCACATGGCATATGGGCTCTGTCTTGACCAACTAAGTTGCAAGAACTCAGCCAGACGGACAGAAGGTGGTAGATGTGGTAGTATGGAACGCGTCCGTGTTGGTCTGAGGGATTGCTTCTGAAAGGTCTTGTCTCGATGCATGTCGAGTCTTGTGGGGAAAGTGCACCACCTCTCGAGAGTGTAAAACTAAGTACTTAGCCGTGTCCCCGGTTATGGACAACTTCTGAGCCTCAAGACAGTGAAGCAGTTCAATAATCTCCTCATCCAAATTTCTCTAAGTTAAAAATTGTGGGTGAACATGGGTAAAGGTTCAGCGATGTCTATCATTGGTACCTTAGTGTTTGAATGAGAAAACTTACTCTTCAAAAACTATAAGTTAAACTAGCTTTTTGCAAAGCCAGCCATAACCCCACTTAGCCATATATTCATGTAGTTGTTAGATTATACTAAGTATCTATGGTATCACTTGCCAATAAAATTCCAAATGTATTGACCCTTGTGGCTGTAACTTATTATGTTGCAGGACACTCTGATGATGAGTAGGGTTGCGGGTCTACACTCGACATGCTTGCCTGTGGCACATGAAGACTAAAAGACTCTATTATTATGCTACGTAATGTGAACTTGTGTCTTAGCCTTGGGCTAAGTGAGTTGTAAGAACCATTATATTCCTGTATATGCGATGTAATAATGACCTTTGTTTCTGTGTACTTCATCTTAAACCGTGGGTGCTAGCATTTCGATCCAGGGACTAGCACTGCAATCACAGGGATCTTACCTTATTATGGTGAGATCTTACAGATGGTATCAGAGCACTGTGTTGCCTGTAGGTTCGTGACCCTAGAATGGATTAGACTAAGGAAAACCCTTAGGAAAAATAACTCTATATCCCAACCTTATACTTGTCTTTTCATCTCGTAAAGCTTTCCCTAATCATCCTTCATCTATTTTGTAGATGTCCACCATCAATGTATCTGTCAAGAAGGGACCGCTGATGATTATGACCCTGGAGTGTGAGATAGAATTTCCCAATGTACTCAAGAACCTCATGCTCGGCTTGGGGATGAATGGTGAAGCCGTGTATAAGGGATTTCCTGTGATAGATGAAGGATAAGAGTATTGGTGGGTGCAACTCCATTTGTACAAGGACAAGGAAGATGATTCCAAGAGTACGGGATTCTGCATGTTCACCAACTCTGAAATGCACCCGTCATTCTTTGACTCTGCAAGGAATGTTGCATGGAAAGCTATTGAGGAACTTGGGGAGAGACTCAAGTATAGAATGCTCAATACTCAGGAAGATCTCAAGGAGGAGAAGCGTCTTGTCCAAGACTCAAAGGCCACTGTGAAACGCCTAAGTAAGGATATCATAGGCCTAGCTTCGGAGCTATGTGACCAAAGACAAGCAGATTGCTGCCAAGGATGCCCAGATTGCCACCTTGGTTAAGAAGGAGTGAGATATTAGTTGGACCACCACCCTTGGCGTTTTATCACGTTAGTATTTTGATCATACCAACTTATGTGGTATGGCAAAAATAAGTTATGTCTAGAACCTTGAGTGCTTGAGTTGAATAATGTATTGCTACTTGGAGTGTTCTGTTGGTTGATTTTTATTTTGTGACTTGTGTTTACTTTCTTTATTGTGTGTTACTAATTTTCTCCATACTATGCAAAAGATGCCGAATTTTGTCTATAGCACGGCCGAGGATTTCAAGGGGACTCGCTTTGGGCGTCGTATGTTGGAGCTAGTCCAAGTGCTCACTCTTCCAATCCCTACCATTCAGGGACTTCAGCTGAGGAAGTTTCATAGGAAGGACTTATGGGGATTCAGAGTTACCCAGCCAGGACGTGAGACAGAGCCCCAAACTGGAGAGATTGCCTTCAAGATGCTCCATGATGACATGGAGAGGGGCCTCGATGTCGCTATGCAGGAGCTATTGGGACGCCTATGTGGACGTCACTCTTCTGAGATCAGGAGCCACTACTTCCATTTCTTTGGGAGGCGCGACGAGGATGGAGAGCCAAGGAGTCTATCAAGCCCGTGCGTCACTACCTCCAGGACTTAGAGAGCCTTATCAGACACCTTGATACTGATAGGACTAATGTGATGCTTAACAACGATGAACTACGAGTCCAACTTAAGGAGAAGGACAAGGCCTTCCTGGAATAGGAAAATCGAATCAAGGAAATGGAGAATAAGTTTGAAGACCAAGAGAAGAAATTCAAGAGCCAAGAGAAGAGAGTTCAGGAGAAGAACAAGAAGATTAGAGACTTGGAGACCGAGTTAGAGCTTGAGGACATTGAGCTGGAAGCGGATCACGAGGTGATAGAGAGGCTACGCACTCAGAAGAGAGAATTACAGACAAAGATCGATGCTTTGACTACAAGCCTAGAGGAATACAAGGCAGGATTTGCAGCAGCAGGACTTGCATTAGTGGAGGAGGAAGTTGACATGGAGGAGTAGTGATACTATTCCATCTACCTATCGTTTTATTATTATTGAGTTGCATAGGTCATACCAACTTGTGGGTGACTATGCTAGTATGTTTATTTTCGCAAACTCTGTCATTGCTGTGATATTGAACTTGCATGTGCTTGTTTGTCTGATTGTTGTTTTTTTGGGTTATCTATCATTGCTTACCCTTATTAAACCCACAGATGCCTCCCCGACGCAACAACGAGGATGGCAATGGCAATGGAATGCAGCAGATGATGGCTGCGCAGACCCAACTGATGCAAATGATGACTCAATTCATGGCAACCCAGAATCAGAATAGCAATAATAACAATAACAACAACCAGAACAATCCACCACCTCTGGATATGCTAACCAAATTTCTAAGGCTGAGACCTGCTAAGTTCTCGGGTACCACTGACCCCATGGTAGCAAATGATTGGCTACGTTCTATGAATAAGGACCTAGTCACGGTTGGATGCACGGATGCAGAAAAGGTCAGATTTGCAGCACACTTATTGGAAGGTCATGCAGCTACTTGGTGGGACAATTTCCATGTTACTGACCCTATTGAGGAAGTGACTTGGGCAATGTTTGAAGATGGGTTTCGCACCACTCACATCTCTTCTGGAATAATGGGGTTGAAGAAAAAGGAGTTTCATAACCTCAAGCAATGCCACCGCAGTATTTCTGAATACATCGAAGAGTTCAATAATTTGTCACGTTATGCACCTGACAATGTTGACACTGATGCAAAGAGAAAGGAGAAGTTCCTAGATGGGCTGAATGATGAAATTTCTATGCAACTATCTATTGCATATGTTCCAACCTATCAATCCTTGTGTGATAAAGCTACCATCTTGGAAAACAAGATGAAACAAGTGGAGGATAGAAAGAGGAAGCACCATTTTGATAAGTTTGGATCAGGATCTCCTCACAAGCGCTCTCATGGCGAAGGAAGTGGGAGTTCAGGATTCCACAGGAATGGGAATCATAATAACCATCGTAACAACAACAACTACTACCATGATGGAAACAACCATCGTGGGCATAACAAAAGTGGATTCAAGAACAACCACAACGGTCATGGCCATGAGAACCAAAATGGTCAAAATCATCACAGTCAGCCAGCAAAGAATGACATCAGTCAGGTGGAATGCTTCAAGTGCAAGAAGGCAGGTCACTATGCTAATGAATGCCCAGAGAATAAGACTGATGGGGCTAAGCCAAACCCATTCCAAAAGGGTCATGTGAATCACATTAATGTGGAAGAAATCCAAGAAGGATCTGATGCCGTTATCGGTAAGTTCAAGATTAATTCCTTTCTTGCACTTATCCTTTTCGATACTGGCGCATCGCATTCATTCATTTCAAGAGCATTTGTAATCCAAAACGAACTCTCCACTGAAACCATTGGATGTCCCATTAAAGTAAGCTCCCCGGGTGGAGAAATGATAGTAAATTCTGGGTGCCGACACATAATCCTAGAAATTGGAAAGAATAAGTTTCCGGTTAGTTTAATAATCCTAGAGTCCCAAGGATTAGATGTTATATTAGGGATGGACTGGTTGACCCGTTATGAAGGGGTGATTGATTGTGCCAAGCAAACTGTTATGCTCACCACCCCAGAAAAGAAAAGGATCAGGTTCAAGTCTAACTTTGAACCCAAGGGGAGCAAGGTTAATTCTCTTAAGGGGGTTAGCCTAGACAGTGTGCCAATAGTAAAGGAGTAGCTAGATGTGTTCCCCGAAGAATTACCTGGCATACCACTAGATAGGGATGTGGAGTTTCAGATAGACCTACTTCCAGGGACAGGGCCTATAGCAAAGAGACCTTATAAAATGTCGGTGGACGAGTTAAAAGAACTCAAGAAACAGCTGGCAGAACAGTTGAAAAAGGGATTTATCCAACCAAGTTCGTCGTCTTGGGGAGCACCAGTCTTGTTTGTTGAGAAGAAGGACCGAAGTCAAATGCTATGCATAGATTATCGTTCACTTAATGAAGTGACCATAAAGAATAAATATCCTCTGCCTAGAATAAATGATCTCTTCGATCAGCTAGAGGGAGCCTGTGTGTTCTCAAAAATTGATCTTCGATCAGGATACTTCCAACTAAAGATTAGAGAACATGACATACCCAAGACTGCATTCACCACTAGATATGGGTTGTATGAATACACAGTGATGCCGTTTGGATTGACTAATGCACCAGCCTATTTCATGAACATGATGAATAAGGTATTCATGGAATTCCTTGACAAGTTCGTAGTGGTATTCATCGACGACATATTGGTATATTCCAAGAGCAACAAAGAACATGAAGAACATCTACGCCTGATTCTAGAGAAACTTAGGGAACATAAACTCTATGCCAAGTTCAGCAAATGTGAATTCTGGCTGAATGAAGTGGGTTTTCTTGGGCACATAGTATCTGGAAATGGTATAGCTGTTGAACCAGCAAAAGTGGCAGCCGTGACAGAATGGGAACCTCCTAAATCGGTTAAAGAAATCCGTAGTTTCCTTGGCCTAGCAGGGTACTATCGGAGGTTCATTGAAAATTTCTCTAAGATAGCAAAGCCCATGACTGATCTGCTAAAGACGGAGAAGAAGTTTGATTGGACAGAAGCTTGCGAAACCAGCTTTTAGGAATTGAAAAAGAGACTTGTGTCAGCACTAGTGTTATGTTTTCTAGACCTTGAGAAAGACTTTCAAGTATATTGTGATGCATCTCACCAAGGATTAGGAGATTTACTGATGCAGGAAGGTAGAGTTGTAGCTTATGCATCAAGGCAACTCAAAAATCATGAAGTGAACTATCCTACTCATGATCTAGAGTTGGCATCAGTTGTACATGCCTTAAAAACATGGAGGCATTACCTCATGGGAAAACGTTGTGAAATGTTCACTCATCACAAGAGTCTGAAATACATTTTTACACAGAAAGAACTCAACATGAGACAAAGAAGATGGCTAGAACTTATCAAAGATTACGACTTAAGTTTGCAATACCACCCTAGAAAGGAAAACGTTGTGGCCGATGCATTAAGCCGCAAGGTTTGTGTAAATGGCCTCAATAAAGGAGAGTTGCCGGAGGAGTTGTGTGCCCAATTTCGAGAGCTGAGACTTGAGATAGTGCCTGAAGGGTACCTTGGATCCTTGGAAGTGCAACCCACACTAATGGACCGAGTTCAAGAAGCCCAAAAGTTGGAAAAAGAAATAGAAGAAATCAAAAGTAAAGTTAGTGAAGGCAAGGCAAAAGGATTCCATGTAGATGATCATGGAATCTTATGGTATGAAAAACATATCTGTGTTCCGCGGGATCTTGAACTTACAAAGTTGATCTTACAAGAAGCGCACAACTCGCCATATTCAATTCATCCTGGCAACACCAAGATGTATATGGATGTTAAGGAGAGGTTTTGGTGGAATAATTTAAAGAAGGACATAGCAGAGCACATTGCCTTGTGCGACGTGTGCAGTCGTGTAAAGGCAGAACATCAGAAACCGGCAGGATTATTACAACCACTAGCAATACCTGATTGGAAATGGGATAAAATTGGTATGGACTTTATTACCGGGCTGCCCAGGACTAAATCTGGATACGATTCTATATGGGTTATCGTTGACCGCTTGACAAAAGTGGCCCATTTCATACTACTAAAGACCACTTATACAAGTGCAAAGCTAGCCAAGATATACATGAATAGAATTCTATGTTTGCATGGGGTTCCTAAAAGTATCGTGTCCGATAGAGGAACTCAATTCACTTCGCACTTTTGGCGACAACTTCACGAGTCACTGGGAACTCAGTTAGAATTCAGCACTGCATTTCATCTGCAAACTGATGGGCAGACAGAAAGGACCAATCAAATATTGGAAGATATGCTGAGAGCGTGTGCGTTAGACTATGGATCTAGTTGGGATGAAATTCTACCATACGCAGAATTTTCCTACAATAATAGCTATCAATCAAGCATAGAAATGGCTCCATTTGAGTTCCTTTATGGAAGGAAGTGTACTACACCGTTGCTATGGAATGGAGTGGGAGAAAGAAATTTGTTTAGGCCAGACCTAATCAAGGAGGCTGAAGAGAAAGTCAAGATGGTAAAGGATAGGCTAAAGGTAGCCCAATCTCGGCAAATGAGCTATGCCGATCCAAAACGTAGAGAGGTTATCTATGAGGTTGGTGATAGAGCTTATCTCAGGGTATCACCACTTCGTGGTGTGAAGATATTTGGGATCAAAGGAAAATTAGCACCACGCTATGTAGGACCTTTCAAGATTTTGAGCCGCAAAGGAGAAGTGGCATATGCGATAGAATTACTAGAATCTGTATGAGCAGTTCATAATGTATTCCATGTCAGTCAGCTGAAAAAGTGTCACCCAGAGATGGAAGAAACATCGTTGAAAGACACTATCCCATTAGAGGAAGTTCAACTAGAGAATGATCTCACTTATGAAGAGAAACCCATTAAGATTCTAGAGACAGCAGAAAGAATTAGACGTACCAAGACAATCAAATTCTGCAAAGTGAAATGGAACCATCACACTGAATCAGAAGCAACCCGGGAGCGAGAGGATGAACTTCGGAGAGATCACCCTCACCTATTTGCTAGCCAACCTGAATCTCGAGGGCGAGATTCATCTTAAGGGGGTTAGATTTGTAACATCCCAAATTTTTTCATCTGAAAATCATCATCATTGCATTCAAATCATCATGGCATGTACTACTTTGCATTAGATTTGTCCTCTAAAAATTTGGTGAAACTTTGAGACTTTTTGGAGCACTTTTGCTAAATTCAAACAAAACCTAGAAAAGAATTCAAAAAGAAAAAGAAAAGGAGGGAAAATATTTTAAACAGCAGCAGTTTTTGGCCTTTTGGCCCAATCCAGCCCAGCAGCCCACCCGGGTCCCCCCCTTCACTGTCTTTTCGCACCCCTCCCTCAGCTAACCCCCACCCGCTGACTTCTGGGCCCCACGCCACGTCGACACCACCTCATCGTCTTCCACGCGAACGGCCGGCGCCCCCTTCACCTCCTCTGCCGTTTCCACGTCCGATTGATTGCGGCCGTTTTTCTGAAGTAAATCTCCACCACTTCGACCCCTTCTTAACCCTCTCCTTCTCCCCGATCGATTCCCCCAGACATAGCCCCTGGAGAGCCCCCATGCTCCCCAATTGCCACCTCAAATCGCCGCCGCCCGAAGCCACTCCGGCAAGAATTCCGGTGAGCCCAGACCATGCCGTGCTCTCCTCTATGCTCTGTAATACTTGCCGTGACCTAGCGCACGTTTTAACCCCGTCCGCGTGCTTTCTTTTGCACTAGGTCGACGACACGGTCCAACTCCGGCGAACACCTCTGCCACCACCGTCCATCGTCTTTTCCGGTGAAGGTAGGGTTCCCGCCGCCTCTTTTTGGTCTTTGCTAGGTCGTGCAGATCCTTGCGCATCTCGCTGACCCTTTTGCTGTCTGGTCTGAGCCCCAGGTCGCCGTCTCCGACACCGAGCTGCGAGCTCCGCCGTCTACTCAACTCCGGCGAGGGATCAAGGCTAGGCTAGAGCACCTTCCGCACCGCCGTGACCTCCATCGAGACCGCCACGACCTCCTCGACCTCTGGTACATGTGCACGGTCTCCCAGCCCTTGTAGAATCGCCGGAACCTCATCGTCCGACACTCCGCCGCCGCGCGCAGCTTGTCAGCGCCGCCCATCTCCGGCCAGGTCGCTAGGGACCGTTAAATCTTGTGTCTGCCGCTAGGATTAGAACGTAGACGAAACGGTACAGGCTAATCTGATAGGTCTGTTATCACTTAGGATCCAACGGACCACGGCGGTCGATCCAACCGAACCGGTACGGGCCAATTAGATTGCGCCACGTCGCCTAGGATTATCTGTATAAATAGAAATTAGACAGATTTTGTATTAAACTTAGAAAATCCATAACTTTTCTTCCACAATTCAGAAAAATGCAAATTTGGTGTCTATGGATTCAGAAAAATAAGACATTTATTATGGAGGCCTTGTTTCACACTTTTGCCTCTGAAAAATTGGAATTATAGGTAGAACCTTTTTAGGAGTATGTTGCTCATAAAAATTGTTCTATAATTGTTTTGGGGTATTTCTTATGCAATTAGATGAGGTAATTTACCCTCTGTACTGTAGACTCTGTAAATTATAGAGTTGTGATCATATCATTGCATTTTGCATGCATTCATGTTTTTTTGTAAAGTTTTATTGATTGAATTATTGTTGTTGTATTGATCTTGTGTAGATTGTGTGGATTGTGAAGTTTGTTGCTGTGAGGATTGTACCTATTCCCCTAGCTACCAAGGCAAGTGATATATCATCTCATGTCCTATTATTTTCACTATTGCACTAGTGTTATTTTGGTAGATCTTAGCATGATAGGATTATTTACTTGTTACTATGCTATGCTACCCTATAGACTATATCTTGGTAGTATCTCCTAGTTGAAAGACATCGTATGCTAGAGTGCTTAGCCATGCTATTAGAATTTGTGGGTGGAATACACATATAAGATAGTATGGAAAGATATTATTTTGTTTGACTAAGAAAACAACTAATATTAATGAAATACCTAGGTGGAATGGGACTTGCTTGGATTATGTTGAGTGGTTACTCAGGGGCCGTGTCTATGGTCAGTTGGTGTATCACACTTGTGGATGGCCACCCAGGAACAAAGAGATTGGAGACATTCTTGTCATGAAGCTTCCAGTGCAGCCACATGGCATATGGGCTCTGTCTTGACCAACTAAGTTGCAAGAACTCAGCCAGACGGACAGAAGGTGGTAGATGTGGTAGGATGGAATGCGTCCGTGTTGGTCTGAGGGATTGCTTCTGAAAGGTCTTGTCTCGATGCATGTCGAGTCTTGTGGGGAAAGTGCACCACCTCTCGAGAGGGTAAAACTAAGTACTTAGTCGTGTTCCCGGTTATGGACAACTTCTGAGCCTCAAGACAGTGAAGCAGTTCAATAATCTCCTCATCCAAATTTCTCTATGTTAAAAATTGTCGGTGAACATGGGTAAAGATTCAGTGATGTCTATCATTGGTACCTTAGTGTTTGAATGATAAAACTTACTCTTCAAAAACTATAAGTTAAACTAGCTTTTTGCAAAGCCATCCATAACCCCACTTAGCCATATATTCATGTAGTTGTTAGATTATACTAAGTATCTATGGTATCACTTGCCAATAGAATTCCAAATGTATTGAACCTTGTGGCTGTAACTTATTATGTTGCAGGATACTTTGATGATGAGTAGGGTTGCGGGTCTACACTCGACATGCTTGCCTGTGGCACATGAAGACTAAAAGACTCTATTATTATTATGCTATGTAATGTGAACTTGTGTCTTAGCCTTGGGCTAAGTGAGTTGTAAGAACCATTATATTCTTGGATATGCGATGTATAATGACCTTTGTTTCTGTGTACTTCATCTTAAACTGTGGGTGCTTGCATTTTGATCCAGGGACTAGCACTGCAATCACAGGGATCTTACCTTATTATGGTGAGATCTTACAGTGTGTTTCTTCCTCTTGGCTAAACCATCTTGGAAAGTTCATAGTTCTGCTATCATTACAGATAAATTTAAGAGTTTAAGGTCAGTGCTCAAAAAATAGCTTGTTAGTCTATCAAAACTGAAGTTTCGAATTCAGAAATGCAATAATGTCATCTTATTCTTTGATACTTTGGAAGAGAAAATGCCTCTATATAGGACTGAGTTTAACTTCAGGACAATTGTCAAGGAGCACCTAGATAACTTGCTTTTAGCTGAATGTAATTATTGAAAAAAAACGATGCACCATTCGTTGGATTAAACAGGGAGAGGACAATACTAAATTTTTTCACGCAATGGCTACCGAGAGGTTTCATCGCAACTCCATTGCCATGCTTCAGGATGACGAGGGTAATATTTTTTCTGGTCATCAGTCTATGGCTGGTTTATTGTGGTCTAGTTACAAGGAAAGGATGGGGCATTCTAATGGTATTTCTATGCAATTTGATTTATCAACCATGATTTCTCGCGTGGAACGTTTGGATGAGTTAAATGTGCCTTTTGAGGAGAAAGAAATGAATGAGGTGATTAATGCTATACCGCCTGACAGGGCTCCTAGGCCAGATGGCTTCAATGGGCTTTTTCTAGAAAAATGTTGGTCCATAGTTCAGAAAGACTTCTACCGCCTTGCTACTGACTTTTATGAGGGAAAACTTAATCTGGAAAATATAAATGGTTCTTATATCACCTTGGTTCATAAGAAGCAGACACCCCTGGTAGTAAATGATTTTCGACCAATCTCTCTAACCAACGTGTGTTTGAAATTCTTAACAAAGTTCGCTGCTAATCGTCTCTAGAATAAGATTCTTGGCTGCATTCATAAGAACCAATATGGCTTCCTGAGATCTAGATCAATACATGATTTCTTAGATTGGTCGTTTGAGTATATATACCAATGTCAAGCATCCAAGAAACCGATTGTCATTATTAAACTAGATTTTGCAAAGGCCTTCGATATGATTGAGCATGAAGCTATTATTCTGGTTATGCGGCACAAATGTTTCAATGAGCAGTGGCTCTGGGTTGGGTGAGGTCCAATGTATCTCCAGGAACCTTTGCGGTTTTATTAAATGGAGTTTCGGGCAAGCAATTTGTCTATAAACGTGGAGTTAGACAAGGTGATCCTCTATCGCCCCTTTTATACACTTTTGGTTCAGATCTTCTGCAGTCTGCGGTAAATGATTTAGAGAGAGTTGGAAGCATTGCTAAGCCGATTATTACAAATGTTGAAGACTTTCCCATCATCCAATATGCAGACGATACGTTGCTCCAGATGCCTGCTGACTTACAACAGTTGAGAGCTCTCAAGGATTTCTTACATAAGTTTTCACTTTCCACGGGTGTGAGCATTAATTTTGATAAATCGCAGATGCTGCCACTAAATGTGTCGAATGATTTGCTGAATGTTTTGGCTCAAGATTTTGGTTGTCTCATTGGGGGCATGCCTTTTACATATCTGGGTTTACCCTTGGGTACGACCATACCTACTATCATTGATCTAATACCCTTGGTTTGTCGATTGGAAAGGAAACTCTCTTCTAGCTCTAGTTTCCTTTCACAAGGAGCTAGGCTGCAACTTATTAATTCGGCCCTATCTTTAATGCCTCTTCATTTCTTATGTGTGTTACAGCTTTCCAAGGATTTAACCATCAGCTGGATAGGATCCTAAGACAGTGCCTTTGGAGAGATAAAGTAGATGAGACAAAGCAGTCCCTGGCGGCCTAGGAAATGATATGTAAACCGAAGGAAAAGGGGGGACTTGGTGTTCCTGATTTCCAGAAGAAAAATTGGGCGTTGTTGGACAAGTTTTATAATCATTGGGACATTCCATGGGTTCAGTTGGTTTGGCACACTTACTATACTGACAAGGTGCCGCACGCAGAAAATCTTTGTAGTTCCTTCTGGTGGTGTGATATGCTTAAGCAGGTTGATAATTTCCGTGGATTTGCAGCTGTCACTCATGGACGTGGTGATAATTTTATTTTCTGGTCCGATAATTGGTCCTTAAAGCTGAGCATGAGACCAATCAAATTAAGATGTCCGAGACTATTTTGATATGTGTGGGATGAGAATATGTCAGCTTCCTCGGTCTATTCTCAAGAGGATAATACGAGTCTTTTCTATCTACCTTTGTCCCAACCAGCCTATCAGGAACTTGATGAGCTCATGAGTTTAATGAACTCGAACCCTCTTTCTTCATAACCTGACGTTTGGTCTTATTGTTGGGGGATACTTATACTCCAGCTAGTTTTTACAAACATATACATGCTCATATACAATCTCCTGTGGTGTACAAGTGGTTATGGAAATCTAGTTGCATGATGAAAACAAAGGTATTTGCTTGGTTGTTGTTGTCTGATAGACTTAATACTAGAGACTTGTTGTAGAGGTGACACTGGAATATAACCAATGACACCCATTGTGTGCTATGTACGATGCATGCTTATGAGGCTTGGATTCATCTTTTTTTCCAATGTAACTTTAGCATGAGAATTTAGAACTACCTTCAGATTGATTGGCTCGCAAATGATGACCTAAAAACCCTAATTACAGCAGCCAAGAGGAGTTTTGGGCATCCTTTCTTTATGGAGGTGTTAATCACTGGTTGCTGGAATATTTGGCTTCTAAGAAATGGGAAGACTTTTAGGCACGAAGTTCCTACTTTTGCAAAGTGGAAAGGAAATTTTGTGCATGATATCTCGCTTCTGTAGTATATAATCAAGAAAAAAATTCTAAGGACCAACTTTTGAGTTGGATAGCAGCTTTACCTTAGGGCTTTGGATATGTACATAGTTTTCTAACTTTCGGCTGTTTTTTCTTCCTCCTTTGTATAGTTGTATATTTGCTACCCCTTTTATTAATAAATTGCTGTGGGGCCTTTGCCTCACAGTTCCAAGTCAAAAAATAGACTCTTGTTCCATGTTGAAAACGGTGAAACCACAAACAAGAGGTTGTTGCTCACGTTCGTCGAGAGAACACTCCAGAGAAACAAAGATGAAGGTACTGGTATAAAAAATGTAAAGCCACCTCTAACTTCAGTGGAAGGAGTAAATTGCAGATCCACCGATTCAATATACAAAAGCGAATGATAAGAGTAGTGGTATGGTCGCGACTCCATCCCGTACTCAAAGCATTACTCTGTACACGAACAGATGAATCATGCAACCAACTCTCGGGATTTAGACTAAAGATCTTGACAATAGCATTCAGAAAACAAGGGAGTGATGTAGGATCTTCATCGGATCTGACTTAGAAGATATCGTCGCATCGGAAAACACCGGAAGTTACAAAGAAAACTTTTAGTAAATTTGTGGTCCACTGAAAGGTACAACAGATGAAAGATTCATCAGATAGCGTGACGACCAGATGCAGAACACCGTTATAAGAGGAAGGAAGCGAAACCCTGAAGGTACGACGGGAACCCAACCACGAGAATAGCATAAGGGTAAGGAATAAAAGCACACCTAATCAGATATATCCAACCGATTTTCCAAAATAGTTTTGACACTCTACATCAGTCGTTAGCTAGATTATCCTACAGACTGGACCAGTGGGGTATCGCAACTGCTGAGCTTTGATACCACTTTGTAACACCCTCGAATCGGCCCTATGCAAGTCTTAGCGATTCCCGCCAAACCCGTATAGAAACGATTCAAAAATGCCCACTAGACACTTGCGTGCGGGTGGAAAACGAAGTAATACCATTACACAATAGTTCATGTTGGAACCCACAAAGCATATATACAACAACGACTCAAGGAGTCTAGAATACAAATATACAGTACAAAGATCCAAATCAACTTGAAATCGATACAACATCCGAGTACGGATAAGAAGAAAATTGGGCTAAGAGCCCAAAAGAATAACCAGTGGTTTCCATAACCCTGCCAAGGGCAAGCCGGAAGGGTAACCCTGCTAACGATGTCAATCTTAGACCTGCTAAACAAAAGGGGTGTTGACAAAGGGCAAAGGAAAAAAGAGCGGTCAGTATTGAGGTCAATACATAGGTATGGTGGACTGAAGCGGCAACGAAGCATGCACTAAACAACCTATAGAGACTCGATACATCCGTCGGCTATCAGAGAGGGATAAGAAAGACCTATTCGGAACCAACCTGATACTAACACCAATCATACCCTTCCTAGTATTTCCCTCTCGAGACCAAAGGAGAAAGTCAAACCGAGGAACTCACACAGTTGGCGGTTTTATTCATTCCATTATAGTTGTAGCACTTAGTAGTCAGATATAGATAGCAAGAGTCATCCTGATATCAGCAGTGGGCAGTTTTAGTTAACCATTCTGTTGTAGTTGCAATACTTACTAGTCAGATACAATTAGCATAAGACATTCCAAATCCAGCAGTTGTTGGCACTTTTATTTACTCATTCCGTTGTAGTGAAACTGATTACTAGAAATGTCAAGGTCAAATTTACAGCACTACTTTAGTTATAGTTGTCTATGATCGAGATACTGTGCTCCAAATCATCCATAACCACGGACACGGCTTTCCGAAAGATTTACCCTACAGGGGTGCACAAATAGCAACACACGCACGATCAACCTCGAAAAAACCAAATATAAACCCAACGAGGCTTTCACGACAAAGCAATCACAAGATTCATAGAATATTTTAGGGAGCCACCCTACTAAGCTACCCGCAACGAAGTTGGCCGGCTCCGAGACAAACCCAGGGTTTGTGTAGACGACTGTAAACGACTAGGAACCCGAAAGTGTGACTGGGCTTGTCGATACCGCAAAAACGTGTCACAAGTCCTAAATAGTATGGGTGCTCTACGCACAATCATAAATAAAAAGTAAAACATGGCATAATTACATGATAGTAATAAATCCCCAAACTAGTTTGTGGCCCCAAGAAATAAGAAATGAATCAAGCTCTGGCTAAGGGGATTCATGGTCCCACATGCGGATAGTGTGATAGTAAAGGAACATGTATCAAGTACTCGGGGCCTACGGGCACAAGTGAGCAGTTAAAAACCAAATATTAGCTATTTCCCACCGGTACTTCTGCATTAGTTATATCTATTCTTACCATTTTAATTATCAAGTTGTAATTAAAGCCATGATCATCTCCACCATTAAGGATGTGCCAACATCCCAACATTGGTGTAACAACAATGACACGAACCACCACCTGAGCAAGCAACTACGACTCGCAAGGCCGACTATCTATCAAAAAACAGGCAATAGGATGTGTCCAACGCAATATAGAGGCTGCGTGGAATATAAATGGTGCACATAAGCTAAAGCACCACAACACGGATAGCAATTTATCAACAGGAGGAAGTAAAGACTATAAACACAAAATAGGTAGAAAGGGGGAGATTGCTTGCCAGGGAAATATTGCCGAAGAACTTGTCGATACTCGCAACAACTCAACGGCCTTACCCGGGAAGAAGCAAAGAACTAAAATAAACACCAGATGCATTATTTAATACTACGGCAAAAGATCGGGAATGATGCGTGTATGATGCATGACATGGCGAAGATGTGATGCAATTAGGCAATATTATGCGGAACCAGGGTCCCGACAATTAATTAATAGGTTCATGTTGTTTAGATACCCCGTGGTTTAAATGTTGGCTTAACAAGGCAAAACATGGCATCGGTTTGCTACACAAATTTAAATGGATGCAATATAGGATAAGAAGAGCCTGCATATAGTCTCCACATTTAATTATGAGGTGAATAAACAAAGTACCCCAAGCCATATGGTATGAATGCAATCATGTACAATTTAATGCAAGAAGGTATATGTCATATATTATAAAAATATGGTTCTTGGAAAAGGACATCACATTAGGGTTCGGCACCAATGGTCTTGGGTTCAACGGGGTTCAGGATCGGCGGGATCGGTGTTCGGATCCGAGTAGCAGAACTTGTCGTTCTGAGGGGTTCGGGTTCCCATAGGAGAGCTCGGTGTTCCGATCAGTTCCGTGAGGTGCTCTCCGGTCATCGAATATGCGGATCGGGGTCTTGGTCATCTGCTCCATGTACTAGATCTTGACGCTTGGAGGGTGAACATCAACGTCAGCATGGGGTCTTCACAAACAACAACACCACTAGCACCACGCTGCAACATACCCGTGGCTAGACTTGTATAGCAACAATGACATCAACTCCACGATGTTTTAACCCGAAGGACTAGTAGAGACACAGAGTCGAACACCTCAATGGCGAGCTCGAACGAGACACCTCGGAGCAGAATTTGAGGTGGTGGCTGGCCTTGGTGGCTGCGGGGTTGACGACCGACGGCCGCTGCAGGGAGCTCGAGGTTGGGGACGAGGCATGGATGGCGTCCGAGAAGCTCGCGAGGAGGCACAGTGCGCATGGCGGCGCCGAAAAGGGCGGGTCACGGACGAGCTTGGAACTCGAGCGGGGTGGTGCGAGGCGGTCACTGGCGGTGGGGATCCAGGCAACGACAGATGGTGCAGGGCAGGGGCTGATGAGGTAGTCGGGAGCGCGGGTTGCATGGCTCGCAGGCGAGAGGTGGCACGAATAGAAGTCGACGGAGGGGCTACGGGGCTTGGTCGATGACAGGTTCTAGGCGGTGGAGACGCGCGGACGAGCGGGTGGTGACGGCGACACTGCGCCAGGGAGAGAGGTGGGCAGCGGAGGATCTGCGCGAGGAGCGAGGCGTCGGGGGCCTCAGCACGAGCAGAGGAGCGAGGCGTGACCTTGCCGGTGGTTGGTGGGAGAAAGAGGAGCATGACGGAGAGAGGAGGGGGTTGTGCGACGACGCAGGGTTGTTGGGTCAGTGGGGATCAGGAGAGAGGCGCGCGTGTGCCTAGTAGGTGGGGTTCGAGCGAGACAGGGGAGGCTCCTCCCATGCGTGCGGGACGGGGTGGCCAGGGGCGACACGGTCTCGACGCGGGCGCGACTCGGCATGGGCGTTGGGCCAGGAGGGATTCGGTCGCGGGGTGGGGTGGTTGCAGCTTGGCAAGCGCGAAGGTTGCAGGGTGGGACGCACTATAGCGAGTGGAGAAGCGACAGGTGGGCCTAGGCGTGTGGGTGGCCTGGGAAGTGGCGACGGGTCTGGTGGTGTCCTGGGTGGTTAGGGTATGATGGTTTTAGGGTTAGAGTTTGGATCTTACAGCGTTTCTTTTGGGCCGGGTGGTAGGTGGCCTGGACCGAAAGGCTAGGCCGCCTCCCCGGAACTAAAATAGTTTTATTTTTTATTTAATTTTAAACCTTCTTTTGTAAAATAATTTCGACAAATAAAAGATCTGGGCCAACCGAAGGTTTTACATTTGAAATGGAGAGAGGTATTTTAGAAAACAAAGATATGCTTTTCAGAAATAGTTTTAGGTTAAAAGATGCATGCAGACATGAGGATGCTCAAATGCAATATGGCATGATGACATGAGAATGTCGTCATGATGATGCACAACACAAAACACCAAGCGATTTTATGGTAGTAGTTTGCTATAATGCCTTTGCTTAATAAATTCATAACTTTATTTCCGTAGTTCCGAATTCGACAAATAATATGTCTAAATCGATCAGCACGACGAGCCCGTTCTAATTATGCATTCCATGATATGAATTGAAGCATGCCTCATATAAATATTTAAAAACCTGAATGGTTTATGCAAGTAAAACTTGACCAAAGTTTTACATTTGAAATGGAGAGAGGTATTTTAGAAAACAAAGATATGCTTTTCAGAAATAGTTTTAGGTTAAAAGATGCATGCAGAGATGAGGATGCTCAAATGAAATGTGGCATGATGACATGAGAATGCTGTCATGATGATGCACAACACAAAACACCAAGCGATTTTATCGTAGTAGTTTTACCCTGGGTGCTACAATGCCTTTTCTTAATAAATTCATAACTTTATTTCCGTAATTCCGAATTCGACAAATAATATGTCTAAATCGATCACCGCGACGAGCCCGTTCTGATTATGCATTCCATGATATGAATTGAAGCATGCATCATATAAATACTTAAAAACCTGAATGGTTTATGCAAGTAAAACTTGACCAAATCTATACCTAATAATAAAGGACGGATCGCTTCTGTCAACCAGTCTTTTTTAGGACGATTTTATCCTCTGACTAGATATCTAATTATCCACCAATGCCACCCGCAAAGGGAAAAACTGGGTGGTTTATTTATTTTCGGTAGTTTCCTTGGCTGGCACCTCGCATACGCCCGATAGGAGTTTGAATCGGCAAGTTGGGAAGGGGTGTGGATGTGCACGCGTGCAGGGAGGAAGGGAGGCACCGGCGATGGGGGGCTGCTCCCGTCGAGAAGCTAGTCTTTGATCCATGGTATGCATCGGAAGCTCGTGCTCTTCATCAAGGCCGCCGATGGCGCCGCGGCCCCTCTCCCGCACTAAGCAGGTCCACGCATGTGTCCTCTTGGCCTCCATCTCCATCTCCATATCCTTCTCCATCTCGGATGACCTCCGTCTCTTCGCGCCTGACGCCTAGAGCTCCGTGCTACTCTCGCTCTTTTCGCCACCATGCGCTGCTCCGCCACTCCGCCCGACGCACACACCTTCACCAACGTCCTCCGCGCATGCTCCGACTGTGCTCGCCCAGACACGGCCAAGATTGTCCATGGTATTGCCTCTTCTTCCGGAATTTACTCCCATCCCATCTTCAGCAGCGCACTCGTTAGTGCGTGTTCCAAGTTTTTGGTTGTGGACAGTGCCCGCCATGTGTTCGACGGATTGCATGAGCCGGACTTGGTTCTCTGGAATTCGATGATGTCTGGGTATGGGTACAGAGAAATTTGGCTAGAAGGGCTTCAGCTGTTTTCTGCAATATGGAGGACTGCGGAGGACCTAGATGGCTACTCGACGCCCAGCTTGGTCTCATCCTTCTGGGATCCACAAACGCTTGCTTTTGGCCGGACATTTCATGGAGTGTGTATCAAGGGTAGTTATGATTCTAGACACCATGTAAGAAGTGCACTTGTTAGCATGTACTTCAGGTGTGGTTGCATGGAATCTGGCCAAGCCTTGTTTGGTAATTTGTGGGATGTGGATTTGGTTACATTGTCTTCGCTAATTACAGGGCACAGTTGTTGACAGTAGTACTACCAGACCAAACCTCGCTTCAACGACGCTGACAAAAAATCCTCCACCGATCCCCTCCTGTCCCGACCTGCTCGCGTCGCTTGACTTGCTCTGCGTATCTATGACAGTCGACAAGGAACCGCACGAGCACGTACTCTCTACTTTGGAGCCATCCACTGCCGTCGCTTGACCCATGGGGCCACAGAGGAGCTCGGGGCTACGCCATGGCGGGGAGGAGGACGGGCGGCGATCGATTGGTCATCCTGTCCCGACCTGCACGCGTCGCCTAACTTGCTCTGTCTATCTATGACAGTCAACAAGGCGCCGCACGAGCACGTACTCTCTACTTTGGATCCATCCGCTGCCACCGCTTGACCCATGGGGCCACAGGGAGAGCACGTGGACACGGGCAGAGAGAGAGATAGCTGCGAGCTTGAGAGGCGGCGGGGCTCGGTAGCGGAAGAGCTCGCGGAAGGAGGGAGGCGACGCTGCACTGGGCATGCGAGGTGGCCCGCAGTGACCGGAGGGAGGAAGGGTGCGGCGGAGAGCCAGGCGGCGGCGCTGTGCTCAGGCCAGAGGGAAGAAAACGGGGTGGCTTTGGACTTAGTATGGAGTGGCGACGGATCTGGACCACGGGTGTCATCATTTTCCCCATCTTGTTCTGACGATGAGGCATTGTGTTCGATCTAAGGCCTGGTCTTATGATGAAGCCGAATCACCACCTACACGCCATCAGCCATACCTGGTGATCTCCAAAACCGACAAGGTCCAACTCTCTTTCTTTTGGTCCTTGGATCTGTTTGGCCGATCCTATCGAGATGCATCTGACTGTGGTTGCCCGTGATTTTTGATGGTCCTACCTTGGTGGTTGATATTTTTGCAGGGTAAGAACACCATTGTGCACCTGAAGACCGATTTCCATCGGTTCAAGACGAATATATTTAGGTATGTTCTGACGCCGAAAGAATTATATGCCAATTTGTATTTGTGCTGAATTTAATTTGTTATATTGTGGTGTGAAGCTGTTTGAACCGTTTAAGATGGACCAGTCTCGTTCCACATGATCAGTCTCTACCGAACATTCTGGTAGCTCTGCAGCTTGTAAAGTTTTTTTGGAAAATTTGGAACCTGATCAAAGGCTTCATATCCGTGGATCTGTTAATATCATGGTAATAGTTGCCTATGCTTAGCTTTGAAGAATGCCACGGTGTAACATTCAAAATTACATAAACATTCATTAGTACCTATGTTGGATCTTAAATATAGACACGTGCACTAAAGACTGCTTACTCGCATGTACCCTAACGACTGCTTACTCCCATGTACAAAATTTCACTAGTGTAATTCTTCGTGACTAATTTTTTTTATTAAAATCAATCCGGTGCAACGCACGGGCATTTGTGCTAGTAATTAATAAAAGTGCTTATTTCTTGTTACCACACCTCACCCACACCCATGCCATGCTATATTATACCATGCAATTATGCATCATTCCATCATGGAATAACTTGTTTGCTTGTTGCATATGATTTATATGATTGTACAATGTATTTTATTTTGGCCCCTTTTGTGTTTGATTTTTACTCGGATAGACACTGAGCAAGGAGAATACCAGGAGTCTCAGGAGTATTACCCGGATCCTTCGTATTCTGCAACTGAATTGCCAGGCAAGCAATTCCTCATACTTGCATACATATAGTACCTATGATTCTATCTTATTCTTGCATCATGGAGTCACGATTGCATTAAATTGAATCCTAGGTATTGCATAGCTTTTACTTTTAAACCCTACTAAAGCTTGTTCTGCCATCCCATGAGCCATTACTACAGGAGTTGATTGAGCCATGCGAGTGGTAGAATTACATGTCTAGGGTTTGTGCGAGTCTTTGGATAATGAGGTACCTAAACAATTTAATCTAAGTAGTAATGGGATAACTATTGAAAGAGGCATCGCTGAACATTATCTGCTATTTGTTATTTAAGCTCACTTATGTCCCGCAGGACCCTCGAGTACTTGATTCCTGTTCCTTAAAAATTTGCACTATCCACATATGGGAGACCCTATGGATCCCCCGTTTCCCGAGTTTGATTCACACTTTATTTCTTGGGGCCACAAACTAGTTTGGGGCTTTATTACTATCCTGTACATATGCCATGATTTACTGCTTTATTTACGATTGTGCGTGGAGCACCTGTACTGTTTAGGAATTGCGGAGTGTTTTCGCGGTATCGACAAGCCCAGTCACACTTTTGGGTTTTCAGTCGTTTACAGCCATTGGCGCAAACCTTGGATCCGTCTCGGAGCCGGCCAACTTCGTTGCGGGTAGCTTAATGGGGTGGCCCCCTAAAATAATTTATGAATCATGTGAATGCATTGTCGTGAGGCCTCGTTGTGTTTTATTTGGTTCTTCCCGAGCTTGATCGTCTGTGTGTTGCTATTTGTGCACCCTATAGGGTAAATCTTTCTGAAAGCCATGTCCGCGGTTATGCACGACTTGGAGCACATTTTCTCTATCATAGACAAGCATAACTAAAGCACCGCCTTTAATTTGACTAAGACATGACTAGTAATTATACAAACACTCATACAATGGTTAATAAAATTTCCAACAGATGGGATGTTCTTCTGCCTTCTCGTTGGTAAGCGAGAAGGAGGGCGAGTGATGTTTATTTATGTTGCTTAGATAACTGTTGTTATTAATTAACGGGCATCCGTCCGTATCTGGTTAGGCGGATGCGTAGCGAGTCTCTATAGCTCTTTGTAGATATTATCTTTCGCTGCAATTGCGTCACCCCTAGATTGTTCCCTTTAGATGCATTAAGACTTGCTGAGTACCCCTAGGGTCTTACATGATAAATATTTGGTTCAGATAAACAGATATACTCCCAAGAAGGTTACTGGGTTGAGGAGACGGATGATGGTGGCAATGACTGTCTGGTGTAGAGATTCCGAGGATGGAGATCCATGAGATATGTTGGCAAGATGTGATTATTTTAGAGGCATCTTATGCCAATTTGCTTCTTAATCCGTTCTCAGATCTTGTATTCTGCTTCCACTTGATACTCTGATGTGTGATGTATGAGGATGTATCTGAAACTATTATATCTATCTAGGATATTTGGATCTTGCTGCATGGCATTACAATATTTCTTTTTATTTTAGATGGTGTGAGTCTGATGTCTATTGTAAGTCACTGACATAAATACTTATTTGTGTATGTTTTGGTCACGTTACCTGTCGACTACGTCGCTCGCTCTTGTCCCGATGTTCTTGAAAGTGGATATGGGGTCGGCTGGTACCGTGCCCTGCTCCGCTTCGACGGGGCTACACGTGGGTGGCCTTGCGCCTCTGTGGTAGAATCCCTGAGCCACTTTTGGGTTCATCTAGGCTTGAACTTAGAGCGTAGGGTCCGAGGTATTACAAGTGTGGGGTGGGGGTGGTGGTGGGGTGGGGGGTGGGGGTGGGGTGGTGGTGGGAGAGGTGGTACTAATTTCATATGTATTCAGGATCGGGGCATGGTCACCGCTGTTCTGATTGGGGCATTTGGTCGGGTTCGATTTCGGTGTTCTTCACTTCTATAACCTTTAGTTGCTACTCGTAATGTGCAATGGATTTTGCATCTGATTCTGTATGGAGAACTATGGGTCCGTGGCGCGCACGGCCACTACGGACAAGGATGGTCCTGTTAGTTCCCTTTAAAGTTGCCTAAAAATGTAATGTATTAGTATAATCGTTGCGTTCTTCCATTCTTTCCAATGCTGAAAGTGGTTGGCTGCAACCTGGATGTATCCATGTGCTAAAAGTTGTATATGTCTGCATCCTATTTTTATGGCAGCCTCTATGACACCATCTCTTCTTCATTTACTATAGCACGGTCATACATACCTGCGAATGTGTAGTCAGATTTATGTATTACCCGCTTGGTGTCATGCATGCTTATCAGATGTTCAGAAACATATGTGTGATTTTATTAATTCTAGCACTGTGTTTATGTGAATTCAGATCTAGATCTGTCACACTGTCTCATACAATCAGTATATGACTACTATGTACTGTACTCTCTCCGTCCCAAGGCTTAAGGCATTTTTTTTTTGAAAAGTAAAGCTACGGAAAGTTTGACCAAACTTTTGAAAAAGTCAAAAACTATCAAGAACTATGATATTATATACATATGATGTGAATATATGTTTCATGATGTATCCAAGGATATATAATTCATATTATAATTTTTTTCTTCTAAAAACATGGTCAAACTTTACATAGTATTGAAATATTGAGCTCTGTTGCTATTTATGCAGATTGAAGGTGCTGCTGCGAAGGCTGAGTCTGCTGTAGAGGCTAGTAGATTTCTGATGCCCGCACCAAAAGAGGACATCCTCTGCACAACAAGGAAGAGACAACACAGTACCTAGGTGGGCAGTGACCTCTCTAAGAAGTGGGTATAATTTGGAAATCCACAATTTCACATGTTATGATTTTCCATGTTATTATTATCAACTAGTACTATATGTTTACGCTCATAATAAGTTCACAAAAATCAAATATGTTTGCTTTACATGCAATGGTTTTGTCTTATATTATTAGATTTACTTTCTCTTTACATAATTTAACCTTTCCACTTAATTTCAATCAGTACCACGCACCTGCTGCTCAGCACTTTCTACTACCCTCCTCTTATCAAGCTTGTGGACTGAAAGGGGGGCCCTGTATGCCATTCCGAAGGCAGAGGGGAGAAAAATGGTGCATGGCCACCCTTCCCAAAGGGTACCCATGGTATCAAGTATGGATTCCAAGTGGTTTAGACCGACTTGATGTAAGATCTTGTATCTCACTTTTTTTCTGTCGCCTTACTTCTCTATTAATTTTCTCATGAAGGTTGTCCCTTGTGTCGTTTGCCCCATTATAAATAACATGTTCGGAAATGACAAGTTTCTAACTCTGTATAGCGAGGGCCCTAAAGGCATGCATCAACTATATGATGTGGATATCTCCCAGACGTTGGCCACCACCTATTTGGGTGGTCGAGGTTGGTCCAAGTATATCCGTGAGAACTGTCTGAAGCAGGGGGATGAGGTAACATTCGATTTTAGCAAGCCTAGGCAGATACTTGCATGCCATCGTACACCCGTTGACCGAAGGACCAAGAACAGAGGTAGTACTAATTAATTTTCTTCTATACTCATCACAACCTCTAATAATTTTCTTCCGACTAACTATTCTGCACCATTGTCTTTACTCATCATATGACCCTGACCACTTCTACAGTCTACTTCCCCTTATGTACCACCTAGAAGAGTGCCAGCATCAAGCTGCTGGCACCGGCACCGGCCCCAGTTCCTGCAACGGCACCTGTTGAACTCAGTAGGAGAAAGAATATAGGTAGTAACTTAATTCTCTTGTATACTCTCATCTCTATCTAGGAGTTACTGTTGTATAAGAAACCATTTTGCTTGTACACATCTCATATGCCTCTCTGACCACTCCTGCAGTCCCCTTACCTACCCCCTAGAAGGTAACCAGCATCAAGATGCTGGCACCCGCAACGTCACTAGCCCTAGTTCCTGTTCCGATAGCTGTTGACCTAAGGAGAAGAATGGAGGTAGTAACTTAATTTGCTTGTATACTCATCATATCCTCTGATCACTGTCTTGTCAGTAACTATTGTATAAGAGACCATTTTGCTTGTACACTTCTCATCTGCCTCTACCATCCCTATAGTCAGCTTAGCTACCCCTCAGAAGGAATCTAGCATCAACCTGCTGGTGCCGGCACCAGTTCTGGGCCTTCTGGCTCCTGCAACAGCCCCTCTACAATTAGTGGAACCATCTCCTGCACCAGCACCAACCCCAACACAGGCACCGGCACAATCTCCTTCATCACCCTGGGTAGCACCTTGTCAGACCATATCCTACACACGTGTCATCACAAGGTCGCACCGGATTATGTTTGTGAGTACATGGTGGCAGATACACTTCTCTGAATGTCTTCTCAAGTTTCACATGATTCAGTGCATTTCTCTTAGTAATTATGCGTCTATCTCTTGCTTTGACTCAGAAATTTCCTAAGAGTGCCACAAAGCAACCCAGGCCATACGAAAGGACACAATAGTCTTCACGATGCAGAGTGAAGGATTGGAAATCCAGGGACGCTACGCCATTAACTCGACTGATGGGTGCTTGGCAGCCACTTCTAGGTGGATCAAGTTCTGGAAAGCAGCCAAACTTACTATTGGAAGAATGGTCAAGGTCGATGTATCTCGCTGCCATGAATGCCGCATGTTATTCATGAACTTCCTAGCTATCTAGCTCTTTGGCCGCATGCTATTGTAATTAATTATGTGGTTGTCTTATCTCCACTGATCATATATGGGTGGTAAAACCGTGATAACCTTTTGCTGGATTAATTACTCTGAACACCTTAATCTTTCAAATGGTATTGAATTTGTCAAAAGTTCTGTCGTTGCTACTGGCTGCTTGCTCTAGAGCTTTTGGCTTTGTGTCATCGGAACCATTGGATGCATTTTGGACATAAATGAGAGGGTAAGGATATACAGCGTGATTTCACCAAGTGAAGTCATTGGATACCAGCCCTGTTTTGGCGCATGTGGTGTGTTCATTAGATATTTTTACACGAATACCTGTCAAAGGAATTATCACTTTTTTTCGTCCCTCGATGAGGTCTGTGTTTGAATCTGGCGAGCCACAACCTAGTGAAATTTGAGATAGTATCCCATTGAGCATAACCCAAAAACTTTTGAATTTGGCCTTTTTGGCATTACCCCCAACCTCTAAAAAAACTCTCCCTACCCATATTTTTAAGAAACTAATCCATTATGTGGCTTTTTATAAATCGAGGTTCCAGTAGCAATGCTCTTTTATTTTAAGAAAGATAACATGGACACACAAAATATTTTTTAGAAGAATGATACATAAGTTGTAGTACTAATACATGTTTAATGATTCAATTTCTATAAGTATCTTTAGTGTAGTGGCAAAACACTCAATTTATGTCTATTTGATTTGATTTGAAGGTCTTTAGTTCGAATCCCCTGTGTGTACATATTTATATATATCTTGGTTTACTTGTTTTTTGACAAAGGGTTTACTTCATAATATCCCATTACGGAGAGGCTAACATTGCGGACCCACCAGCCTGCAGCATCCCTCGAGTTTAATGGTCGGGTTTGAAAAAAAAGTTAAATACTTGTGCACAGAGGTTGTCCTTGGGGACCCACCTGCCAGAACATACAACGCTGCATCTGGGACCCACAAGACAAAACATACCAGAGAGGCTGACATGGGGGCCTCAGCAGCAAGACCATACACGGCTGCCACATCGAGCAATGTTGCCAAGGTCAAAACAACAGATGCAGCCGGAAAAAAAGTCAATCATACGCAGGTTTGATTTACAGAGAGACCGACATGTGGGACCCAGTATAGCGGCCTTATATAGGTTCTGCCTCGAGCGACATTGCCATGTTCGAAATAGGGAGGAGTGAGCGACATTGCCAAGTTCTAATGAGAGGCTCACATGGGGGACCCAACAGCCTGGAAAAACGGTTAATGCATCGAGCAACGCTATCAAGTTCGAAAGACGGAGGCGCAACCGAGAGAAAAACTCCATCATACACACATTTCTTCTAATGAGTGGATGACATGTGGCGCCGTGCATCATGATTAAACAGTAGATGCAACGAGCAACACTATCAAGTTCGGAACACGGAGGCACGACCGAGGGAACAAATTCTATCATACACAGATGTCTTCTAATGAGAGGATGACATGCGGGGTCCAGACGTTTGATTAAACAGTAGATGCATCGAGTAGTGCTATCAAGTTCGGAACAGGGTAGCATGAGCGAAGAAAAAAATTCATCATACACACGATTCTTATAATGTGAGCCTGACATGGAGGACCCAGCAACATGACTGGACAACAGATAGATCGAGTTGAAATCAGGGAGGCAATAGCCAAGGGAAAAAATGCATTATACAGACGCTTCTTCTAATGAGACAATGTCATGTGGGTCCCAAGAGGTTGATTAAATGGTAGATGCGTCGAGCAGCGCTATCAACTTCGGAATAGGGTAGCGCGAGCAAAGGAAAAAATCCATCATACACACGACCCTTCTAATGAGAGGCTGACATGTGGGTCCTAGCAGCCTGACTAAATGGAAGACGCATTGAGCAATGTTATCGAGTTCAAATCAGGAGGCGCGCCCAAAAAGTATGGTCCGCTAGAGACACTGACGTCCGGGACCCACACGCCTCAAAAGACTTCGGCGAGTCAACATCGCGCGAGGAAACGAAAATCTTGCTTCTGCCACGCGCCAGCCAAGCTTCCTCCATGTTCTTGGTGGTTCCGTTGTAGTAGAGGGTCGCGAAACCGGAAAAAAAAGTTTTCCATCAGCCACGACTGAGCCGAGAATTTCATCGCCGATGGCACGCCTTCTATGACGACCGGCGGGCCAAGTCATTGTGGAAGGAAACTTTTCTTGTAGTGGATCTTTTGGATCCGCCATTTGCTCTGCCATGATGGCTGCTAGGTGGCGACGGTTGTGGTGGCAATGGTGGGTTAGTCTTCTTTCTGCTCCCTCTGTGCGACTCCTCACGCCTGTCGTGATTGCTTGTCGGACGTGGTGCTTCCTTGTAGGATCTGCTCATGTGTCCTTCATTGCTACTACGCCCTCTGGCATGTCGGGGCTGCTCGCCCGGGTCACGTATAACGATACCAACCTAGGCATGCCTACGAGGTGGCATGCTTGTACGGTTGCAAAGCTATTTAGGGTTGAGTGGAAAATCTCCGGATTGGACTCAAGCCTTTGTGAGATGGCCTTCTCCTGTTGCTTGCAAGCCTAGGCTACGAGGTCATAGACCTGAGCCACCGCTTGTGCCGACCTGTCCTGTTCAAGGAGGGTCTTGGCGATGGCAATGTTGAGGGCGGGAGTTTGCATTACTTGCCTCCCCTCTGAATCAATCTATGGGGTGGATTTTGTCGGTTTGGCTCCCTCATATCCCAACTTGCGCCGAACGCCGGGGTCTTCGACGACATGAGCTGGTGCCTTCTTTGCTTTGTGCTTTAACAACAGTTGCTTGTACTCAGCTGATGACTTCAAGTGCACAGATCATTTGTAGCTAGTTTCGAAATAAAGATATGGATCCCACAGGGAGCAGGAGTCTGATGTCTAATAACTCTTGAATTAAATACTACAATAGAAATGCTAAACAAAGTTCTAAGTAACAAGATAAAATGCGAGTATTGTGTAAAAAGTTGTTTGGGGTTTTTGGTATGAGAGAACAATAAGTAAAGTAAAGTAAAACAACTAAACATAGAAATTAAGTATCGCGTATGTAAAAGAGATTAGAACTGTAATAGGGAAAAAGGCATTCTCAAGGAGTAGCGGATACACCTCTAGCATTATAAAGGATTGAGGTAAAGATTATTATCATGAAGATTCTCAACTATGTCTGTGTGGGAGGAACTCCGTGTTTGGACAAGTAGGCAACAACCACTACTCACATCATCCTCATAACCATAACAGTCAGCAATCGACATCAATCGAATTACTACGCTATTAAGGGACTTAATCCCGTAGGACATATCACATGGCATGGATAGTATTCTATGAGTTTTCTCGGTTCCCAAGTTGACACGTAAGGGGTGCCAACAACTTTATAGTCACTGTAAGTTCTAACACACCTCCATCTACCAACAAGTAGTTCCCTCCATCAAGTCCCCAGAAGAGGCAAATATTGAGAGGTCGACTTATCCCAACATCAAGATGAAGACAATCTAACACATGGTAACAGCGATGAATATGATAATAAACTTTATCTTATTTCAATCTCATACTAGGGTTTCTCCATGTCCCCAAGAACTAGTGATCTACTCATACATGGAGGCAATCAACACGATGGCAATAACAATGGAATCTATCATAGATGAATAGTA
Organism: Avena eriantha; assembly: GCA_910589775.1. NCBI lineage: Eukaryota > Viridiplantae > Streptophyta > Magnoliopsida > Poales > Poaceae > Avena > Avena eriantha. Next base: position 116,211,475 of record OU342745.1, read on the forward strand.
CTTTTATAAATCCACAACAAGTACGGAAATTACAACAAAATCTAGACAAGATGTAGATACGATGGATGGAGATGGTGGGGATGCAGCGGTTGATGATGAAGATCAATGCCTTAGCCTCCCGGATCAGCGCAAGGCGAAGATGGATGGTGGATGAGTTCCCCCTACAGATGCCTTCTGGAGGTGAGGTTTTGGTGATTTCTGGTTGTTCTGTATATGTCATATCTCCGATCCAGTTGCACAGGGTGAAACTATTTGAGGAGGCGGTGGCGGCGCCAAGTATGCGGTGGGAACTATATAGCCGAAAAATTATTCCTGCCGTATAGGTGGTCGTCAAACTCTCTAGATACCTTGATAGCGTCGGGTTTTCTTCTAGTGTTATTGATATTTCCCAAATAAGCGATTTACGTTGTTTTTTCCTCCCCAATACAACGGATCCAAGAATTGTGTCCATTCTATCCATCATCTGTCCTGATCCTGGTGAAAGTAGACATAAAATGTGCGTGTGAACACCGTAAAATTCCAAGATCCTATAACCATAGTGCAAAATAATAATATAAAACATGATGCAATTATGCACTCATCAACTTCCCCAAGCTTAGACTCTTGCTTGTCCCGAGCAAGTTTAGCTTAAAGGATGTGATCCTCATATTCATGAAGCTGAGTCGATAAAATAAATGAGGCAGTTGCTGCATGTGTTTATCATATATGATACATCGGAATAAGTTCATGAATATTACCTTACTCAAACCATCCGAATAATACTAGCAGGCTTCCACACCTTAGTGATCAACAGTTCACAAAAGATGAATCTCAACATGATGTAAAAGTATTCGGTTCGACCGAATGAGTTAGCGAGGTAGTCCCAAGTGTTTTAGGATTAACATATTGATACCTTTGATCTAGATTAAGGATGTAGTATAGCTCTGTTTCCCTAGTAGACCTAGGTTATCGAATCCTCAGGCAGCAAAAAGCGTAGTGAAGTTAGTTTACGGGACCTTTAGGAGTTTTACATTTTTTTTGTGTTTTTCTGGACCAAGAGTTTGCTGTCTTTTGTTGTTGTCGATGATGGAGAGAGAGGGCCTAGGGCTTTCGGTTTCACCTGTAGTTGTGCAAAACATATGATGGGAATAGAAGATAATAATAATGTATGCATGTAATTGTTAGAGCAAGATAATTATATGTGGGCAGTGCATCCATAATTTCTATTGCCTCTCTTAACTTCTTATAGCAATAACCTACTAGTCTCATCCATAGAAGAGAGAGAACTAATGATATGCATAGTGACATCATCGTTAATCCCAAGTAAATCCCTCACATACAGTCGTACTACCCCTTCTGTCACTGGGGTTCCCAACCTGTAGATTAGTCATTACTCATACTCCCTATACCTGGCTAAATCCTTGGAGTCTTGGGTACTTGACAAGTCCTTATATTGAGGCAAGATAGGATACAATAATCATCATGTCATACAAACTAATAGATGATCCCATCTATGATAAATAACATGCACAAAAGCTACATGGCTAGGCCGAAGCCCTTAGCCCAAGGAGAATTACTCATGCATATAGACGAAATCAACAATCATAAACATTGTAATGGGAATCATGAGATTGATAGAAAATAGTCTTACAATGTTGCCAATCGAAGAGGATATCTACTATTACAAGTGGTGGAATATTGCTATGGTGGTGGAGAAGGGTTTGGAGATTAGATCTAAGTCTGTTCCTCCTATGCTCTTCGTTGTTATGGATGGAGTTCTTGGGGGGAGAGAGGTGAGCCCGTTTCTCGTTGCTCGATGCCTCTTTATATAGGGCTCCCTTCATGAAAGTTCTTCAGTTTGACCTAGCGGTGTCGATGGCAACTATACGACCGGAACTATACGGCCAAAATTTTATTCCCGTCGTATAGTTGGTCATTAAAGCATCTGTCTCCACTTCACGACCCCTGGTTTCTTCGCGTTGTTGGAAATCTCATATCTTTGGCTTTAATGTTGTGATTCCCATCATCAAACCTCAATATATGCGCAAGAAAAATAGAAAGAAAGGATTGCATACCCCTTTGATCATTACGCATTAGTGGCAGGGTTTAGAGAGATATTTCATCAAAAATATGACTAATATCCAGATGAAATGTGGATGTAGATGGCTATATTTCACAGTCATCCACCTCCCCATGCTTAAACTTGATTGTCCTCGAGCAGGAAAACCAAAATCAAAAAGGGACTCCGCATTTAAAGTGAAATAACGAGATGATGATCTTACTCATGATTGGTAGTCTCATGTTTCCTCCACTTTATAAATATGAAAAACTTCAGCATAGATAAATTAGTGCCAAGCATATCATACGGGTTTTTATGCGTCCTTATATAGCGCAGCAAAATTATTGTTATCATGGATGGTTCAAATGACTAAACTCTATTCTATGTCATGTAATCAACTCATAGGCTTGCCTTTGAACAATAAAGTATAATCATGTAAAATTGAGAGTGCGAGAGTTTTCATGAAAAACATATATACTAGAGTATCTCAATTCTCCCACATCAATAAATCAAGACTTTTCAAGCACTACTTTTCTATTCATTGTCCATCAAGAATTTCAGTTCTTAAGTAATTGACAGCATGCCAAAGATTTTAATTACTTTATCAGGTTGTGATGGACACTCGTGGCATCACCAAGGTTTTTGTTCCTTTTGCACAATGATTACTCATATCAGCCAGAGAAGTGATTCCATCATGAACACAGCTACCCGAGATTGCAAAGAATCTTACCCATTATAGCATTGCTGCTACATATGTTTAATCAACTCATAGCCGAAATCGAGGAGTTTCCTCCATTAATATCATTCATAGGCTAGCGGAGTTATTAGCATCCCATGAAGTTTGACACGCATAAAGCTATATCATTCTTATGATTCACAAGTCAAACTTTGGCATGCTCAGAAAAACCGTTAAACATTAATTCAATCAAACAAATCCTTTTAAAGAGGGCTATCAAGTCAATCATCATTTTTTGTGGTGTTGAGTGTCTCTAGAAATAATCCTTCAAGACTAAACACTACAACACCCAAGCCTTCAATTGTGAGACTTTTTATTATTACAATTGTTTAGCAAATTTTTAGGCCAGACTTGGTTAACTACAAGAGCTGGAACAAAACGTACCCAACTAAATACACATGCAAACAAAATTTTACTACAATGTAAAGACTCACTCCACCAATATAACATCTTATCATTTACTACTAACTAGCATGGGTTTCTCAAACTTCAAAAGTGGGGAGTCTTAAGACATACCTCTCATGATTGGTTTCACTTCTCTTTTCCCTTTTGATTTGCTTCTTGGAAACTCGATGTCGATCACTCTCATGCAAATATGTAAAAGCCACAAGGAGAATAGAAAAGAAGGAGGAGGGAAAATAAAGATAAATGGAAAATTCTTTTTGTTGGTTTTAAGAATTAAAGAATATAAAATTGGCGGCAAAGCTCGGATAGAAAATTTCGAAAGCAAATAGAAATAACTAAAGATAAAGTGTTGGGGAAACCAAAACAAGTGCTTATAAACTCGAATTAAAAACATAACCTCGAAATAAATAAAAACAAATGAATGCAAAATAAAGATAATGAGGAAACTTCCCCAAGCTTAGGCTTTTGCAAGCCCTTCAAATCATTATGGTGGCGGGAAAAAGTCATAACTCCATTTTGCAAATTGAGTTGATAAATTACTAGTTGTTTCTCAGAGGTTCAACAAGAGGTTTTGCATTCTCTCCACAGTTCCTGCAACTTCTTGGAAGTCTTGGTATGTAGCAAACCGGGTTGGTGGCTTCTCCTCTTCTTGGTCCTCTTGTTGGTCCTCATCCTCATACGGAATCTGCTCCTCGGGTTGGTGTTGCTCAACCTGCAAGTCATATAGCAAATGTCCTTTATCGATAGAGAAAAGACCATTAGGCAAAGGATCGGGGTAGAGATGCCCAGCTCCAGCAATATGCAAGTAATAAACACCACCTCTCCTAGTGAGAATTCCACAAGTTTTTAAGTAGAGAAACCAACATGTCTCTCACCTAGAACTGGTTGCAACTCACCTAGGTCGATCCTAGGGTAATGGCAAGAACGGTGATGACGCCTCCACCTGTGATTGGTCCTTGGCTTTGGGAGGATTGGTACTCCATGTAGCACACAAGAATTGCGCCCAAGTTGAGTGAAAAGTTGATGTTGTTGAAAGAGGCTTTTGCAAGGACTAAGATGTCCTCCTCACTGAGTCTAGTGAACTCATTTTGTGCCTGCAAGGTGTTAGCGGTAACATAGAACAAATAGCGAATTGCAGGATGTCGAACATTCTTCCCCTTGCTTACTCTTAAAGTGAAACTCATTCCATTATAATATTGTTTCGGGGGATGGTATAAGCTAGTAAAGGATGCGCGTAAGTCATTATCATTATTGTTTGGAAAATTAAAACATGTGCACCATTCATCTAGTGATAGAGCATAATTTTGGTTCATAAGTCGGAAAGAAATCATGTCCTCTCCATTCCATGCTTTAACGATGCTTTGCAAAGAACTTAGAAATTCAAGAGTTAAGCAGCGATAAGTAGGCACATCATTGAATACAAAGTTTTGCAAGCCAACCCTGTTGAAGTGATCACATTGGAGCTCATCCCTGAACCGTATCCCCATGCATTCCTGAGCGGCAGCCCGAGAAGCACTAGCGGCAGCACGAGTAAAAGTTTGGCTCCTTGTGTTCATCATATAAAATAATAATAAAAGACAAAAATAAAACTTTTTGATCCAACTATAATAAGCATAACATATTCCTCATGATAGCGCACTAAAAAGTCCCCTCAAAATAATAATCTAGGCAAGAGAATCATAGCAATTAGTTCATAGTAGTTCTCACCCTAGATTGATAATGACCACGGATCAAGAATGAATTTGCAAAAAGTAATAGGAGAATCGGAGGAGAAACATACCGTAGATCACTTGTGTTCGAGAAAATCGAACGAAATTGAGGAGAGATGAAGATCTCTTGAGGTATTGAGAGACTTTGGAGGTAGAAGAGAGAAAAAGGATTGAAGTTTTGGGGTTGGAGGTACCTTCCCGTGGCGATTTTGTGGTCGGATGCAACTATACGACCAAACTATATGGTCAGAACAATTTGTTCCCGCCGTATAGTTGGTCTGCTGTCAAAAATTTAGGGTTTCCCCCTAGCGGTGCAAGTATACGTCTAGAACTATATGGCCGGGATTTTTCATCCCCACCGTATAGTTGGTCGTCAAACTTTCTGTACCTGGAAAAGAAATTTTACGAAGGCATTGATATCTATATGGCTAGAATTTTTATTCCTGCCGTATAGTTGGTCATTAAACCTTGACTACCTACAAAAGAATATTTGTCGATGGCAAAGATATCTATACGACCGGAACTATACGGCCGAAATTTTTATTCTCGTCGTATAGTTGGTCGTTAAACCTTCCGTAGTCATCAAAAAATTCCATTTCTTTGAGAATTATTTATTATCCTGAAACTTAGCGAAACACTTTGTTTTTGATAGAAAAATAACAGTAAATAATTGTCGACCAACAACAACATGTATAAAGCAGGATTTTTAGTAAGACCGAACTTTTTCTCCTTAACTGGAGCTTTCTAGCACTCTTTATTAAACACAAAACTTAAACTAAACTTAAAAACTTAACTCAAACCTTTATTTTACATGGGTTTCATCCCATGCAGCGCTCTTTTATGGTCAATAGCTTGACCTTGATGTTGCTCACTTAGGCCAGATGAGTGGAACACCCACTCCAAAATAGTTGGCCTTCAAAGTGATGGCCTACTTTTCATCATGCTTGGCTTTCTTCTTCCTAGGAAAATAATAACAAAAGGATCCCATGAAGGCAATTGAAGCTTTATGTTCCCTTCATGTAGATTAATCTAAGCCTTAATTGTTCTTAAGAATGGACTGCCTAATATAATAGGAGTAGTAGAATCTTCAGGCATGTCAACAATGACAAAATTAATAAGAGCAGGATATCCTTTAATGTATACTAAAGTATTTTCTTTAATCTCTACAGCTTGTTTGCAGGTAGAATCTGCAAGATGTAGTTTTAACTCGGTGATTTCAAAGGAGCCAAGGTTTAACTTATTAAAAAGACTTTTTGGAATTGTTGAAATGCTTGCACCTAGATCACAAAGTGCGGCTATCTCATTGGTTCCAATTTTAATCTTAATAGTAGGCTCGAATATATCATCAAGCTTTGCAGGTAATTTTTAAGAAATTTTCATATATTCTTCCTCGGGCTCACGTACATTTATTGCTACCTGATTAACGAAGTGTTGAAACATAGCTTTCTCATTTCCTTCACTAACCGGAATCTTGATACTAATCATTTTTACAAGATCTTCAACGGTGTAGTTTGGTGAAGGAGCATTACCATAATCAAGTTCTTTAGACTCATCCCTTTGGATTCTTATCATCTTGAGGTCTTCAACAGGATTGGGCTCAGCTTTACCTGCAAATTTAGCTAGAATGAGAGTTTGACTCTCGGTTATCTTACCTAGATGTGCCTCAACAATCCTCGTTCTTTTTTGGAGAGCCTGCAAATCATTCCTCAAACTTACATGTTGGTTAGATAATTTACCAAGCATAGCATCATGGTTCTCTGTTATTTTAAAAAGGATATAGGTTTGCTCATTTTGTGAGTCTATGAAGGACTTAAGTGTTTCCTGGAGACTACCATTACTTGTTCTCATATTATTATTAGAGTTACCTGTAGGACTAGAATAATGTTTCTGAAAATTAGGATTATAATTCTTCTTCCAAGCAGGGTTATAATCATTATGAGCTATGAAGTCTATTTCCTCAATATTTGATTCTGGGATAGCTCTTACCTCCTTTTCCTTAGCTTTTATGGCTAATATGAGCTCATCTAGCTTAGCATTGAGTTCTTCATTTTCTTGTGGTGAGACGGAGGTCACCTTTTTCGTGTTTGATCTATCCACATGCCACTGGGCATGGTTGTCTTGCATATTGTCTAGCAGCTGCTTTCCTTCAGTAATATGTTTGCCCATAAATGTTCCTCCAGCTGTAGTATCAAGCATAGACTTAGACACAGGGTTAAGATCATTATAAACTAAATGTATAATTAACCAATCTTCCATCCCATGACTGGGATAGTCTCTCATGCATTCTTTCATCCTCTTCCATGCAAGCTCTAGTGGCTCACACTCTTCCTGTCTAAAACCAGTAATATTAGAACTTAGTTGCATAGTCTTTGTAGGTGGAAAAAATTTAGTCTTAAATAAAGAAGTACACTCCACCCATGATGCAATAGTGTTTCTAGGCAAAGATAGCAACCATTATTTTGCTCTTCATGTAAGAGAGAAAGGAAATAAGTGCAATTTGACCGCATTGGAGTCAACATCTTTTATGCGCACCATATCACATATTTTAGTGAAAGTATTCAAGTGCATACCTGCGTCCTGAAAACAAGATCCTCCAAATTGATTCTGTTGAACCAAACATAAATTGTGGGGCTTAATTTCATAATCGTCAGCAGTAATCACTAGCTGGGTAATAGGAGTATGCAAATAATCATTGTTGGGAGATACAAATTCCCCATGTTATTTTCAGCCATATTTCCTATGTTTTCGGGTTTTATTTAAACAAAGAATTATGATAGTAAAAACAAGAAATTAAAGACTAACTAATTTTTTGGTTTTTTCAAATAAAGACTGAAAGCAAACTAAGAAAATTGAAAACAAGAATTAAAACTAGCAAGGTTCCTACTAACCTCACCAGGGTAGCTATTGCTTCCTCGACAACTACGCCAAAAAGGGTTGATACCTTCGATCCAGATTACAGATGTAGTGTAGCTCTTTTTCCCTAGTAGACCTAGGTTATTGAATCCTCGGGAAGCAGAAAGCGTAGTGAAGTAACTTTAACGGACCTTTGGGAGTTTGCTGTCTTTTGTTGTTTTACCGGACCAAGAATTCTTTTTGTGGTTTACCGGACCAAGAGTTTGCTGTCTTTTGTTGTTACTGATGATGGAGAGAGAGGACCTAGGGCTTTAGGTTTCACCTGTAGCTGTGCAAAAGATCTGATGGGAACAAAAGATGATAATAAAGTATGCATGTAATTGTTAGAGCAAGATAATTATATGTGGGCAATGCATCCATAATTGCTATTGTCTCCACGACCGCTTATAGAAAAAACCTACTAGTCTCATCCATCGAATAAATATAAATAATGAAATGCATAGTGATGTCACCGTTAATCCCAAGTAAATCCCTCACATACAACCGTACTACCCCTTCTTTCACTGGGATTCCCAACCTGTAGATTAGTCATTACTCATTCTCCCTATAGCTGGCTCAATCCTCGGGGTCTTGGGTACCTGACAATTCCTTAATTGAGGCAATAGAGGATACAATAATCATCATGTCATACAAACTAATACATGATCCCATCTATGATAAATAACATGCACAAAAGCTACATGGCTAGGCCGAAGCCCTTAGCCCAAGACGAATTACTCACGCATAGAGATGAAATCAACAATCATAAACATTGTAATTGGAATCATGAGATTGATAGAAAATAGTCTTACAATGTCGCCAATCGAAGATGAGATCTATGCTACATCGTAAACGTATCTATAATTTTTGATGTTCCATGCTTGTTTAGTATCTACTTTCTTATGTTTTGTTTATACTTTGAGGTGTTTTTATACATTTTCTGGAACTAACCTATTACCAAGATGCCACAGTGCCAGTTGCCTGTTTTCTGCTGTTTTTGGTTTCAGAAAAGGTAGTAAGGAAATATTCTCGGAATAGGACTGGACAAAAGCCAATGTCAATATTTTACCCGAAGCAACACGAAGTCCAGATGGGAGATAAAGTGGCGCATCAGGGCGGCCACACCTAGTGGCGACGTGGCCTGGGGGGCGCCACCAGGGGGTGTGGGAGCCTGATGCTCCACCAACCTTGCCCCTTCACCTATAAAAGTCTCCCGGGACAAAAACCCTAAGCACCCGATCAAAATTCCACGAAAGAATCTGTAGCCACCGTCATCTCCATCCCTAGGTCGGGAAAGATCACCCTGGAGGCCTTCTTCGTCACCATGACTGCCTCTGGTGTGATGTGTGAGTAGTTCATCTATGGGCTCCCCGGATTAACCATCCGAGAAATCCATGATATGTATATATCCATGTTCCCATGATCAGTGAGCCGTGGAACATAGCCGACAAGTATCATTACAACATCCGAAACATAATGAATTTACAAGACTTACATAAATGCCATTAGGGATACACCATCTTCGGCAGCGGAACAACATCACGCGCAGAGCCCAATCGTGCCTCAACCTACAGGCAACTGACTGGGAAGATGGCCTAGCTCGCTGGACGTCACCTTTAACGTTCTGATGTCGAACCTCTGAAAGTCTGGCCAAGTAAATAGCTAGGGACAATGCCATGAGTACTTTCGAATGTACTCGCAAACCACCAAGATATATGAAGTAAGGAAATGCAAGTCTGGCTATGGCGAGATAGCTCTATCTAGGGTTGTTTTTGAAAAGCCTAGACTACGTCTTGTAGTTATGGCATCTCCATATCTTTGTTGAAAAAGAGTTTTGGATCATGCCTCTGTTTTATAAATCAAGATATCTCCATATCTTTGTTGAAAAAGAGTTTTGAAAATAGTTTTGCAGTAAAAACCATTTTAAAACCACTTTGTCCACCTCTGGTCAAAAAAAACTTTCGAACTCGGGTTCCCTCGGAACCTCCATACTTTCATCATTCTTTCCAAACAAACACCATTTTGAGTACTCCTAGCCATCATCTTTCCAACTGTCCTTGACCATGGACACGGCTATTCGAATAGATTATACTCTGCAGAGTTTGCGCACTTTCCCCACAAGAATCATTACATCCACCGGGATAAAACCACGGCCCACTACCCACGGTAGATGGGGGTCCAGATAATCAAACCTAACCTTTCGCTTGTCGACCCTAGCAAAGGCTGCTTTTCCTTTTGGTTTTGTTCTCTTGCCTTCCGTACACGCATATATCCAACCGTAGCTTGGCGTATACCTTAATCTGGTGACTCCACTTCCTTCCGTACCACCTAAGTCATACCGTCCGTGGGAGACCCAATTGTTGCACCGGCACTCCTGCCAGAACAGGCTTACTCTTGCCGAAGCAAGCTACAGGCTCCAGATCCATAGATCTGTTAGCGCCTGCCCGGACTTCAAGGGATCTCTCCCTATAATTATGGTACAAGCTGCCCCGGCTCATGAAGACAAACTACGAGCTAAGCCCCAGCACCTGGGGTAATGTGGTTGCACGTGCAAAAATTGTTCCGGTAAAGGCGTAGAACATCCCTTCACTTTCTCATTTCTCATCATTACCACTTCTTTTAGTTAGAACACCTTCTTGGAACGATGCCTCTTCCCAAGGGTTTTACAAAGTAGTTTTGAAACATTTGTAGTAGGGTAAATCCCAAAACAGTTCATTTTCTCAAAGCCGAGGTTTTCAACAAGGTAAGATTATAGCCATCGTACACTCGGGATAAATTGGTAGGTACATCAGGGTGGTGCCACGAGGGACACAAAGTCATAACTTGGAGGTGCCAAGTTATTAGCGCAATAATTATAAAACAAGACATGCAGCTAAATAATGCAATTTATAAAGAGGATGCAAAACAGGTAATAAAGAGAGTAGGACAAGTATCGGAATTCAGAAATGGTGGCTTGCCTGTGATCAGCAGTAAGTCCCTGGACTTCCTTTGATAACCAAGTATACCCAATAAATAATAATAAGAAGTCTCTTCCTTCTCGTCGTCAAACACTCACACTTTCGCCGTCATAGAGTATACATGCAAGCAGACAATACCACAATCAATACAAGGCATACATGCATCAAACTATACAAAAAACAAACATAAGGAATCCTACTTCACTTAGTAGGTTTTGGAGGAGTGGGATACTAGGAGTGGAATTACTAGATTGCCATTGAGGTGTTTTTCCCTTGGAAGATAGTTGTCTAGGGTATATACCAAGGACTTGTTGTGGAGACTTGAGGTCTGTAGGATATCAATGTGCAACCATGATATCCTCAGATAGGTCTTGACAAAACAAGACCAACACAACTGGTTTCACTAGATTATCAATTACCTGGATTTAGCTATGCCTTTTATGGTGGAATAAACTTTAGTTTGAGGAAATAATTTACCAGAATTTATCTGGAGGCCCAAAAATTATTTCCGTGGGTGGTTAGGTAGGGTTTGATGTACTGAACAAAATAGAGTTGCAATATTGTCAAAAGAATTACCATAATGCCCTCAGGAAATTCCCAAAGGCAGTTCTACGGTGTTTTTGTACTCTTTACCAAATTAATTCTACAGAAGCTCTTGAGTTGATTCAATGGGAAGGTGGCAGGAATTTTGAATACCTTTCTATAGGAATTGTATTTACTCATTTTAGAGTTGTCAAACTCCTGGAGTGATTTATTTAGTGATAATACCACTTACAGAAGTATTTAATTCACTAAAATCCAACAGAGGGTCAATAAATCTGCATGTCCTGATTCTTGATGTGTAATTGTGTGCCACCTCTCTGGGAGTTGGAGTCAGGTCAATACCACATTTGGTTTGACCTAGAGAATTTACCCAAGGCAGATAATGGCTGTTTTTGTTATTTTTGCTATGGGCACACTACTGTTCACCATGGCATAGGACCTATGCTAGATGACAGGTATATCAAATACCTCCCAGTAGAGCTTTGGTTCTCCCCAATTAAGATGTAAAACTCTCTGAGGAAATTAATTAGTGTAGAAGATACTCTTTAGAAGATTAAATGCCAGAAAATAATAGAAAGTATTTTTGACAAGGTTCCAGTTCTGCAAGTTGCATAAAACATGAAGGAACCATTAGAAATTTGTACCTGGACCAATTTTTGTAATTTTCATTTTTATTTGAATTTAATCCTAGAAGGTAGTTTTCAGCTCCGGAATAAATGTTTAAAAGAAAGGGGTAACTAGGCTGGGGTTTCTAGGGAGGCTAGGCCGCACATAGGGGATCTGGCCCATGGTGGGCGGCGCGGCATGCGGGAGCCCGCGGCTTGAACTGCCAGGCGGGGCACGACGTCAGTGGCAGCGATTGGTCCCGGGGGTACCGACCAGATCTGGTCGTCGGTTTTAAGGGGCTCCTACGGCCGACGCTCGTCGTCTCTAGAGGACAGCAGGTCCATCGGCCAGAACCCTTGGGCGGATCTGGGCGGTAGCGGGGCTTACCGTGGGGCTTCGGGAGGCGATGAGGAGAGGTGGAGATGAAGCGGTGCTTGACGACAAGCAGATCGAGGGGCGGCACGGCGGTGGTGGCCTCCGAGAAATAGCTCGCGCGACGGTGGCCGAAGGTTACCTCGTTGGAGCTCAACGACGACGACGGAGGAGACGGCCCTAGGCAAGAAAAAGGCCACGGTTAGATGGCGGAGGAGAGGGTCAAAGTGAGGTGACATGCAGGGGGAGAGGAGCTGAGAGGAGGGAGCCTTGCTCAATTTTTGAGGGAGGCCGAGGCTCCTCCTTCTTCTTCTTTCGGATAGCTCAGAGCAGGGGAGAGAGTGTGGAGCTAGGGGAGGTAAGTGGAGGGGAAGAGGGAGCAAATGAGGGGCAGGGGCTTGCTGGGGGTGGCCTCTGGCCTTTATACCGAGGGGGAGGGATAGATGTGCAAATGTCCACTTTGGACATGGAGGAGGGGTGGTGCATGCCTGTGATTGGCCTAGAGGGCAGTGGGCAGGGGTAAGAGGGGGATTGGGTTGGGCAGAGAGGGTTGTGGCAGCTGGGGTAATTAAATGGGCAATCTTTGTAAGATATGGTTCTCTCTCTCTCTACTAGTCCAAGGGTAAAAGGGGCAAGTGTTGGGGTGGAGCTACAGTGCTCACGACCAGGGGAGTGTGGGATGCTGTGGAAGAGTGCTTGGCAGCTTTGGGGAGGGCTTGGTCTTGGTTTAGCTCAAGTTTGATTGTTTTGCAAAATTGTGATCACAAGAGAGCTTGTGAAGGAGTTCACAGATTTTCATTGGAAGAGATGGGGGAGATAGTACTGGTGGATGGGCATGGTCAAGGTACACTCCTAGGATTTATTTGGGATTTTTATAAGGGTTTTTAGTCCTCTTAAATCCACTTATTCAAAAAGGGCAGAAGTAGATTCTAGAAGATCATTTGATATACTTACATTGTAAAAGGTTGGTTTTTGGTGTGGGAGGGTCTCAATTGTGAATACACACTTAGGGGAAATTTCCCAAGATTTATTGAGGCATAGAAGTATTTAAAACATTTATTTTGTTGTTTCTGCCATTTACGAAAAGGGGCAAAAAGAATTATTAAAGCTCTTCAAACTATTATTTTTGAAGTGGGAAGATGGGGTATGATATGTGGACCTCAATTGAGCCCGGAGTTTGGGAAGTGTTTTGGCAAAAACCAAACTTTCCTTTATGGAAGGAGTTTTGGAGATTTTGTCTAATAAGGGGATTAAATAGATTTGGAGCCATAATAATTATGGATAATATTTTATAAATCTTGATGATCATGGTAGGTGAGGTAAACAAGGTGTAGCAAGCATTTGCAACCTTGGGAATTGGAATTCCAACTTGAATTAGATGAAAGAACAAGGTAGTGGGGATCTAGGGTGATGTTATTCTTATACCACCAAAACCTTGTTGGATCTTGCAGCTCAGGGATCACCTTGATGCAGGGGATAGATGGATAGTTAGAGCAAGTCATATAGATGATCATGGCAGAAGGATTTTGGAGTGGTTGCATTTGAGGTGATATGGAGGTGATGGCAAACTTTGATGAAAATAAGGCTGCCATACCAGATGAGTCATGAATCCTTATAAACCAGGTGGGTTTAAGAAGCACATAGATCTACTTGGAACAAGTGAAGTAGATTTTTATATACCTATATTAGTAGAACACAACCATGCAAATATTTGGTTCATAGAAGGTTGGATGCTGGTGTGAGCTTCTGTCAAAGTAGGCATGAGGACTAGATTTGCAGGAAAAAGTTATTTTCTTACCTGTAAAACCATCAAGAATAAGTGGGTTGGAGGATGATCTAACCAAGGGAAATAGTGGGCCTTGGTATTAATTAGGATGTTTAACAATATGTTTCAGGTGCATTTCCAAAAATGCACATGGTTTGGGAAAGGGAGGCATTCAAAAAGGTGATGTTGAAACAGTTTCGAGACTGTCAAATTTGGCAGTTTTGGGGATTTTGACTAGAGTATGAGAGGGAATGTTTTTGGAGGGGTTGCAGGGTATCAAAGAATCATCAAGTGGATTATGTTGAAGTGTAGATTGAGTATAAGGGATCCATGCTTGATATTGGTTTCATGGCCTTGGAGGCTTCTAGAATGGATCACTACAGAATTGATCTGGTTAAGGTTTTTAGATGGTCATCTGGTGGCTAGAGATTGGATCCAGCTTGTATTCTTGCTTAGGGTGTGGTGATTTATAAGACATCTTGACCCTAGTAATGAGCTCCTAGAGTGGCTCATACTACTTCCTAAGCAAACAAGTCAAACAGCAGATCAAGGCAACTCATTAAACAGCCGATCAAAGCAACTCATCTTATAAACTAAGCAACTCCACTACTGGGGTTACCATCAAGCCTAGCTTGAGGTAAGGATGGTTATTTTGAAAAGGTTGGAGTTTGGATAAGATGAGAGTCCTTGGTATCCCTACCAATAGTAGAATTCAAAAGCTTTAAGAAAAAGAGTTTTTGGGAAAACTAGAGATAAGGATAGTTGAAGGTTCTGTCTTGAAAACATAAGGGGGTTATAACTCTCCATAGTTTTGTCAATAGAAGCTACTAAAATAGTTTTGGTTACATAAGCATCTTTGGCACATGTTTGGAAATGCCAGAACCTTTGTGACATGGGTATACCCTACAGTTACTCGACCTTGGTATATACGGCCTGAATACAGCGGAAGCCCACGGTGTCGCCAAAGCCCAAGTGGAGAATTCGAGTAACCTACAGACTCTCGATTGCTTGAAGAACAAGAAGAGGCTAAAGATAGAAAGTTCAAAGGGGAAACCCTAACTTGTAACCGACTCGACCTGCTACCCGAGACCTAGCCTATCTATATAAAGGCTAGGAGGGGGCGGCGAGGAGGACACACGCAACCCTAGTTTCCACAACCCTCGCCAGATTGCATCTGCGCACCATTGTAATCCTCAATTCCTTCAATAATTCCACGAGCAGACAAGCAGGAGTAGGGACCTCTGCGAGGCCTGAACCTGGGTAAATCTTTGAGTCCCTTGTGTGCTTGTTTGCTAGCCGATAGATGTCTCCAGCGCTCCCTCCTTCTCCAAAGCCCAAGTCCATAACAATGGGCATTGATGAGTTAAACCCTCGTCAATTGGCGCCATCCGTGGGGATTGGGAGTGCTGATGTTGCGGCTTCTTCGGCCCCATCAACTGTGATCTACAGCTCCGCAATAACGGAGATCCGCCAGCTCTTCGGCGTGTTCGACTTCACCGTCCACAAGCTAGCCACTCGCCCAGCTTTCGAGTCCGTGGGCGATGGGATCAGCTTGGCGATCAGGAGCTTCCGCTTCCAAGTTGGTCAGATGGGCACGCTTTGCATGCCTGACCAGCCGACGATACCGTCGATTACTCCCGCATTGTGGTTTCCCCCACCGATCGAGACCCTCAGCAAACTCAATACCTCGACAACAGTCGAGAATACGGACAACGACAGCAGTCGCGAATCCGATCTGGGCGATCTGGCAACTGAAGATGGAGCCTACGGTTCTGGATCTGAAAGTTGTGGGAGTACCAGCTTCCCCAACCACTTCATGTGCGCCTTCATCAACACAGGCGACTCCTGCGCCAATAGCGATAACACGGGCAACGACGGCCACGGAGCCGACCCGCCAAATGGCAACATACCCAATGGCGGACCATCGCCAAACGGCGCCCCCGTCAACAACGGGGCAGCAGTCAAACCTCCAACTACAATAAACGAGTAGACTGGCGAACGCGTAGTGATCAGGCTCAACAAACTCGAGTGGGCTCGCTGCCGTGATGCCCTACGGGGCAACCCTCTAACCTTTGGTTCCCCGCAAGAACTGCTAATGGGCTACCATTGGCTCCTGAAGGAGGAATTCAAGCGCCAAGTGCAAACAATCGCGCAACTCGAGGCGCGCAAAAAGGCGGAAGATGAGTCGAGTCTTCGACGTGCTGGGCTCTCCTCCCACGAAGGATCCTCCTCAAAGGGCAACAAGCACATCACAAACAAGAGGCGATCCCATATGGTCCATCTCACCGAACAAGAACGCATAGAAGCAGGAAAGGTCCTCGACTTCAGCTCTATGACAGTCGACACATGGGGCAATCTGGTCCCAAAGACATCGCAAGCTGCAGTGATGGCAACCACCATGTACCTCCTCAACAACCAGCCGCCAGCTGGAGATCCCCGAGCCGCCATGCACCGATCTACAATCGCGGGCTTGGGACTAGTCGAGGCCGCCCTCGACAAGGAGCCAACACCAGAGCCGAAGAAAGGCAAGGCTCTAGCAAAACGCTATTCCTCACCCTCCTCCAGCGATGATAGCCACGACATGTCTCGATGCCGCTGCTCACGGCGACATGATCACGACTACGACGCGCGTGATGACATCACGCAGCGCAAGATCGACAAGTCAAGGGCGCGACGTTCCCGATCAACTGACTTAGAAGACGAAGATGTGGAGCTCTGTGGCGCTAGATGCTTCAGCAGGGCCATCAGGGAAAAGCGAATGCCCAAGGGGTTTAAGATCCCATCGGAGAACCCAAAGTTTGACGGCCTGGAAGACCCGAAAATCTGGTTGGAGGACCACATATCCTCCGCCAGGTTTCACGGCGGAAGTCGAAGCATGGCCATGCAATGCCTGCAGCTGTAGCTGCAGGGCGCCGCCTGAGCATGGCTCAACAACCTCCCACGCGGATCCAATTGCAGATGGGAAGAGCTGGTTTACAGCTTCGTGCGCAACTTCAAAGGCACATACAAAAGGCCCGCGTCAATCGAAGAGCTGAGGTGCTGCCAGCAAAGATCGGGCGAATCGCTATGCTCGTACATCCAGAGGTGGTCCATCATCAAGAACTCCACAGAAAATATCTTGGAGGACCGCGCAACCGACGCATTCAATGGTGGCGTTCGCCGCATAGAGCTCAGGGAGGAGCTAGGCCACTCGAAGCCCAAGACCATCGACCACCTGATCGAAATCGCGAATCGGTGGGCTGATGGAGAAGATTTGGTGAAAAATCGCGTTCACTCCGATGAGGAAGCAGAACTCGAGCGCAGACACGACCGCCAAAGCAAACGCCGCATGCGCATCTACGATGACCGTGACGACGTCAATATGGTCGCAGCCGGCTACGCCGACAGACGCGACGACAACCGCAATAGCGGCTACCGCAGCGGTGGATACCGCGACTCCGAGAAAACCACGCAAGTATGGCAGCGCCGCAATCGCGATGAGGCACCCGCGACATCCATCGAAGACAAGCTTTCCGGGCCATGCACAGTGCACTTCTACATTGACAAGCACGACGGAAAAAAGAAGTCCAGCCACCTCCTCAAGGACTGTCGCGAGTTCCTCAAACTGCATGAGGGGCTGGCTCAGATGAATCGCAACACAGTTGAAAGGGGCTACGGAGCCGCCCCAGGTGCCATGGCACATGGAGCTCCGCCACAACCACCTGGACCACCCCCAAATGTAGCCGCGCCGGACCAGCATGACGGAGGCGAACCGTACCCACGGGCCATTGGCACCATGATGATCCAAAAGGGTCGCCCCTCCAACCGAGTGCAAAAGGCCATCACTCACCAAGTCAATCTGGCAACAAACTCGCCACCATATACCACTGAGTACCTCAGTGGAAGCGATTCCTGCATCACCTTCGACAAGCGCGACCATCCGCCCAAAGTACCTCGTCCATGCCACTGTCCCCTCGTACTCGAGGCGCAAATTGGAGGCTTCGACACGAGCCGCGTCTTCATGGACGGCAGAAGCGGCATCAACCTTATATTCGCGAGTACCTTGCGACCAATGAGGACCCCTCTGACTTTCTTAGAGGCCTCAGACACAACATTCCACGGCATCGTCCCAGAAAAGGGCGTGTACCCCCTTGGCAAAATCAACCTTGACATTATATTCGGCACACCGAACAACTTTTGGCGCGAGCGCATCGACTTCGAGGTCGTCGACTGGCCCTCACAGTATCACTGCATCCTCAGACATGTCGCGTTCGCTAGGTTCATGGCAATGCCACACTACGCCTATCTACAGATGAAAATGCCAGTCTCACAGTCAACGGGAGCTTCGACAGGTCCGACCGTTGCGACAGGGAATTCAACAGAATTTCCCAGTCCTTCGGCATGCAGGAAGAACTCGTGAGACTAAAGGAGTCGACAGACAACAGTCTGCCTCCCCTGAGCCGGCCAAGTTAACCCGACCTATCTTTCGACTCATCGGTGCACACAAAGAAAGTTCAGGTCCACCCATCGGATCCCGCCAATACGGCCCTCATCACCAACAACTTGAGTCCCGCATAGGAACTCGCGCTCGTCGAATTCCTCCGTGAGCACTGGGAAATCTTCGCCTGGTGTCCAACGGACATGCCAGGAGTTCTCAAGGAATTCGTCGAGCACGCACTCAATGTCAACCCAGACGCAAGGTCAGTCAAACAAACAATTCGACGACTGTCTGAACCAAGAGCAAATGCCGTTGGAATGGAGATCAACTGACTCCTCGACGCCAAATTTATACGTGGTATCAAGGAAAGCACTTGGCTCACCAAGACGGGGCTAGTACCAAAAAAGGACACGGATATCCTAAGGATGTGCGTGGACTTCACCTCGTTGAATAAGCATTGTCCAAGGGACCACTTCCCGCTACCGCGAATCGACTAGATCATCGACTCCACCGCGGGATGCGAGCGCCTCTGCTTCCTCGACGCCTACTCAGGCTATAACTAGATTCGAATGAAGGAGGAAGATCAATAAAAAGCAGCGTTTACAACGCCCTTTTGTGTGTTCTGCTACAACATAATGCCCTTCGGGCTAAAGAACGCAGGAGCCACCAACCAGCGGTGCATGCAGGCTTTCCTCAAGAACCAACTTGGTCGCAACATTCAAGTCTATGTCGACGATATAGTAATCAAGACAAAAGAGGAAGCCTCACTAATCGACGATTTGCGCGAAACCTTTGCCAACCTCGACCGCTACCGGATCAAGCTCAATCCGGACAAGTGCGCCTTCGGCGTACCATCTGGGCAACTACTCGGGTATCTTATCTCCACGAGAGGGATCGAAGCGAACTCGAAGAAAATAAAAGCCATACTGGCCATGGAAATGCCAAAAAACGTAAGAGGTGTCTAGCAGTTGGCTAGGCGAATCGCGGCTCTCAGTCGATTCATCAGTCAGATGGGTGAAAAGGCACTGCCCTTCTACCAACTCCTCCACAAAGCTGACAAGTTCGAGTGGACCAATGAGGCGCAGGAAGCATTCGAAGACCTTAAGCGCCTGCTATCCACCTTGCTAGTACTGGTGACCCCACGCGAAAGGGAACCATTGTTGCTATACATCTCCACCACCAACTAGGTGGTCAGCACATTGCTCGTAGTCGAAGAAGCCGAGGAAAACAAGTCCACGGGGTACAACGCCCAGTCTACTACCTCATCGAGGTACTTACGCCAACAAAACAGCGGTACCTGGACTACCACAAACTGGCGTACGATGTCTTCATGACGGCCCGACGACTGCGCCACTACTTCCAGGAACACCCAATCATGGTAGTCAACGATGCCCCGCTTGGGCACATCCTCAACAATCCCGACGCCACTGGACGAGTCGCACTTCGGGGAATTGAACTATCTCCACGAGACATTACATATGAAAAACGTGATGCAATCAAGTCGCAAGTTCTCCCGGACTTCCTCGTGCACTGGATGGAGAATCAGCTCCCTAAAAAACCAGATATGTCCTACCTCCAGACAATGCACTTCGATGGATCCAAGCGAAAAGACAGAGATGGGGCAGGTGTCATACTGACATCACCCCAGGGAGACAAGCTGAAATATATCCTGCGAATGCAGTTCACCGCCTCCAACAACGAAGCCGAATACGAGGACCTGCTACACTGGATGAGGATGGCGAAAGCCTGCGGTGCCAAAAGGCTCATAATATATGGCGACTCCAAGCTGGTCGTCAACCAGACAATGCACGAGTGCGACGCACTGAACGACATCATGATCGCCTACCGCGACCTCTACGACACACTCGAAGGGGATTTCGACGGTTGTGAGCTGCGACACATAGGTCGCGAAAGCAATGAAGAAGCGGACGCACTCGCCAACATAGGCTCCACCTACGCGCCCATACCACCTAGGGTATTTCTCGAGCGCATCTGCGAACGCTCCATCAAGCCAAAGTCCGCAGAGAAGAAAACAAGCGCAACAACGGACTCGGGGGTTGCGCCGCCCAATGAGCCAATGGCACTCCATGACCTGGAGCTGGACACAGGACTCGAAGGACCAATGAGCATCATGATGATCGAGACATCCTGGACCCAACCATACATTACATACCTCCTCAACAAGAGGCTACCGGATGATCCGACTGATGCCCGACACATCGCACGGTGCTCCAAGGCATTCGCTTGTATCAACAGCGAACTATACAAGAGCAGCATCACAGGAGTACTCCAACGATGCATCTCCATGGCCGATGGAAGACCTTTTCTCCTCGACATCCATGAGGGGACTTGCGGGCACCACGCCGGCAGTCGCGCCCTCATCGCCAAAGCTCTACGAGCTGGATTCTACTGACCTACGGCCATGCATGACGCCAAGGACATCGTCCAAAAATGCAACGCTTGCCAGCGATTCGCGGACAAGCTGAACGCACCTGGCACAGAGTTCCTACCAATTCCATTGGCCTGGCCCTTCGCGCAATGGGGACTCGACATGATCGGCAAACTCCCAAGGTCCTCGCGCGGAGGCTACGTCTACCTCTTGGTCGCAGTCGATAAATTCACCAACTGGATAGAGGCCATGCTAGTGACTAATCAATTAGGATACATCGCAGTCCAGTTCTTCGAGTCCATCGCCTATCGCTTCAGAGTGCCACACAACATCATCAAGGACAATGGGACGAACTTCACATCCAAGGAGTTCCAAGAATTCTGCGAGAACCTAGGAATCAATGTCAGCTATGCCTCTGTAGCACGTTCACAGACCAACGGTCATGTCGAAAAAGCTAACAGGCTCGTCTGCGGCGGCATCAAGAAGCGACTCGTCAGGCCACTCGAACAGGCCGCGGGTTGCTAGCCAAACGAGCTGCAATCGGTACTCTGGAGCCTACGCACAACTCCAAACAGCGCCACAGGGTACACCCCGTTCTTCATGGTGCATAGAGCTGAAGCGGTGCTCCCACCGAAGTACGATACAAAGCACCGTGCGTGGTCGCTTACAGCTAGCAGGAGTCAACTCTTGCACTCGAAGACTCTGTCGACCTCCTTGATGAGGCTAGGGAAATCGCCGCGGAGAGATCAACGATCTACCAGCAGAACCTGCGCAACTACCACAGCAGGAGGCTACGCCCCAGGTCCTTCATCGAAGGCGACCTGGTCCTACGACTGAAGCAGCAAGGGCATATCAAGCTCGAGTCCCCCTGGGAGGGACATATGTGATTACAGAAGTAATCCTAGGTGGCGCCTATCGACTTAAAGATTTTGAGACAGGAGTCGCATACTCCAACCCTTGGAACGTCACATAGCTGCGGTGCTTCTACCCTTAGTCGTCTTTACATTTACATTGCAAATAAGGCTGCTCAGCCAAGGCTACTCAGCCACACACTGTACCCCATACTGTTCTGCGAATAAATAAAGCTAAGTGCCCCAAAATTCTGTGTTCCTTTTATTTTATTTTTGCAATCAATCCACTCGGGGCTGCGCCACCCTGTACACATTTGTTCTAGCTAACGCATCAATCGAAACCCTTGATAAACACCAACCCAGCTTCCATGCACCTGACAGGTTGGCAAGAGACTGAGATAAACACAAGTCAAGTTAACGAAAAGGAATCGCATAGTGCAACGCACTCACAAAACATACACGCTACCAAGCTCTTTTACACATCATTGTCAATTAATGATACACAGCATATATACAAACTTTACAACACTGGTACAACTATGTGCAGGATACAAACTAAACTACTTTTGCAACAAAAGAACGTTGGTCTGCTCCTCGAAGAAGTTGACGATCTCCTCCGCTGGGCGATCCACCTCCTGGTAATGCGGAACCATGTTCCAAGTCGAACCTACTGGCGGCGCTCGCGGTCCGGCCACAACTGCAGCAACGTCCACATCGGGTCTGTGCAGTCGCACCAGCGACAGAGCGGCCTTGGCACTAGCCACTAACTGCTGCTGTACACACTCACGGACTACAGTTAAATCTTGGAATTTGGCAAGAAGGGCCAGTAGGCTCGATGGAACAATGTACAGCGGGAACATCGTCCGATAAATATTCTTCAGGCACGATTGCGACTTCCTAAAGAAGTGAAGCACTCACGATGCACGATCCTGTAGGGTCGCCAGTGCCATCGCGCGATCATGATCCACCCAAAAGTATCCACTCGCCTGAAGCTGCTCCTGGGTTAGATCATTCATACGAATGGCGATCATATCTTTCTCATCCTGAGGATGGCGCGCACTGACAACTATACCAAGCAAAGACAGAAGTCTGAAGACAAGGAACTACGGCGAGTGACTACAAGATAAGGAATAAGAAAACTAACATTTGAATTGGTCGCCCAGGTGCGTCACCTCCCCTAACAGATATTGTTCTCGGGCGGCGGCCTTCTCTGCCTTCTACTTACATACATCCACATTACCACGGAGTACGGGCAATTCACGCTCCAACTGCTTCACGCGGTCATGGAGTCGCGAGAGCAGAGACAGCTCATCCACCCTTGATCGTGGTAGTGCCAAAGAGTCATCAAGGGGTGGCGAATCCCGAGGTTCCCTCAACGGATCACTCGATGTGCCCTATCACAAGTCAAGCAAGAAGCAATAAGAAGACTAAAGCGATGCACAGAGAAAAGATTCGAGTGCTTTCAAAGTTTAACAAGTATCAGCAAAATACACTCGCCAAAAGGCATGTTCTCGACAAAGGACATAGCTATTTAACTATTACAAGATATGACTACTGAGGAGAAATTCGCTTCTTCGACTTCCACTTAAGTTTTGGGGGCCTCATTGCATCTGTGGCAGTGTTAGATGCCACAGACTTCCCGCTAGCCCTTGACGTCATAGCCTTCACTGCTTTCTTGGCTCGCTGAAGCTCCTTAGAGTACTTCGCAACCGTGTTGATCAGCTGCGGGCCATACTTGCCACAAGCAGTCGCGAAGGGAGCAAAGACTACCTGCTGGCCATCAGCGTTGATAGGCATCTCCTTGGAGACTGCCACAAGATCAACCTCAACTCCGTGTGCTTGATCCATGGCGAGTGACATTGAAGCACCAACCGCACGGAGTGAGTTCTTGAAGCTTGCAGGAATGCCTCCGGCAAAGGACTCCACCAGCTCATCCATATTCTCGATCAACTCAGCTTTGGGCACCAGCTCTTCCCGGAGGCGACTGAGCATGCCCTTGGCCTTGGTGAGCATCCCCTGCACGACAGCACTGCGATCTTCGACTGCCGAGATGGCACCCGCCAACGCATTGTCACGGTGGAGCGCCTGCGCGTCAAATCTCAGAACGCTGACATCTAAATAAGAATCAAGCATTGGCACCCAATAAGCACAAAATAGCAAAACCGACAGACGATGCAACTGGTGGAATTGAAGCCTAAGAAATACCTGAGAGAGCCTTGGCAATCGAAAAAATCTGTTCTTCGAACAACTTCTCCCTATCTGCGATGGAGGCGCGCAGATCCTCTTCGCGTTTCCGCGATTCGCCTAGCATCGTGATTGCCTCATCACGGCTCTTCACCGCCGCAACAATCGTTTTCTCCATGGAAGCAGTGCTACGAAGGAGGGCATTATGCTCAGCTGTGACGCAAACGAAGATAAACCGTCAGTCGAATACGTCAAAAGGGTGCAGAGGAAAAATAAGAAACACTCACTTTCCACCGCATGATGGCGGTTGTCCAGCATTGCGTGCTTATGACCCATCGCAAGCACCTGCTCCGCAAGGCAAGCTGCTTCCTTCACAACGAGCTGCGGCAAAAGACATCGTAAAGGATCAACAGACGACATAAATGAAAATTCGACTGCCAAATCAGAGTAAGAGATACTACACTTACATGATCCTCCAAAGACTCTGAAGTCGATGGATTCACATACGTCCGGATAACCATCTAGTGCTCCACATTGAGCGGAGAACTTGACGAATTATGACCGGAGTGGGCCGCCAATGGAGGGGAAGGAGTGCGCTCAGCCACTTTTTTGGCCTTGGAGGTGGCGACTCCAGATTCCTTAAAAAATTGGACGTCGCCAGAAGACGACGACGCCGGCTGACTGCAGAACCAAACCAACATCAAGAAAAGGAAACTCCAAAGAAGAACCAAAAGGAAGACTCGTATACTTACCAATCAAACTTGTCGAAATCGAAGGTTTGATCCCTCGACTCTGACGATGACTCCTTCGGCAGCCGCATCTTCTTGCGAGAAGATGGCGCCACGACACTCACAGGAATGGCAGTTATCGGCGACTCTGCACCAACACCTACACCTCCCGGAGTCGAAGGGGCCGACACATCCGAATCCTTGCTACGCGAACGCTTGCAAGTGTCCGGACCACTTGACTCGGGGGCTTCCTCCTCCACATCAGATGGGACGGTCGACTCCGACTCGTCCTGTTCCAAGGATTCACGAGGGATAACCCCCTCGAGAAGAGGGGGCATACAGGGTGACACCGCCCAATCCTGCACACAGAGAACAATTTAGCACAAAAGTCATAAAACGGCAAAGAAGAAGTTGACAAAGCAAAAGCGACTACGTAGCACAATTGTACCTTAGGAGGAGGGTTAGCAGAATCGAACGGAGGAACGTCTGGTTCACTGGGGAGCACATCCTTGGCGGTGTACTTGGTGACCAGTCGCACCCTCTTATCTACCTCACTCACGGAAATTCCATCGGCAGATACGTGAGTGACATCTTCTGTGCCAGCCCACTGGAACGTAGGGTGGACCCTAGCCTGTAGGGGCTCGATGCGACGGCGCAACCATGTGCGAATGAGGGCGCAACCTCCCTCCTCTTTACCAATGTGACTCTCGAGGTCGCAGACATGCTCGTATAGCACATCTATCTCCGCGGACTCGCCGGGCATCACCATGTTCTTCTAGGAGCGCCTCCGCTTGCACGGCGTTGTGAGATCGAAGGGTGCGAGTCCGAAGTGGTATCCATCGACCTTCTGGTCGCGGATGTAGAACCACTTGTCCCTCCATCCTTGGACAGACATCATGAGCTTGATGTCAAAGTATGTGGCGGAGAAGTCGACGTGGATACCGCAGCCGCCTACATCGTAGACTACGGAGCCAGACGCGGATTGGCGCTTCAGGTTGAAGAGGCGCTTGAAGAGACCGAAGTGCGTCTTGATTCCGAGCCAACACTCGCAAAGAGTAATGTAGCAAGCTACATGGAGGATGGAGTTTGGGGACAGCTGATGGAGCTAGAGCCCGTAAAAACAGAGAAGGCCCCTGAAGAAAGGATGCAGGGGCAACGAAAGACCGCGGACGATGAACGCTAGGAACATCACCCAATAGCCGGCAGGAGGAGAGGGGATTACCTCGCTGCCAGGAACGCGCGCGTCAGCGAGTGCAGAAGACAAAACTCCATCTTGGCAAAGAAGACGAAGCTCTGAAGACTTGATCACGGATGCACGCCACGCACCATTGGTGACGCGAGTGCCCGTTCCCTTCTTTTTCTCGCTGGCGGCGGTGCTGGTGCGCACAGCGGCGGTGCCACCCTTCTTCTTCATAGCAACCACGGCGGCGGCAGAATCGGACGCGACACCTCCCTTCTTCTTCCCCATTCTACGATGGCGGTGTGACCAGAGAAAGTAACTGGGAAAAACACAGAGCTGGTCCAGCGCCGCGAAGGAGAGGAGCGCAGAGAAGCAGAGGAACAACATCAATGGTGTCGGAGGAAAAGGCAGAGAAAAGAAGCAGATGTGAAAATTACCGTCGCCACATCGCTACTTAACCCCTGGAAGATGCAATCTAACGGCCAAGAAAAACCCTACCAGATGCGTGGAGTTCATCGTGCTCGACTCGTGGAGGACCTTAAGTGCGAACCGTCCCCCACTACCCCCATTACACGCAGAAATCGAGGAGGCACCGTTAAAACATAGATTACGCATGCCCGGTCAAGTCAGAGTCAGAAAATGGGACCCACCGCTCGTCATGTCCCGTCAAACTCGCTCACGCGGGAAAATGAAGTCATCGCATCGTCAGCACTGACGTCATCCAAAATTATGCAGCAGAAGACTTCGACTACTTTAGTCCTTGCTCGAGTCTTCGACTCCACCAAGCACTCGGGGGCTACTCCCAAAGGGAGCGCTGGTCGCGCCCCCTATGATGTTTTCTTTTTCTTTTCTACAGGAACATGGACAATCAAAACAAACCCAATCACTCGAATCAGTGATTCCATTATGGACGTGGGTTACTCCCGTAGGGAGCGCTGGAAATAAAATTTCACTAAAACAAGCAAACAAAAGACGACAGTAGTCGCAAAAGTTTTTTAGTCCCTACTTGAGTCTTCGACTCAAACAAGCACTCGGGGGCTATTCCCATAGGGAGCGCTGGTCGCGCACCCTATGATTATTGGTACATCGTGCTGTATGTTGATAAAACCCACACTCGAAGCTTATGGCGACACCGCCTCAAGAATTTTCCCTACAAAGAGACTGCATCTCCTCGGTCACCCGAATCATCTCTGTGGTGACAAAATTCGGATGCCGCGCTTGCAGCGTGAAGGTAAGACCTGAATAAGGCCTAGCAACACATTTGCTGCGCACTACCAGAAATATACCCGTGCCTATAGATGCGATGAACATGCCTTGACGGAAGCGTCTAGTGCTCACACCCATATACTGGAATTCGACTCCTATAAGACCTCCGCGGCTTGAGTCGAATTACACCAGCACTTTTCCGGATTTGTGTCTGGGGACTCGAGTTCGAGTAGATGGCGTTGTTTTACCCTAAGGTAGTTAACGGATACTGATACATCCGTTAAATCAGGCACGCACATCAGCAATCCCTATGACATAAACAAAGCCGTCGAAAAAAAAAACATACTCAGTCATGGACTCGAAAGGCTTCATAAAGTCCCCAGTCGAATCTGCGATTCCACTGGACACTCGGGGGCTACTGACATGGGTATACCCTACAGGTACTCGAGCTTGGTATATACGGCGGGAATACAGCAGAAGCCCACGGTGTTGCCAAAGCCCAAGTGGAGAATTCGAGTAACCTACAGACTCTCGATTGCTTGAAGAACAAGAAGAGGCTAAAGATAGAAAGTTCAAAGGGGAAAACCCTAACTTGTAACCGACTCGACCTGCTACCCGAGACCTAGCCTATCTATATAAAGGCGAGGAGGGGAGAGTGAGGAGGACACACGCAACCCTAGTTTCCACAACCCTCGCCAGATTGCATCTGCGCACCATTGTAATCCTCAATTCCTTCAGTAATTCCACGAGCAGACAAGCAGGAGTAGGGACCTCTGTGAGGCCTGAACCTAGGTAAATCTTCGAGTCCCCTGTGTGCTTGTTTGCTAGCTGATAGATGTCTCCAGTGCTCCCTCCTTCTCCAAAACCAAAGTCCATAACAATGGGCATTGATGAGTTAAACCGTCGTCACTTGGAGAATATGTAAAATGAGCCAGGATAGTTTTGGTAAATAGCTTTTGTCAACTGTTGTGAGGTAAGGAGTAGAATATGGCATACACTCACATGCACATGCACAAACAAACAACAAGCAAACACTGCACCAAATAACAAGAAAAAGTTTTTGTTCCCCCTGATTTTTGCATTCTAGACAACAAATTAGGGTTGATGAAATTGGGATGTTACAGACCTTTCCCCCTTAAAAGAATCTCGTCCTGAGATTCGGGAGAGTAAGATTAGGGGATTCGTCTTGGAGTTAGTGCGATGTGTTTTCCGCGTACTAGCTTGTTGGCTTTGTCTTGGAACACGGTCACTTCGATAGTGAGGTTGAACTCCAATCGTCTTGGAAGCATAAGTGTTGCGCAGGCTTCCACCAGG
This sequence comes from Avena eriantha, assembly GCA_910589775.1. NCBI lineage: Eukaryota > Viridiplantae > Streptophyta > Magnoliopsida > Poales > Poaceae > Avena > Avena eriantha. The sequence continues at coordinate 116,239,767 of OU342745.1, forward strand.
ATTGCAAGGAGTGATCTTCCTGCTGTAGGGATTTACAGCGTTTGTCCTAAGGGATTATCGTATACTAGTTTGCGTCCTTGGGTCCAACTATTGGATTGCTTCTGGAAGATGGTTATTCTATTTTTGCGGTAAATACAAAGTCTTTCCCCCTTAGGATTAGACTGGGGAAGATCGGAGAGCTACAAACCGGGGACATCCTTATGAAAGCGGCAAAAGATAGTTCTTAAGGTAGCGTACAACGACATAAGGGAGGCTAGCATCATAGGTGTCATTCCAGGGGGGAAACATGGACTAGTTTATTACAAGTTGTACTTGTCGATGTTCAGGGAGTTCTAGGGTAAGTTAAGGAGCTTCTCTCTCGATTGTACATCAACGAGATGTAGTAGTTTGGAGATGCGAGTTGATTCCTCAATATTGAGGTGTAGGGTTGCGAGAGGTCGGATGGTCGTCCTTTCTTGGGGTAAAGACCTTGGTGCCTTCGGGCTTCACCACTTCGGAGTCCTTGACGGGTGAATGTTGGGGGCATTCTTGACTGAAGTGACCGTGTTGATCACACGAGAAACAGGTACCTTTCTTTCGGCGTAACTGAAGTGACGACTTTCCTAAGCAGACACCGGGAAGTTGACAGGCCTTACCAATGAGGAGATATACTGGGCAGTCGACAGGGACATGGTCTTGGCCTTCGCAGAGGAAACAAGTGACAAACCGAGTTGGACAAACCTTGGGCGAGTGAGGTTTTCCATAGTTTGGGCAGTGGCCGGAACACTTGCTGGCTTGGTGTCCTTCTTCTCAGCAACGGCTACATGCTTTCTTCGAGCTTTTGGTCTTCATGGGCATCTAGAGGGAGTTCCTATTGGGGGTAGGCATTCTGGTTATGGGAGTAAGCTGTGTTAAACGGTTAGCTTTGGGAGTTCAACTCAGAGGGGTTATTGGGGTATAGATCTGTAGGATAGCGACTTAGGTCTAATCAAGTAGATCTATCCGAGGTTCTAGATCTCACGAGGTGTATTTAACGGGGTACCTGCAATCATCTAGCTATCGGGAGGCATATTGGAAAACTAGGGGAGGCTTTCTTTTGGGGCGTTTTCATTATGGGGTGGGTCTGATGCAACGTCTTGGGTAAAACACGCAAGAAGGAAAACAATCTAAGCAAGCATAGCAATCTAAGGAAGTTATTACATAGTCAATCAGTCTGCACCCGAAGGTGCTAATAGTACTTAAGCATTACAAAACGCGTTCAGGGATGATACATGACTCTACCCTATTGCCAGATGAGTGAGTACCGCAACGCGGGTGATTACTCGGAGGTTGCATATGTGGTTCGTTGCTGACTCCGGGGGGAGGGGTTCCAGCTACTGCAGATCCTCTAGGGTATGCGTAATATTCAGCTGGTCTTCAGTGAAGGTGAGAGTGGTGCCTTCCCAAGGTGCAGGGTTGGATGTTGGCTCGGCCGGTGCGGGTGACTGTACGATGGGGTGGTACTCAATGAGGAAGGGGAGTTCGTTGTCAGTCCCAGGGTTGGGGGTACTTCAATCGTTAGCTTCTTCTCCAAGTGAGCATTGGTTGTTCTAAGATTCCTTTCGCGCTTACGGAGTAGGTTGATATCCATCTTCATAAGAAGATTCTCTCGCCTGGCCTTGTCAAGATCTTCCTGGGAACATTAGAGTAGGTATTCCATGTTCTCTAACTAATTCCCAATGCAGCAGGTGAGGAAGGACTCAGTAGGAAGTCCATCGTCGTCGCATTTTCCAAACAGGTCGTAAGGGGTATCCTTCAACTCATCTTCATGGATCTTGTAGAGGCACGCCATGATCTCTTGTATGGCTCTCACCACACCATCTACCCAGTTGCTGTCGAGGAAGGTGAAGATTGTGGGCGCAGTGTCCTCATCGGGGGAGGGAATCACAGCCTTGATGACCCACTTCATCACATTGGTGTTACTATGAGGAAGCTCGGTTCCTTCAATCATCAGCGTGGGCCTATTGACTCTCTTCAACAAGTCGTGAAGATTCTCTTCAAAAGGCCAGAAACTGTCTCCAATGATGATGTGTTCCGAGCGGAAAGAGGCCATCTACAGCAAATTTTTGAGATGGGGTTGGGTTAGAGACAGGTGTGTAGGATTTTAAGATTATAAAATCATATTAATGCAAGTATTTTTCAAAACAGAGAGGGAAAAGACATACGCACTTTTTCAAATAGTCATGTCTTCTCCTTTGTCCTTTAGAAAATAGGTTTGTCGTTTCCTGTCTAACATCCATGCTAACTAAGGTCTCCCATAGTCAGGATGGCTCTGATACCAAGTCTGTGGGCTCCCCGGATTAACCATCCGAGAAATCCCTGTTATGTATATATCCATGTTCCCATGATCAGTGAGCCGTGGAACATAACCGACAAGTATCATTACAACATCCGAAACATAACGAATTTACAAGACTTACATAAATGCCATTAGGGCTACACCATCTTTGGCAAACGGAACAACATCACGCGCAGAGCCCAATCGTGCCTCAACCTACAGGCAACTGACTGGGAAGATGGCCTAGCTCGCTGGACGTCACCTTTAACCTTCCGATGTCGAACCTCTGAAATTCTGGCCAAGTAAATAGCCAGGGACAATGCCATGAGTACTTTCGAATGTACTTGCAAACCACCAAGATATATGAAGTAAGGAAATGCAAGTTTGGCTATGTCGAGATAGCTCTATCTAGGGTTGTTTTTGAAAAGACTAGACTACCTCTTGTAGTTATGGCATCTCCATATCTTTCTTGAAAAAGAGTTTTGCATCATGCCTCTGTTTTATAAATCGAGATATCTCCATATCTTTGTTGAAAAAGAGTTTTGAAGACAGTTTTGGAGTAAAAACCATTTTTAAACCTCTTTGACCACCTCTGGTCAAAACAAAACTTTCGAACTCGGGTTCCCCCGGAACCTCCATACTTTCATCATTATTTCCAAACAAACACCGTTTGGGTACTCCTAGCCATCACATTTCTAACCGTCCTTGACCGTGGACATGGCTATTCGAATAGATTATACTCTACAGAGTTTGCGCACTTTCCCCACAAGAATCAATACATCCACCGGGATAAAACCACGGCCCACTACCCACGGTATATGGGGGTCCGGATAATCAAACCTAATCTTTCGCTTGTTGACCCTAGCAAAGGCTGCTTTTCCTTTTGGGTTTGTTCTCCCCAGCAACGAGTATGTGGCTCCCAGCCATAGTCCTCTCTTCCGTACATGCATATACCCAACCGTAGCTTGGCGTATACCTGAATCTGGTGACTCCACTTCCTTTCGTACCACCTAAGTCATACCGTCCGCGGGAGACCCAATTGTTGCACCTGCACTCCTGCCAGAATAGGCTCACTCTTGCCGAAGCAAGCTACAGGCTCCAGATCTGTAGATCTGTTAGTGCCTGCCCAGAATTCAAGGGATCTCTCCCTATAAGCATCATACAAGCTGCCCCGCGTAATGAAGACAAAGTACGAGATAAGCCCCAGCACCTGGGGTAATGTGGTTGCGCGGGTAAAAATTGTTCCGGTAAAGGCGTAGAACATCCCTTCACTTTCTCATTTCTCATCATTACCACTTCTATTAGTTAGAACACCTGCGTGGAACGATGCCTCTTCCCAAGGGTTTTACAAAGTAGTTTGGAAACATTTGTAGTAGGGTACATCCCAAAACAGTTCATTTTATCAAAGCCGAGGTTTTCAATGAGGTAAGATGCTGGCCATTGTACACATGGTCTAAAGGGATAAATTGGTAGGTACATCAGGGTGGTGCCACGAGGGACACAAAGTCATAACTTGGAGGAGCCAAGTTATTTGCGGAGTAATTATAAAACAAGACATGCAGCTAAATAATGCAATTTATAAAGAGGATGCAAAACAGGTAATAAAGAGAATAGGACAATTATCGGAATTCGGAAATGGTGGCTTGCCTGTGATCAGCAATAAGTCCCTGGACTTCCTTTGATAACCAAGAATACCCAATAAATAATAATAAGAAGTCTCTTCCTTCTCGTTGTCAAACACTCACACTTTCGCCGTCATCGAGTATACATGCAAGCAGACAATACCACAATCAATACAAGGCATACATGCATCAAACCATACAACAAATAAACATAAGGAATTCTACTTAACTTAGTAGATTTTGGAGGAGTGGGGTGTATTAATGATGTTCTTATTATGGTTAACAATGCCTATGTCCCCATTGCTTCGTGTCCTATTATTCTAGGAAGGCCTTTTCTTACAACTGTTGGTGCCATTATTGATATGAAAGAAGGCACCATTAAATATCAATTCTCACTCAAGAGAGGTATAGAACACTTACCTAAGAAGAGAAAGAAGATTCCTTTTGCCTCTCCTATTAAAACAAGATTTGCTCTTAATGCTTCTTCATTTGAGAATACTTGATTCTTGCTTCTTATGCCTAGCTCCAAGGCGTTAAAGAAAAGCACTTATTGGGAGATAACCCAAATTTCTTTAGGAATCTTTTGTTGAGTATTGGAAGTTATTTCTTTAGTAATAACCTCTCCTTATCCTTTTTGTGTGGGTTTTGTGCCAAGATTCTGTGCAGGAAAAATAGAAAGAAAGGATTGCATACCCCTTTGATCATTAGGCACGAGTGGCAAGGTTTAGAGAGATATTCCATCAAGAATATGAATAATATCCAGTTTAAATGTGGACATAGATGGCTATATTTCACAGCCATCACATATTCACTTGGGATTCAAAATCTCAAAACGTCTCTCTGTCTTACTACAATATAGCGATGTATGCCTATTTGCTCTTTTCACTATGGAGATACCGATGATCGAATCTCGGACATGTAATATATCGCAAGACAAAGGGATTTAGTTACTAGGGTTAAAGGTTCTCACGATCACATAAGTCATCGTAGAATGTGTAGGTGTCAGTATGGATCTCTAGGTCCCGCTTCTAATTATTGATCTGAGAGGGGTCTCGATCATGTCTACATTATTCACAAACCGTAGGGTGACACACTTAAGGGACACCAACACCATTTGGAGTAAATATGTTTCAGACGAATGAATTGCAAAGCGCTGGAATTATTTCAATAGACACCGAAACTATTTCGGGTGAAATTGCTAAAATTGGTTCTCCATGTAATATTGAAATGTTGCAGGGGGTTTTATGTGAATGTTTGTTAATTAAGGTAATTAGAAAAATTCTGAATAAATTTAATAAAAGAGTTTTATTAAATGAGAGATCATTAAATTTGGAGAAATTTAATGCATTTAAAGTGGAGACTTTAAAAGGGAATGTGAATGGGCATTTTAATGTGGAGGGAGTTACCACCACATGAATGGGGGAGGTGAGGGGTCACCCCCCATGGGCACTGGCCATGGGGACGGGAATGTTCGTTTGCGGTACCAAACTTGGTGGGTGAGCGCACCGCGGTACCCGAGTTGTCATCAATCGCGTGGAGGGTCCATAGTAGAATTGCCAATTGTCCAGAAGGGCCAAATTGGGGTGAATACAAATCTAATGGCCAAACGGTCGTTTGAACCAAACAAAAAACGGTTGAACTCAAATACCGCCGTGAGGTCAACTCTTCATGGCCCGCCATATCAGTATTCCCCATTACCTTTTGTGGTCGTGGACTAGCTTACCCCTGCGTGGACCAGATCCCTGAGTGGACCAGATCTATTTCTTTTCCCTCCTCTGGTCTTCTCCCCTGCTATCCTCCCCATAACATTTGCTTAGCTCTGGCTACTCGTCTCAGATCGGAGCTCGCACTTGCTCTAATTTGCATCCCCGCCATGTCCGGTCAACCTCCCTCGCCTCTAATCGAAGCTCGCAGCCGTCATCATTGCATCGTCCATCATATTGGAGCTTCGTGTCCTCGGACTAATATCTTGCCTCTGGCTAATCCTTCTCGCATGGTGGAGCGCGTCCCGTCGAGAGATCCAGGCCGGTGACCAGCCTCGGGAACTTGCGTGTTGCCGCGCACCCTAGGCATGGTAGCCCTGGCATAGCAGTTCGACGACCATGCTCTCATGGCCACCGTGCTGGGTGTCCGTCCTGCCGTGTCACTGGTAGAGTTGTTGTCGGCTTTTAGGTCTCGTTTTGGGATCAGACGAAATGTGGTCAACATTGAGGTATGCGCGCCGCCATTCGATTTTTTCGTCCGGTTCGAGCACAGCTCAGACACTGAGCATGTTCTGCATTCTTCCCGTTCTTTCGAGTGCTGCGGGGAGAAAATGAACTTCATGCATTGGCATCGCGCCTATGGGTGGGAAGATCACTTGGCGCAGCTTCGTTTCTTCTCCAAACTCGGCTTTTACGGCCTCCCATTGGATGCTTGGGAGCGGGAGGCCCTCAAGCAGGTTGTCAGTAGCCTTGGCGGCGAGCTTGTGGAAATCGTGCCACCGAGCGACAGATGGGTCATCAAGGTAAAGGCGTGGCTGAAAGATCCTAACGCTGTTCCTAAGATGTACGAGGCGTAGATTCCAAGTAGGGCTGGGCGACAGGTTTGCTGGAAGCACCCGGTCATCATCCATCTGGAGGAGGTTCTGGAATCGGTACATGGCATTCAGGGCCCCGAAGAGGCTGCCAAAAAGCATCCTCGTCGCCTGCAGTGTTGGCCTGGAAGGATCAATGGCACAGGACCACCACTGTTTCGCGACGGTGCACACAGTTTCGATGGGGGGACCAGGCTTGGACGAGCTGGTGGTTCTGATTTCCCTCGAGTGAAGACAGAGCTCTAGTGAATTTCCGTGGTATGTGTGTCTAATGAATTTTTAGTATGCAGAGCGTAGCAGAAATTTAGCATCGAATAAAAATGTGTAATAGTTTGAATCGATGTAGTACATGTGTGTAATAGTTTGAAGTAGTATGTGTGTAATAGTTTGAATCGATGTAGTATGTGTGGGTAATGAATTTGATGTAGTGTGTGTGTGTGTAATAGTTTGAATCGATGTAGTTGAACACCGTCCGTTATAATTTCAATGAATAACCAAGGACAACCTCATGAAAAGAGGGTGGTCTGGCAATGAGGAATGTCAATTTTGTGGATGCCAGGAAAATATAGTCCATCTCCTCTTCAAGTACAAGGTAGCCACATTTGTAACACGTTGAACTGCAGAACCATTTTGCAGGCAACACAAGAGAAAGGAAAAATGGTTTACAGCACATACAACAGACGCAAAATCTGTAGTCTAGGATAACAAGATGCGAGTTAACTGGATTGAACCGTGCAAAATCTGTAGTCTAGGAAATAGATACTTGATAGTATTTTCTTACAATAGTAGTACTTCCATACAAAAGGGTCTTATACCTGCACAAAAGTGGGCTGAACTTCCTACTAGTTTATAGAACATTTCGTCAGCATTTCATCTACAAAAGCCATTCTTCAGTTTGAACTTAACTATTTTACACTAAAGAAACTTCAGATCTCCACCAGAAAAGTTGGCTGGCCAATTGCCTTGAGAGGACATAAGTTCTTTGATCATTTAACCCAAACTGATCTATTGCCTTCCTGCCAAACTATAAGAAATCTGCATCGTTCATGCACAAGCGATTTGCATGCGCCCGTCCCAGTTCAGTTGGACCATCTGCGCCACCGCATCGATTTCTTTGAAACTAAAATTCGGCATCCCCTTCTCGGGATCGTAGGTCCGTGTGAACTTGAACCTGAATTCTGGGGCTGAGCTGATGCCTGCCGCTCCGGCTGTCGAACAATCCAGCATGCTGAGTGTAGACGCTTGGTCGCCTCCACGGTACAGCCTCTGACGGTGTGTAGGTTGGAGCATCTTTGCCACAGACGGTGTGCTCCCAACCTCCCCACTGAGGTAAGGTAGTCCGCGCCGAAGACTGGACGCGAGAGTTCCTAGACCTTGGAGCTGCCCTGTTCGAGGGTGTGTACCCTCGGCGGTGGCATGCTCTCATGAACGATTTGATACGTACCTTGTTCCCACTGCCTAGAGAATGTCGTAATGCCGCCGCGCGATTTCTCCACATTGCTCTCTTGGCCCTTCTTGCCGCATCTGGCGCCGACGCCGCTGCAGTCGCCGCCGCGACCGATTCGGCACATTCAGGGAAATCATCTGCCTGGCAGGGCAATGGGAGACCGCCTTGAAGTAGAGCTACATGCCCTGCCTTATAGGGGCTAAATACCCCAGTTTTGGCGGCTTTCGTGGCGGCGCCTTGGGCGGGGCCATGTTACCCTAGTTGGTGTGGCGTGGAGGAGCTGCACAAGGTGAACTTTGGTTAGTCGGAGAAGGGGAGTGAAAGACAGACTGTAGGTTTGGACTACGGGCACGCGTGAAAATAACCATTTCCCATTTCCTTAGAGGGTAATAATTCGACCCTCGTTGCATTAACAGCTCAATCTTTATTTCCCTTCTTAGCATAAGAGTGTGAACGTATTAAAAAGATCGGTCGTGGCTATCCACCTCATCGGGCAATCTACCAGGACAGGTAGGAGACGGGACCAGGTTTCATTTTAGAAATGTTGACGACTGTGCCCTTATGTTTATACAATATTATTGATATGCCACCATGTATGGTCGAGTGTAGAACACCATCAGAAACAGGGGATAACAACATGGCGTGTTTTCTTTTTTTAAAGGGCATCAGAAACAGGGGATGCCGACATGGCATGTTTTCTGACTAGCGGGCCTGCCCCCTCCACCTTTGACGGAGCGCATCCTAGGTTCGAGGGGTGGTGCCGCCCACCAACACATTATTGTGCAATTTTCCATGTGGAACCTGAATTCCGGTGCTGAGCTGATGCCCATGTCGAACACAGAGAATTCTGAAAGAAGCTACTAAAATAAATACTTTGAATTCTGAAAGTACTAAATTTAAATACATTACAATTTTGTTTGAAATGTAATACGCATACTGCTCATCGAAATAATATAAATACAGTACAAACTTCTACTTCGAAAAATAGACCTGAAAATACTAGCAAATAACCTAGGATGAATATAGGATTCATTCTCCCCTATATATTTCGTCGTCGGCGGCTAACGCGTGCTGCAACACATGTTCAAAGAACTCTCTCCGTCTGCAGTGTGCTGCCAGTATCTCGTCCAGAGGGTAAGGCCTCGGTGTATGTTCCGGACTTAAGCCATACATTACCATTGTTCGTTCCTCTTCCCAGGCTTGAACCTCATGATCGTACAGTCTGATAAAATTCCTGTAGTATATGCAACCAGGTTTGACTATGGGGTGTAACCTAGTGTCAATGGAGATAGACCGATTGTAACCAACAAAGAGGGCACGACTTCCAATGTCGCCGACGGCCTCGAGAGAGCGGTTCTCCATGTCCACCCGGTACAACACCGGTTGCCCTTTGGCGAAATGCCCATTCAACACAAGAATCAGATCACCATCGGACTCCACAAGGTAAAATTTGTAGGTTCCGCGTACCTGTTCAAAGACTGGGGCCAAAAATATTTTGGCCATCGTGATAGTGCTCGCGCGCTGCTCTAACTAGATGTTGGTCGACAAGATGTCTCCATTCTCAAGTAATCCATATACTTCCCCTCGGAATGCTGTCATGCAGACCAGAAGCGTATCAGGATGTGGCGAATACAATCCTTCTCCAAATGATCCATTGATTTGCCCCGTTAGGGTGCTCTCATCGGCCCCTGCAATATGATCTGGATAATCAGTGCAAACGAACACCATCGTCGGGGACTTTTTCACGACGACAGATTGCAGAAGATCAGATGGTATGTGTGCTTAAAACTCAGTGTTAGACTTAGGAGTGATTGGGTTCAGAAGCCGAATCTGGTACGGCTCCACCCTCTGAGCAAGCACGATGACGCCATGAGACACACCGATGAAGTAGAATATTTTGGAAGAAGAGGGCATCAGTTAGCACTAAGATGTTTACAATGGAAAATACCAATAAATATCGGATGTGAATGTGAACCTGCGATGGACGTCCATTAGATTTGTCCTGAAGCAACGACCAGTGGCGAGGTTGAGGAAGGTGAAGTCGCCAACATCTGGAAGTGTGTGATATATCATGATCAGGTTGTTGAGATGGAATTCAGGCACCTTTAAAGTGTGGTGCCAATCAGTGCAGACTTCCCGACAAGCAGCATAGGTGTCGATGTACTCCTCTTTCTGCAGCAAATAGTTGGCGATCTTGCGAAGTGGGTCAGCCAGGAGATCGGACCAGTTCCTCTTCATCCGGCTAATGGCCATGGCTTACGTGCGGGAATGTTTTGATCGAGGAAGAAAGAAGAAGTACCATTGCGAGGAGAAGAAGAAGAGGATAACAGACGAGGGAGACGAAGCGGAACTGCCACTTCGAGGAGATGAGGAGACGGGGGAGAAGAAGTGGAACTGCCAATTCAAGTTTGGATCAACGGGCTTTTTTTCGAAACTAGCGCGTCAACCAGCCATGCACTGCATGCATGTTTTGATCAAACAGACTGGCATGTGGGACCTGCTAAAAACTTCCGTGAAGTGCTCCCTGTGCATAGTGCGCTGATATGTGGCATGTTTTCTGACTGGCGGGCCCGCCTCCTCATCCTTCGATGGTACGCGTCCCAGGTTGGAGGGCTAGTGCCGCCCACCAACACAATATTGTACAATTTTCCATGCTTTGTCACAACCAGCTCCGCTCCGCTCCGCTCCGCTCCTCTGCTCTTGCCGCCACCACTCCTCTCAGTCGTGCACCACTCTCGTCATCCCCTTGGGTCATTGTCCTCCCGCCCTCCCCACCCTGCCATCCCCTCACGTCCCCTCCCCTCCCTGCCCTGTCTCCTTGCCGCCGCCCACCGCCCAGGCGTGTCTAGAAACGAAAACCGAGAGTCGGCCGTTGGGTTAGGGGCCCAACGACACTGGTGATCCGGATCCCGCTCGGAGATGATCCTGCGAGGCTTGAGAGCACGGATATGGGTCCTGTGCGGCTGGAGAGCACGAAATCTCCTTCAAGTCTAGAGAGCACAGAGGACAACGAAATAGGGGCAGAGGAAGTGGGGTGCAGAGCTTTGGAGGTATGGAGCCCGGATGTAACATCCCAGAACTCTAATCCAAGTGATCAAGATCCAAATCATCAAATTTAGAGTTAACAAAAACTTTTCCTTTTAAAAATATTAAAGCATTCATATGTGTGTGCATATAATTTAGGAGTTGATTTGTATTGCCATGATTAAGTGATCCATTGATTGTAAAATGATTCTTAGGTGAAATAAACATCATCTAGATCATTCCCAAACAAATCCCAAAGAAAAACCAATCAAAATGAATAAAGGAAGCAAATGGTCATTTGTGCCATTTTAATCAACATGCCTACTTTGGCTATTCCTAGAACTCAAAACCTAATAGAAAGAAATGTGGACCTTTGCACCCTTATTACAAGTAGTGATGTACCAAGGCCCAGTTTGGCCCAGTTTGTGATATACCAAAAACTTTCAAACACTAATTTTAAATGGCATTTGAAAATTGAATCTAGTGTAGGTACCAAGTTCACACTTATTCAAAAACCACTCAAATGAGCTCCATTTTCTAATCCCAAGCAACCACAGATGCTTAAGCATGTGCCTAACAATTCCACCAAAAATCATCTCAAAATTCAAAACTTGAATTCTTTCGGCCATTTGTACAAACACCTTGTGGGCAAAATTCAAACAAAATCCAAAAACACTATTTTGAGCAGTGTTTGGACCAATGTGGTCTCCCATTTTGCAACCACAGCCACCCAGTGCACCCCTAACCTTCTCTAGCCCGGCCACCCACTGTGGCATGACCAAATGGTCATGGCCATTAAGGCTGAGCACCATTGGGCACCCCCACCGGCTACAGCGCGCCATAGCAGCCGCCAACTTTGCCCACCATGTCCAGCACGTCGCTTGTGGTCCACCTCCACCGCCCAGCCAGCCCTAGCCCGCGGACAGCGCCAGGGGCAACCAGGAACGGCCGTGCCCTGATCTTGTCGGCCATGCCGATGCCACCACAGAGCACGCACGGTCCCCGCTCGACTAGACCCTGCCTCGCTCCAGCCGCCCGCCTACATGATCACCACCGCCCTAGGAAGCTAACGGACATGCCCCTTCCCCTGACCGTGCCCCGTAGTCGCCGGCCGCCGCGAAACTCACTGTTGGCAGAGACATCATGCACGCCACGCCACTCACCTCCCCCGACCGCAAACCACCGCACACGCACCTCCGTGACACTCGCCAGGGCACCGCCCACCATCCTAGCCCACCGCCCACACCTCTAGCTCGCTGTGTCATTGTCCCCGGCGAGCACCGCCCATGCTCCTCTGCCGCTTCGCCGAGCCTATAAATAGAGGCCTCCCCAGCACCGTTTCCTCACAACACTCTCATCCCCTCCCTCTCAGAACACTCCCAGAGCCCCACCGGAGCAAGCCGCCATCCGCAACGCTAGAATTTCACCGGAGTCTGACACAGAGGGAGAAGAAGGGGGTTGTTGATCAAGGCCACCACTCGGGACACCGCCAGTACCAGGAGAACCGCCGTCCTCGACTTGTTCGTTTGCTCGCCTTGCCGACCCTCGCCGGAGCCTCGGTAAGCCGCGTCAGACCCCCACCGAGCCGCTAGGGTTACACCTCGCCGGCGACCTGTCCGTCGTCGACGACAAGCCACAACCATAGATCTTCCTTTTAATCTAACATCCCACGTCGCCTCGTAGCGCTTCGCGTTTAAAGAGTCGCTGACATGTGGACCCCCCTATCAGCTGTTCTCTGCCTCGTGGAACGCCACTGGGCCGGCCCATTAGTTTTCCCGCGTGACCCAGTTAGTTCAAATATAGATTTTTCTATTTTAGTTTGAACTCACTTCTGTCCATTAGTTCAAAAATGAATTCAGGAAGATCTACTGAACCAAATTGAGTGATTCAAATTTTGTTAGAAAGCTACTCAAAAGATCTATCCAATCTAGTTGGATTTAATTCATTTAGAGTTAGAGATCTCTCCTAGTAAAAATAACAAGACAGAAGTATTTGCAAATTCAAACATTTTTATAAAATCAACCATAATAGCCTTTGAGTTGTTTCCAACTCTCAAAAATCACATGTAATAATATTAAGGTTTGCATGCAGTGACTTTGGACTAGTACCAAATTAATGCTATATAGGAATTTCTAGTCACTTTAAATCATTAAATTCTAAACTTAAACTTATTAAAATGTGATCCAACCCTTAAAGCACATTCCCACATGTTAGAATATGTGGTGAGGACATGTGTCCACATGATCCCATATTTTAAGTGGTGAATATTAAATCTTAGTTATTTTCAATGAGTAGAAATTACTTTTCTTAAATAAAAATAATGAAACTAATTAATAAAACTTTGTGATGCTTGTGATGATAATAGATCATTAAATGTGTGCCTTAGAGTGCTAAGTAGACTAGTTAAGTATTGTTTGGTGATTGTGTACTCCGTATGTATTTATAGACTATACTATCGACCAAGCTCTCAAGGAGGAGGAGTTCTACCAAGAAGAGGAGGAAGAAAACTTCAACCACTGCACCAACCAAGGCAAGCTATTGTTAGCAAGCTAGAATTAAGTTAGATAACATAAGCAAGTTGCATTAGGCATGCTTTGGTTATACCACTTTGAATTTACCTACCCGAACTTTATTTTCAAGTTGCATTAGGCATGCTTTGTTAGCAAGTTACTTTCTTTATTTTACCAAAGTCCTTTACTTGTTTTGAAGGTAGCATAAAAAGTATAAAACTTGACCTATCTAGATAACCTTAGATGTCATTCTATGGCATGAGATTGATCTTAGCATCCCCACCTAAGTGAACACTCTTAACTTAGTAGCTTAGAGCTAGATCAAAACTTGAGTCACTTTAGATGGGAACACTTGGTGAAAATTAATTATGAAAACCTTGGAATGATGAGTCATTCTATTGAGCTGTTTTGACATGTGTTTAGAAACACAGATGGTTTATGATGATGAAAATGTTGAGGCATGAGACTTAACCCTTTTACAAAAACTGATGGTTGGATTCGGATGCGATACCATTCCAATTTTACCGTACAACCACAATACCTGAATTGGGTAAGGCTTAGCCGGAAATTTATATGCATTAGTATTAGTTCCCTCACGGGAGAGGTTTGAACTGAGGCTACCTCTCAATGTTTTCCACCTATGAAGTGCCCAAGATGACAGATGGTCATGGTTGGGAGGCCATGCTCATAGGATAGGTGCTTATACTAGGGTGTGTAAAGGAAAGGTTATGTTTGATTATCTGCATACTCAGTATGATGATTCAGGGTTATCCCTGACAGATGTATCGAATCTTGTGGTGAAAGTGTACCACCTCTGAAGAGTGTCAAACTATTAAAATAGCCGCGTCCACGGTTATGGACAGTTGGAGTGGCCATACTGTTTCGTTGTCAGATGTTTCCAAAATGACTTATGAATGGAATGATGAATCTTGACTTGACTACAACAGGGTTGTGACTATGACCCTAGATTCCCAACTTAAGTGATTCTAGAACTTTATTTTATCTTTCTTTGTTTCAGAACTCATCTTAGGTTTCAAACATAACTTCATAGTTAAACTTAGCGTTACCATTTCCCACTAGTATTATCTTACTTGTTAGTGGTAGTTTGCGAGTACTTAAAGAGTACTCATGGCTTTGTCCCTGGCTATTCCTATGGCCAAACTATGAAGGAGACTACCAAGATGACGGACAGCAAGACGGCTATGATAACTAGGACTATCCGCCTTCGTCAGCATTGCCTGTGCCCCTGAAAATGGACCCCACTACTACGCTTATTATTTATTTCGTTGTTTGTTGTATTAAGACTGGATCATGAGATCCTTATTTGTGTAAGACCTTATTTATGGTTAGTAATGGATGATGTACTATGATATCCAATCTGTTATGTCTCGCAAAAATGGTAATCCTGGGATTGCGATATATGACATAACAGGCATCTGGGATTAAAAATCCGGGTGTTGACACGTTGGTATCAGAGCCATCCTGACCATAGGAGACCCTAGTTAGAATGGACGTCCGAACGAAAACTTAATTTCAAAACCAAAGTGAGTATTTATTAAAAACTATTTCCTCTCTTACCCTTGGGAATTCATTCTTTCTCAAAAATTCATGTTCCTCCAATTCTTACATTACTACATAAAATTGACACACTTGATCACCTCACTAACTTCCTCATCCTTAATTCTTGTAGATGGAGACTCAGTTCAGCAAGTTCTTCCAGTTGGGCAACAGAGGCCAGCTGATATTCGAGAGGGCTCTGGATTCACTGTCAGAGTTATTGGGACGCCCACATCCGGAGTTTCTTGGATCTCAACTTCCTGGACCCCCAAGAGGAGATTTATAGTGGCTAGTCACCACTGATCTTCGAGGAAGAATAGAAGCACCAACATCCGAGAGAATCCAGTTCTCCGTGAGGGAGAACAGCTGGCTAGATGGATTAGCCAGGGCAATGCATGAAGCTCTCGCACGTCTATGTGCCCTCAGTGTCAACCAAATCCAAGGAACCCGCTTTGCACACAATGCAAGGCGTGACTTCATGGGAATGCCGATGGAGATGCCAAGTCACCCGGAGTTGAAGCGTCAAGTGGAGAACCTTGACTTCCTGCTGTACGATCGCCAGAAGGAATTGGACAATGATAGGGAATTTCCAACCACAACTGTGCCATTGCGACCAGAAGGCCTAGACTTTCTCACTGCTTGTCAAGGACCGTCAGTCTCTTCACCTCCAGCACGAAAAGAAGGATCACACCATCGCCTGTCTTCGCAAGAAGGTGGCCGACCTCGAGAAGACCGTCAAGGAGCAAGAAGCTCAGCTTGCAGCAAAGGAGGAAGAGGAGGAGGGTGAAGACATCCAGGGAGACATGGATTCTTACCTCAGCAATGACGATGACCTTCTGGAGGAGGATGTTGTGGACTTCTACACTGACGATGAGGACTTCAACTTCATCGACGATGAGTAGATGCACTAGAGCACTATCGTAGCATGCGATGTGTCGGTCCCACTATATCGTAGCTTGCAGAATGGTTCTTAAAACCATCTGTTTTCCTTGTTGTGGTGTGTGTGTGTGTGTTTGTATCGTGTGCTTTGCTGGTTTGAATGAAATGGAGTTAGTTGCAAAACCTGAGTCAAACTCAAAGTTTTAGCTTTGAAACCAAAACCATGAACCTTAGAACTTTCCCTCTTACCCCTTTATCTACCTCAATCTTCAGATGAGTCGTGGAAACCAAGGAGGGAGCAGCTCATCGCATGACCCAATGTTGCAGATTATGCAGATGTTAGTTGCAGACCGTGAAGCAAGCAGGGCAGAGCGCCAGGCCAACTTAGCAACACTGCAACAGATAGCTCAGATGACCCAAAACAACCAAGGGCATGGAAATTAGGATCATCAAGGATCCAAGCTGAAGAACTTCCAAAATACAAATCCCCCAACCTTTAGCACTTCAAAAAACCCATTAGATGCTGATGACTGGTTGCAGACGATGGAGAACAATTTGGAGGTAGCCAGAGTTGATGACAACGAGAAAGTTCTCTTTGCCACCAACTACCTGGCAGGAGACGTAAGAGCCTGGTGGAACAGCATCCGCCTGATGACCCATGGTCAAGTGATGACATGGGAGGCCTTCAAGATCAAGTTCAGCCGCACCCACGTGCCGCAGGGTTTAGTCACCAGCATGAGGGATGAATTTAGAGAGTTGAAGTAAGGCAGAATGACTGTGGTGGAGTACCGTGACAGATTCGTGTCGCTTGCAACGTACGCCCCTGATGAGATCAACACGGAGGCCAAGAAGGAGAGATTCCTGAACGGATTACATGCCGAGATGCAGACTGTCCTCGTCAATATCCGCTTCGAGGATCTCGAAGAGCTAGTCGACTCTACCATTCAGATGGAAGGGAAGATTAACTAGGCAAATGACAACCGCAAACGTCGTATGATGCAGCAATCTGGATCCAACAGTAACCAGAAGTACCGTCCCAACCCCTCACTATGATATGCACCTAGAAACAACCGACCCCCAATGTCTTGCCCAAGCTACCACAACCGTAGCGGAGGCAATGTGAAGTCCGAAGGAAACAACAACAACTCCGGGAACACCAACAATTTCAACCATGCCCCTCCCAAGAGCAACAACAACAACAACACTGCACCCAGAACTGGCAGTAATGTTGTGCCTGTTGCAGAAAAAGACAAGTCCCAGATAACTTGTTTCGAGTGTGGAGTGAAGGGTCACTATTCCAATGAGTGTCCCAAGAAGACTGCCTCCACTTCCAATGTGAATGCCCCAGATCAACAGCAGCGTCATGTTCAACCAGGGAGAAGATTTTCCACAAGGAACCCTCACAACCACAACGGCCGTCTCTTCCACATGAACGCAGAGGGAGCCCAAGAAGCGCCAGACGTAGTGCTGTGTATGTTTTCTGTCAACTCATTTTTAGCAAGGGTATTGTTTGATTCGGGAGCATCACATTCATTTGTCACCGAAGAATTTGCATGCACTAGTAAGATTCACCCAACCAACTTGAAGCATGTCATGATAGTTCAAATCCCCGGTTCAACTACAAAAGCTAGAAAAATTTGCCAAGTTGTGCCTGTCAGAATACATGGCATAGATTCTTATGCCAACCTAATCGTAATCAGAACCAATGGATTGGAAGTAGTACTAGGTATGGACTGGATGTCAAGGCATAAAGGACTAATAAACTATGCTAAGAAAGCCATCACCATGACCAGTAGCTCTGGAGTCGTAGTAGAGCATATATCTGAAACCTAACCTCGTCAATTCAAGTGCAACAAGAGTCTAGCCCTACCCACCATAGACCAAGTTGGTTGGGTGAATACCCCGACGTATTCCTAGATGAATTGCCAGGTATGCCCCCGGATAGGGATATTGAGTTCATTATCAAACTAATCCCCGGAACCGGACCCATAGCCCAGAGATCCTATAGCATGAACCACTCAGAGTTAGTGGAATTGAAGAAGCAGTTGGATGCTATGTTAGCAACAAGCTTGATTCAACCAAGCGCATCGCCATGGAGATCACCAGTGTTATTCATCGACAAGAAATATGGAGTCAACCGTTTGTGCACAGATTACAGAAAACTGAATGACGTCACCATCAAAAACAAGTACCCCCTTGCCAAAGATAGATGATCTATTTGATCAGTTGACTGGTGCCCAGGTATTCTCAAAGATTGATCTTAGGACTGGTTATCACCAACTGAAGATTCGTGCAACGGATATTCCAAAGACCCGCCTTTACTACTAGCTATGGTTTATACGAGTATACGGTCATGCCTTTTGGATTAACCAATGCCCCTGCTTATTTCATGAATCTCATGAATAAGATCTTTATGAATTTCCTAGATAAGTTTGTCGTTGTGTTTATCGACGATATCCTTATCTACTCCAAGTCAGAAGAAGAGCATGAGCAACATCTGAGAAGCATCCTAGAAACCCTGAGAGAGCATCGGTTATATGCCAAGTTCCGCAAGTGTGAGTTTTGGCTGAAAGATGTAGGATTCGTAGGACATATTGTGTCTGCCGGAGGAGTCTCTGTTGATCCCACCAAGATCAAAGATGTCGAAGAATGGGAAGCCCCAACGACTCAAACCGAAGTCCGTGCATTTCTCAGATTGGCGGGATATTACCGCAAGTTCGTAGAAGGATTATCGAGCATCGCCAGACCCATGACCCAATTGTTGAAGAAGGACAAGAAGTTTGAATGGACTGACAAATGTGAAGCTAGTTTCCAAGAGTTGAAGAAGAGATTCATATCAGCCCCAATACTGATCATGCCAGACATCAAGAAGCCGTTTGATGTATATTGTGATGCATCCAAGATTGGTCTCGGATGTGTATTGATGCAAGAAGGCAAAGTTATCGCATATTTGTCTCGACAATTGAAGCAGCATGAGCAGAACTATCTGACCCATGATCTTGAATTAGCAGTCGTAGTTTTGGCATTGAAGACATAGCGTCATTATCTTATGGGTAATCGCTGTGAGATTTACTCATATCACAAGATCTTGAAGTATATTTTCACTCAGAAGGAGCTGAATATGAGGCAAAGGAGATGGATAGACTTAATCAAGGATTATGACCTTGACATTCACTATCACCCCGACAAAGCCAATGTGGTAGCGGATGCTCTTAGCAGATTACCGTGTAGGCTAAACACCATGATCAAGGAGAAGCAACCAAGTTTGTATGAGGAGTTGGGGAAGTTTAGAACTAAGCTTGTTAGCAAAGGATTCTTAGCTAGCATTGAACTTCAACCCACGTTAATCAGCCAAATCAAGGAAGCCTAGAAGGGAAATGAAAGTATCGACGGAATCAAGCGTCGTATTGGTACAAGAAAGAGTACCTGGATTCACCGAAGACGAAGAAGGAGTTCTGTGGTACAAAGGACGTATCTGTGTGCAAGCAGATTCGGATCTGAAGCAGGTTATCATGTAGGAAGCTCATGATACTCTTTATTCTATCCACCCCAGAGGAACGAAGATGTATCAAGATTTGAAAGAGCAATTTTTGTGGCACAAGATGAAGAGAGAAATCGGAAGCTACATCACCAAGTGTGACATTTGTCAAAGAGTCAAAGTAGAGAATCAGAGACCCGCATGACTGTTGCAACCATTGCAGATTCCGAAATGGAAATGGGATTCCATCGGAATTGACTTTATCACCGATTTGCCTACTTCTAGTAGGGGAAATGACTCAATCTGGGTCATCATAGATAGATTGTCCAAGGTAGCTCATTTTATACCTGTCAAGACAACCTACCAGAGTTAGAAGCTAGCAGAGTTGTATATTGCTAGAATTGTTAGTCTGCATGGAACCTCCAAGACCATAGTATCAAATCAAGGAACCCAGTTTACCTCGAGATTTTGGCAGAAAGTCCAGGAAGGATTGGGAACCAAGTTGAATTTCAACACCGCTTATAACCCGCAAACTAATGCACAGACTGAAAGAGTTAACCAAATCCTAGAGGATATGTTGAGAGCTTGTGTGTTAGAGTATGGATCAAAATGGGAAGACTGCCTACCTTTCGTAGAATTCTCATATAACAACAGTTATCAATCTAGTTTGCAAACGGCACCATTTGAGTTCCTATATTAAAGAAATTGCAGTACCGCTTTGAATTGGTCTCAAGTAGGAGAGAGTCAGATCTTTGGACCCGACATTCTCCGAGAAGCCAAAGAGAAGGTGCACAAAGTCCGTGAGCACCTCAAGACCGCCCAATCCAAACAGAAGAGTTATGCTTACAAGAGAAGGAGAGACCTGACTTTCAATGTCGGAGATTTTGTATATCTCAAGGTTTCGCCACTTAAGGGAACCCAACGCTTTAGTCTGAAAGGAAAGTTAGCCTCTAGATATATCGAGCCCTTCATGATTCTAAACCATCGAGGAGAAGTATCGTATCAACTGGAACTACCTGAAGAGATGTCAGCCATCCACAATGTGTTCCATATCTCGTTACTTCGCAAATGCTTGGAAGTACCGGAGAAGACTGAAGTTTTCAAGAACATCGATCACCGAGCTGTTGAAATCAACAATGACCTGACATATCGTGAAGTGCCCATACGTATCTTAGAAGAAGCTTACCAAACCACCAGAACCAGGAGTATCAAGTTTCTCAAGATTCAATGGTGCAACCATACCAAAGAGGAAGCCACTTGGGAGCGAGAAGATTACATTAGGACAAAGTTCCCAGCTCTCTTTAGGTCCTAGTTTTCTTTCGTAAATCTTGGGACGAGATTTTGTTTAAGGGGGGAAGGTTTGTAACATCCCAAAACTCTAATCCAGGTGATCAAGATCCAAATCATCAAATTTAGAGTTAACAAAAACTTTTCCTTTTAAAAATATTAAAGCATTCATATGTGTGTGCATATAATTTAGGAGTTGATTTGAATTTCCATGATTAAGTGATCCATTGATTGTAAAATGATTCTTAGGTGAAATAAACATCATCTATATCATTCCCAAACAAATGCCAAAGAAAAACCAATCAAAATGAATAAAGGAAGCAAATGGTCATTTGTGCCATTTTAATCAACATGCCTACTTTGGCTATTCCTAGAACTCAAAACCTAACAGAAACAAATGCGGACCTTTGCACCCCTTGCTAGTACAAGTAGTGATGTACCAAGGCCCACTTTGTGATCTACCAAAAACTTTCAAACACTAATTTTAAATGTCATTTGAAAATTGAATCTAGTGTAGGTACCAAGATCACACTTATTCAAAAACCACTCAAATGAGCTCCATTTTCAAATCCCAAGAAACCATAGATGCTTAAGCATGTGCCTAACAACTCCACCAAAAATCATCTCAAAATTCAAAACTTGAATTCTTTCGGCCATTTCTACCAACACCTTGTTGGCAAAATTCATACAAAAACCAAAAACACTATTTTGAGCAGTGTTTGGACCAATGTGGTCTCCCATTTTGCAACCACAGCCACCCACTGTGCCACGAACAAATGGTCATGGCCATTAAGGCCAAGCACCATTGGGCACCCCCACCGGCGACAGCGCGCCACAGCAGTCACCAGCTTCGCCCACCATGTGCAACACGTCGCATGTGGTCCACCGCACCGCCTAGCTAGCCCCAGCCCGCGGACAGCGCCAGGAGCAGCCAGGAACCGCCACGCCCGGAGCCTGTCGGCCATGCCGACGCTGCCCGCAGAGCGTGCACGGTCCCCGCTCGACCAGACCCCAGCTCGCTCCAACCGCCCGCCTACATGATCACCACCGTCCTAGGAAGCTAACGGACATGCCCCTTCCCCTGACCGTGCCCCGTAGTCGCTGGCCGCCGTGAAATTCGCCGTCGGAAGAGACATCGTGCGCGCCACGCCACTCACCTCCCCGACCGCAAACCACTACACACGCACCTCCGTGACACTCGCCAGGGCACCGCCCACCGTCCTAGCCCACCGCCCACACCTCTAGCTCACTATGCCGTCGTCAGTGGCGAGCACCGCCCATCCTCCTCTGCCGCTTCGCTGAGCCTATAAATAGAGGCCTCCCCAGCACCGTTTCCTCACACTTCCCTCTCAAAACACTCCCAGAGCCCCACCGGAGCAAGCCGCTGTCCGCAGCGCCAGAATTTCGCGGGAGTCTACCGTGGAGGGAGAAGAAGGGGGCCATTGATCAAGGCCACCTCTCGGGACGCCGCCAGTACCAGGAGAACCGCTGTCCTCAACTTGTTCGTTTTCCCACCTCGCCGACCCTCGCCGGAGCCCGGTAAGCCGCACCAGACCCCCACCAAGCCGCAAGGGTTACACCTCGTCGGCAACCTATCCGTCGTCGATTACAATCCACAACCGTAGATCTTCCTTTTAATCTAACGGCCCACGTCGCCCCGTACCGCTTCGCGTTTAAAGAGTCGCTGACATGTGGACCCCCCTGTCAGCTGTTCTCAGCGTCGCAGAATGCCACTGGGCCAACCCATTAGTTTTCCCGTGCGACCCAGTTAGTTCAAATATAGATTTTTCTATTTTAGTTTGAACTCACTTTTGTCCCTTAGTTCAAAAATCAATTCAAGAAGATCTACTAAACCAAATTGAGTGATTCAAATTTTGTTATAAAGCTACTGAAAAGATCTATCCATGCCCGTTGGATTTAATTCATTTAGAGTTAGAGATCTCTCCTAGTAAAAATAACAATACATAAGCATTTGCACATTCAAACATTTTTATAAAATCAACCATAATAGCTTTTGAGTTGTTTCCAACTCTCAAAAATTGCATTTAACCATACCTATCTGAATATGTAATAATACTAAGGTTTGCATGCAGTGAATTTGGACTAGTACCAAAATATTGATCTATAGGAATTTCTAGTCACTTTAAATCATTAAATTATAAACTTAAACTTATTAAAATGTGATCCAACCCTTAAATCACATTCCTACATGTTAGAATATGTGGTGAGGACATGTGTCCACATGATCCCCTATTTTAAGTGTTGAATATTAAATCTTAGTTATTTTCAATGAGTAGAAATTACTTTTCTTAAATAAAAAGAATGAAACTAGTTAATAAAACTTTGTGATGCTTGTGATGATAATAGATCATCAAATGTGTGCCTTAGAGTGCTAAGTAGACTAGTTAAGTATTGTTTGGTGATTGTGTACTCCGTATGTATTTATAGACGATAGTACCGACCAAGCTTTCAAGGAGGAGGAGTTCTACCAAGAAGAGGAGGAACAAAACTTGAACCACTGCACCAACCAAGGCAAGAAATTGTTAGCAAGCTAGAATTAAGTTAGATAACCTAAGCAAGATGCATTAGGCATGCTTTTCTTATACCACTTTGAATTTACCTACCCCAAACTTTATTTTCAAGCTTTTTACTTTCTTTACTTTACCAAAGTCCTTTACTTGTTGTGAAGGTAGCGTAAAAAGTATAAAACTTGACCTATCTAGATAACCTTAGATGTCATTCTATGGCATGAGATTGATCTTAGCATCCCCACCTTAGTGAACACTCTTAACTTAGTAGCTTAGAGCTAGATCAAAACTTGAGTCACTTTAGATGGGAACACTTGGTGAAAATGAATTATGAAAACCTTGGAATGATGAGTCATTCTATTGAGATGTTTTGACATGTGTTGAGAAACAAAAATGCTTTATGATGATGAAAATGTTGAGGCATGAGCCTTAATCCTTTTACAAAAACTGATGGTTGGATTCGGATGTGATACCATTCCAATTTTACCGTACAACCACAATACCTGAATTGGGTAAGGCTTAGCCGGAAATTTATATGCATTAGTAGTAGTTCCCTCGCGGGAGAGGTTTGAGCTGAGGCCACCTCTCAATGTTGTCCACCTATGTAGTGCCCAAGATGACAGCTGGTCATGGTTGGGAGGCCATGCTCATAGGAGAGGTGCTTATACTAGGGTGTGTAAAGGAAAGGTTATGTCTGATTATCTGCATACTCAGTATGATGATTCAGGGTTATCCCTGACAGATGTATCGAATATTGTTGTGAAAGTGTAACACCTGTGCAGAGTGTCAAACTATTCGAATAGCCGCGTCCGCGGTTATGGGAAGTTGGAGTGGCCATACTGTTTCGTTGTCAGATGTTTTCAAAATGACTTATGAATGGAATGATGAATCTTGACTTGACCACAACAGGGTTGTGACTATGACCCTAGCTTCCCAACTTAAGTGATTATAGAACTTTATTTTATCTTTCTTTGTTTTAGAACTCAGCTTAGGTTTAAAAACTTAACTTCATAGTTAAACTTAGCGTTAGCATTTCCCACTAGTACTATCTTACTTGTTAGTGGTAGTTTGCGAGTACTTAAAGAGTACTCATGGATTTGTCGCTGGCTATTCCTATGGCCAGACTATGAAGGAGACTACCAAGATGACAGAAAGCAGGACGACTATGATAACTAGGACTATCTGCCTTGGTCAGCATTGCCTGTGCCCCTGAAGATGGACCCCACCGCTACGCTTATTATTTATTCCGCTATTTGTTGTATCAAGACTGGATCATGAGATCCTTATTTGTGTAAGA
Organism: Avena eriantha; assembly: GCA_910589775.1. Taxonomy (NCBI): domain Eukaryota; kingdom Viridiplantae; phylum Streptophyta; class Magnoliopsida; order Poales; family Poaceae; genus Avena; species Avena eriantha. The sequence continues at coordinate 116,264,267 of OU342745.1, forward strand.
CCATATGTATGGTTTGTAATGGATGACGTACTGTGATATCCAACATGTTATGTCTCGCAAAAATGGTAATCCTAGGATTGCGATGTATGACATAACAAGCATTTGGGATTAAAAATCCGGGTGTTGGCACCGGAGAAGGTGTCGTGCGTCCACATTGAAGGGCAAGAACTGTGATTCCTTTTCTACATACCCCAATTAGCGTTTCAAGTCCCGTGGTGATGGCAAGGATATGTGTTGGTAACCACAGGACGTCAGTACAACTTGTCCTTGAGCATGATGCTTTATCAAGCGAGCATGAAGGCACTGAAACATGTGGCGGTGCGGATGATGATGAGAAAGCATATCCAGACATGGCTGCTGACCCTCATAGGATGGAGAGTAGGGAATATTTGGTTGATTCAAACTTTGAGCCTGACTATGGGACTGATGAGGAAGAGGAATGTGAAGATGTGGAAATGGGATGTAGATACGACGATGAAGACATGGATAGGCTAGTGATACACTTTGACAGGGACAATCCTACAATTGATGAGGGGACTATCTTTGATAATGTGGAGGACTGGAGATATGCAGGTGCAACCTATGCAATCAGAGTTGGGTTCGAATATATCATTGAAAAGAGCGACCAACAGAGATTTAGGGTGCACTGTAGGGAAAGTAATGTGTGTAAATGGAGATTACATGCATCTCCAATGCGGGGTGGACACCCATTTCAGGTTGCAATAGCTACATTTAGTTTCAATCTTTCTCATATTTATTCTGCTGATAACTAGCTCTGAATTATTTGGATTCTTATCGAATGCAGATGAAAGTAAACACGAAGAAACACAACTTCCCTAATACATCTTTAAGTGGTAAAATTAGACCGGCGACTACCAAGTGGATTGCTGCTACTGTACTTGACTAGGTGAGGCAGGATCATAACATTGGACCTGTTGAACTCAGAGCAAAGATTAGAAAAAAGTTAAACGTTCTGATTCCTTACCACAGAGTCTTTGATGGGAAGGAGATGCTATAGACTTCATTCAAGGCAAGTGGAATGACAGTTTTCATATGTTGTATAGTTTCAAAGCTCAGGTAGAGAAAACATCACCTGGTAGTGTTGTTGGCATCGATTACGAGGTTGTGAAAGGGAGAGAAAAGGTCTTGAGGGGGGTCAGGTATAAGCAGGCAGATAAGATATGCTTCAGAAGATGTTTTGTCTACCTGAAGGCATGCTGCAAGGGGTTCCTAGATGGCTGCATGCCATACTTGGCAATAGGCGCAACTTCTTTAACAGGGAAGTTCAGGGGACATGTTGCTTCTGCTTGTGCTTTGGACGCGCATAATTGGCTTCTACACGTAGCTTATGCTTTTCTTGAGGGTGAATCAAATGAAAGTTGGACATGGTTCATGTAGAGACTACGGGAAGTAATCGGTCACCCTGAAGGCTTGGTGATACACACCGGTGCATGCGAGGGTCTTGAGAATGCTGTTGATGTTGTGTTTCTTAGGGTTGAGCATAGGGAATGCATGCGGCACCTCGCTACTAACTTCACGAAGAAGTTCAAAGGAAAGATGTTTGAAGAGGACTTGTGGCGATCAGCATACACATACACCCCAAGCACGCATGCTACTTACTTGCAAAACATGTATGTAGTGCCAAAGGTGAAAAAAATACCTTGAAGAACATCACACCAAGCTATGGGCCAGAAGCAAGTTTGGTGAGTTAAGCAAGGTGGATTTTGTTTGCAATAATTTGGCAGAGAGTTTCAATGATAAGATTTCGGGCATGAAGACACTTGGAATTGTTATTTTGTTGGATGCAATAAGACAATGCATAATGGTGAAGATAGATTTAAGGCAAAGAATTTGTGCAAGAAAATTTTTAGGCCATAAAATAGTTCCAAAGGTGGTTATGTTACTGAATGCAAGAACCAGGGCAATGAGAACGATAAAGATGAGGATGGTCAGAAGTTCCAGAACATTGGCTGATGTTTATGTAGAATACAAGCGTGGAAGTGAATGGAGATACACTGGAGACATTGGAAACAAGACTTGTTCATGCAGGCAGTGGCGGATTACTGGTCTGCCATGTCACCATGCAATTTACTTCATCTTTTAGAGGTAACAGGGCTGAAAGAGAGAACTATGTCGACAACTATTTCTTCGTGGATAAGTTTGCTGCAACTTATGCAGAAAACGTACCACCTATGGACGATGAAAATGATTGGGAGATTGTCGATCCAGGGTTCAAACTTCAACCACCAGTTCTCAGGAGGCCACCTGGGAGGCCTAGAAAGCTAAGGATCAAAGCCTCCACCGATAAAGGTCCAAGGCTGGGAGCTAGGAAAAGGAAGTGCAAACATTGTGGCGGATTCGGCCATATCAAGAGGTTGTGCAAAACCCAGTTACACATGATGTTGTCCCTGTTCACACCTCGGTGGCAGAAAATGAGGCTTCTCAGCCAGAACTGGTGGAAGAGTAGCGCGAAGACAGTGATGAGCACTCGGAGGAAAACGTAGGTAAGCAGCCAATTTATGAAGGAGTGGAGGTGCTGGCGAGAAAAGGGTGTGAAAAGAAACAAAAGGGTAAGCGGAACGGGGAGGAAAGGGCAAATAATGGAGGTGTATTAGAATATGAAGAAGTTGCAGGGGTGATTGAGGATCTTTCGGCTAACTGCAGGAGAAATAATAAATCCCTGCCAATTTCATCTTTGTACGATTCTCCAGATGAAAGGTAAGCTTAAAAATTGTTTTATTTTCCATTTTATCATTTTTTATCCTCATCAACTGTTGCTTAATGCAGCGTGGGCTAGCAGACTAATAAGAGGAGCAAAAAGATACGGGCATATTAACGTCGTATGTTGAATTATATCATTGAAACTAAACTAGTTGTGTTGTCTTTATTTATATCCGGCCCGTGCAACGTGTCTATGATAGGGTCATGTGGACCAGATTACATTTAAAAAAATTATTATTACATTAATTTTTTACCTGCGTTTGGATGCAGCTACTAGTTCCCATCTCCCTTGCATTCCCATCTCCTCTAGCGCACTCCAGAATTATGGTTGTGCCATCAAGTAGCAGAGTCAGCGTATTGTCCCATCAGGTGTGAACGCAATGACTTTGTTTGTTCAGAATTTGACGACTTTTGATTAGATTGAAAGACAGAGAAAACTAAAACATGTATCTAGACATGTTTTGTGTATAGACACATTTATTAAATATCTAAAAAAACTAAGTCAATTATATCTGGACAGGAGTAGTACACTATTACAACACGCTCGATCCCTTCTCCTCTGGCGCACTCCAAATTATGGATGTGCCATCAAGTGCTGGGAGCAGAGTCAGAGTATTGTCCCATCAGATATGCCAGGAACGCGCAAACTTTAGTTTCAGGATCGGACGAGTTTCGATCGACTAGTTTCAAAGACAAAGACAACTAAAACATGGCCAACATATATAGGTTATGATGATAATCGACCATGAATCAAGTGACCCAGATCCAAAGAGCGCATTAAGATACCGTACATAGATTTAATATATGCTTAAGTGGCCCTAATCGACTATGACGCTCCCGCAGTCTCCATCATTGACGACGTTGTCTGCGTCGCCGCTAGCCTCCTCCGTGTTGGAATCAATGCCGACGTTCCCGGCAGCATTCCTCCTCCTCATGGATTCTTCACGGCGCACTACATCGATAACGGTGGAGGTCGTACGCCCAGGCACTGCCCTCGGGGTTACACAGATCCAGGTGGATCTCCTGCCGGTGGGTTCCACACAGCTCAATCAATGTAGCCCACTCCTTCTTGAATAGCTTTCGCCAATACGCGCTCATACACGAGTACCACGCCATTGCCCTCTTCCGCTCTGACAGCTGGAGGCGGCGCTCCTCGATCTGCCTCAGCAACACGTTGTCGCGTAAGAGCGGCGCGACAGGAACGCCAACGTAGCTGATCTCGAAGACGGCCGGAAGCCTCGCGAACCGCGGCGCGAGTATGTCGTAGTGGGCGAACATCTGAGCCTAGTGCAAGCTGAGTTTGGGCCTCTCCCTCTCCATGGCGATGAAGGAACACGATCTGATCTTCGGCCCTGAGGTTAGGGGATAAGGGCAAGGACGTAGGCCCAACGTCATTGCCACTGCCAATCAGTTCGCAAAAGTGACTTCTCGCGGATCGCCCTCGCAAAGGACATCACTATCGTCCATGCACCCCGATCCAATGGCGCCTAACAATCGGGGATCAGGTCTTCTAGAAGCCCAGAGCAGTTGCTAGTTAGCTCTGCGTCCCGATTGTTTGTGGACAACGGCTGTAGTTGAAAATAATACACATTTCAATGACACTCATGGATAAATATGTAGTCTCTGAAGAGAACGCACATCCAATGACTCTAGTTGTGGTTAATGAGAAGCACACACATTTCAATGATATCGGTGGATCCATATGTGGTATGTGAAAAGAATAGTCATGAAATGACTCCAGTTGTTGTTAGTAACAAGAACACACATGCAATGACACTGGTGCATCCATAGGTGGATTGTGAAAAGAACACACATGCAATGAAACTGGTGGATCCATATGTGGTATGTGAAAAGAACACCCATGCAATGACTCTGCTTGTTGTTAGTAATAAGAACACACATGCAATGACACTAGTGGATCCATGTGTAGTATCTGAAGAGAACACACATGAAATGACTCTGGCTGTGTGGATTGTGAAGAGAACACACATGCAATGACACTGGTAGATCCGTATGTCGTATGTGAAAAGAACACACATGCAAAATGACTCTGGTTGTTTTTAGTAAAAAGAACACACATGCAATGAGACTGGTGGATCCATGTGTGGTCTCTGAAGAGAACACACATTTCAATGACACTGGTGGATCCATATGTGTTATGTGAAAAGAACACACATCAAATGAAGCTGCTTGTTGTTAGTAAAAGAACACACATGCAATAACACTGGTAGATCCATGTGTGGATTGTGAAAAGAACACACATGCAATGACACTGGAGGATCCATATGTGGTATGTGAAAAGAACACACATGCAATAACACTGGTGGATCCATAGGTGGATTGTGAAGAGAACACGCATGCAATGACTCTGGTGGATCCATATGTGGTATGTGAAAAGAACAGTCATGAATGACTCCAGTTGTTGTTAGTAAAAAGAACACACATCCAATGAACTGGTGGATCCATAGGTGGATTGTGAAAAGAACACACATGCAATGACACTGGTGGATCCATATGTGGTATGTGAAAAGAACACACATGCAACGACTCTGGTTGTATATAGTAACAAGAACACACATGGAATGACACTGGTGGATCCATGTGTGGTCTCTAAAGAGAACACACATGGAATGACACTGGTGGATCCATATGTGGTATGTGAAAAAAACACACATGAAATGAACCTGGTTCTTGTTAGTAAAAAGAACACACATGCAATGACACTAGTGGATCCATGTGTGGATTCTAAAGAGAACACACATGCAATGACATTGGTGGATCCATATGTGGTATGTGAAAAGAACACACATGCAATGACTCTGGTTGTTGTTAGGAAAAAAGACACACATGCAATGACTCTGGTTGTTGTTACTAAAAAGAACACACATGCAATGACAATGGTGGATCCATGTGTGGTCTCTGAAGAGAACACACATTTCAATGACACCGGTGGATCCATATGTGTTATGTGAAAAGAACACACACGAAATGACTCCAGTTGTTGTTAGTAAAAAGAACACACATGCAATGAAACTGGTGGATCCATATGTGGATTGTGAAAAGAACACACATGCAATGACACTGGTGGATCCATATGTGGTATGTGAAAAGAACACACATTTCAATGACTCTAGTTGTTGTTAGTAAAAAGAACACACAAGCAATGATACTAGTGGATCCATAGGTGGATTGTGAAAAGAACACACATGCAATGACACTGGTGGATCCATATGTGGTATGTGAAAAGAACACACATGCTATGACACTTGTGGATCCATATGTGGATTGTGAAGAGAACACACATGAAATGACTTTGGTGGATCCATAAGTGGTATGTGAAAAGAACAGTCATGAAATGACTCCAGTTATTGTTAGTAAAAAGAGCACACATGCAATGACACTGGTGGATCCATAGGTGGATTGTGAAAAGAGCACACATGCAATGACTCCGGTTGTTCCATATGTGGTATATGAAAAGAACACACATGCAATGGCTCCAGTTGTTGTTAGTAAAAAGAACACACATGCAATGACACTGGTGGATCCATGTGTGGTCTCTGAAGAGAACACACATTTCAATGACACTGGTGGATCCATATGTGGTATGTGAAAAGAACATTCATGGAATGACTCCAGTTGTTGTTAGTAAAAAGAACAGACATGCAATGACACTTCTGGATCCATAGGTGGATTGTGAAAAGAACACACATGCAGTGACCCTGGTGGATCCACATGTGGCATGTGAAAAGAACACACATGCAACGACTCTGGTTGTTGTTAGTAAAAAAATCACACATGCAATGACACTGGTGGATCCATAGGTGGATTGTGAAAAGAACACACATGCAATGACACTAGTTGTTGTTACTAAAAAGAACACACATGCAATGACACTGGTGGATCCATGTGTGGTCTCTAAAGAGAACACACATTTCAATGACTCTGGTTGTTGTTAAAAAGAACACACAGGCAATGACACTGGTGGATCCATGTGCGGTCTCTGAAGAGAACACACATTTCAATGACATTGGTGGATCCATATGTGGTATGTGAAAAGAACAGTCATGAAATGACTCCAGTTGTTGTTAGTAAAAAGAACACACATGCAATGACACTGCTAGATCCATAGGTGGATTGTGAAAAGAACACACATGCAATGACACTGGTGGATCCACATGTGGCATGTGAAAAGAACACACATGAAATGACTCTGGTTGTTGTTAGTAACAAGAACACACATGCAACAACACTGGTGGATCCATGTGTGGTCTCTGAAGAGAACACACATTTCAATGACTCTGGTGGATCCATATGTGGTATGGGAAAAGAAAACACATGAAATGGCTCTGGTTATTATTAGTAAAAAAATCACACATGCAATGACACTAGTGGATCCATAGGTGGATTGTGAAAAGAACACACATGCAATGACAGTGGTTATTGTTAGTAAAAAGAACACACATGCAATGACACTGGTGCATCCCTGTGTGGTCTCTGAAGAGAACACACATTTCAGTGACTGTGCTTATTGTTAGTAAAAAGAACACACATGCAATGACACTGGTGGATCCATGTGTGGTCTCTTGAGAGAACACACATTTTAATGACACTGGTGGATCCGTATGTGGTATGGGAAAAGAACAGTCATGAAATGAATCCAGTTGTTGTTAGTAAAAAGAACACACATGCAATGACACTGGTGGATCCATAGGTGGATTGTGAAAAGACCACACATGCAATGACCCTGGTTGATCCACCTGTGGCATGTGAAAAGAACACACATGCAATGACTCTGGTTGTTGTTAGTGACAAGAACACATATGCAATAACACTGGTGGATCCATGTGTGGTCTCTGAAGAGAACACACATTCCAATGACATTGGTGGTATGTGGTATGTGAAAAGAACACACATGAAACGACTCTGGTTGTTGTTAGTAAAAAAATCACACATGCAATGACACTGGTGGATTGTGAAAAGAACACACATGCAATGACATTGGTTGTTGTTAGTAAAAAGAACACACATGCAATGACACTGGTGGATCCATGTGTGGTCTCTAAAGAGAACACACATTTCAATGACTCTGGTTGTTGTTAAAAAGAACACACATGCAATGACACTGGTGGATCCATGTGCGGTCTCTGGAGAGAACACACATTTCAATAACATTGGTGGATCCATATGTGGTATGTGAAAAGAACAGTCATGAAATGACCCTAGTTGTTGTTAGTAAAAAGAACACACATGCAATGACACTGCTAGATCCATAGGTGGATTGTGAAAAGAACACACATGCAATGACACTGGTGGATCCACATGTGGCATGTGAAAAGAACACACATGAAATGACTCTGGTTGTTGTTAGTAACAAGAACACACATGCAACAACACCGGTGGATCCATGTGTGGTCTCTGAAGAAAACACACATTTCAATGACTGTGGTGGATCCATATGTGGTATGGGAAAAGAAAACACATGAAATGGCTCTGGTTATTCTTAGTAAAAAAATCACACATGCAATGACACTAGTGGATCCATAGGTGGATTGTGAAAAGAACACACATGCAATGACCCTTGTGGATCCACATGTGGCATGTGAAAACAACACACATGCAACGACTCTGGTTGTTAGTGAAAAGAACACATATGCAATTACACTGGTGGATCCATGTGCAGTCTCTGAAGAGAACACACATTTCAATGACTCTGGTGGATCCATATGTGGTATGTGAAAAGAACACACATGAAACGACTCTGGTTGTTGTTAGTAAAAAAATCACACATGCAATGACACTGGTGGATCCATTGGTGGATTGTGAAAAGAACACACATGCAATGACACTGGTTGTTGTTAGTAAAAAGAACACACATGCAATGACACTGCTGGATCCATGTGTGGTCTCTAAAGAGAACACACATTTCAATGACTCTGGTTGTTGTTAAAAAGAACACACAGGCAATGACACTGGTGGATCCATAGGTGGATTGTGAAAAGAACACACATGTAATGACCCTGGTGGATCCACATGTGGCATGTGAAAAGAACACACATGCAATGACTCTTGTTGTTGTTAGTGACAAGAACACATATGCAATAACACTTGTGGATCCATGTGTGGTCTCTGAAAAGAACACACATTTCAATGACTTTGGTGGATCCATATGTGGTATGTGAAAAGAACACACATGAAACGACTCTGGTTGTTGTTAGTAAAAAAATCACACATGCAATGACACTGGTGGATCCATAGGTGGATTGTGAAAAGAACACACATGCAATGACACTGGTTGTTGTTAGTAAAAAGAACACACATGCAATGACACTGGTGGATCCATGTGTGGTCTCTAAAGAGAACACACATTTCCATGACTCTGGTTGTTGTTAAAAAGAACACACATGCAACGACACTGGTGGATCCATGTGTGGTCTCTGAAGAGAACACACATTTCAATGACTCTGGTTGTTGTTAGTAAAAAGAACACACATACAATGACACTGGTGGATCCATGTGTGGTCTCTAAAGAGAACACACATGCAATGACTCTGGTTGTTGTTACTAAAAGAGCACACATGCAATGACACTGGTGGATCCATATGTGGTATTGGAAAAGAACACACATGCGATGACTCTGGTTGTTGTTAGTAAAAAGAACACAAATGCAACCACACTGGTGGATCGGTAGGACGATTGTGAAAAGAGCACACATGCAATGACTCTGGTTGTTCCATATGCGGTATGTGAAAAGAACACACATGCAATGACCCTAGTTGTTGTTAGTAAAAAGAACACACATGCAATGACACTGGTGGATCCATATGTGGTATGTGAAAAGAACAGTCATGAAATGACTCCAGTTGTTGTTAGTAAAAAGAACACAAATGCAACCACACTGGTGGATCCATAGGTGGATTGTGAAGAGAGCACACAGGCAGTGACTCTGGTTGTTCCATATGTGGTATGTGAAAAGAACACACATGCAATGACCTCAGTTGTTGTTAGTAAAAAGAACACACATGCAATGACACTGGTGGATCCATGTGTGGTCTCTGAAGATAACACACATTTCAATGACACTGGTGGATCCATATGTGTTATGTGAAAAGAACACACATGAAATGACACTGGTTGTTGTTACCAAAAAGAACACACATCAATGACACTGGTGGATCCATAGGTGGATTGTGAAAAGAACACACATGCAATGACACTGGTGGATCCATGTGTGGTATGTGAAGAGAACACACATGCAATGAATCTAGTTGTTGTTAGTTAAAAGAACACACATGCAATGACGTTGGTGGATCCATGTGTGGTCTCTGAAGAGAACACACATTTCAATGACTCTGGTTGTTGTTAGTAAAAAGAACACACATACAATGACACTGGTGGATCCATGTGTGGTCTCTAAAGAGAACACACATGCAATGACTCTGGTTGTTGTTACTAAAAAGAGCACACATGCAATGACACTGGTGGATCCATATGTGGTATTGGAAAACAACCCACATGCAATGACTCTGGTTATTGTTAGTAAAAAGAACACAAATGCAACTACACTGGTGGATCAATAGGAGGATTGTGAAAAGAGCACACATGCAATGACTCTGGTTGTTCCATGTGTGGTATGTGAAAGAACACACATGCAATGACCCCAATTGTTGTTAGTAAAAAGAACACACATGCAATGACACTTGTGGATCCATGTGTGGTCTCTAAAGAGAACACACATGCAATGACTCTGGTTGGATCCATATGTGGTATGTGAAAAGAACAGTCATGAAATGACTCCAGTTGTTGTTAGTAAAAAGAACACACATGCAATGACACTGGTGGATCCATAGGTGGATTGTGAAAAGACCACACATGCAATGACCCTGGTTGATCCACCTGTGGCATGTGAAAAGAACACACATGCAATGACTCTGGTTGTTGTTAGTGACAAGAACACATATGCAATAACACTGGTGGATCCATGTGTGGTCTCTGAAGAGAACACACATTCCAATGACATTGGTGGATCCATATGTGGTATGTGAAAAGAACACACATGAAACGACTCTGGTTGTTGTTAGTAAAAAAATCACACATGCAATGACACTGGTGGATTGTGAAAAGAACACACATGCAATGACATTGGTTGTTGTTAGTAAAAAGAACACACATGCAATGACACTGGTGGATCCATGTGTGGTCTCTAAAGAGAACACACATTTCAATGACTCTGGTTGTTGTTAAAAGAACACACATGCAATGACACTGGTGGATCCATGTGCGGTCTCTGGAGAGAACACACATTTCAATGACATTGGTGGATCCATATGTGGTATGTGAAAAGAACAGTCATGAAATGACCCTAGTTGTTGTTAGTAAAAAGAACACACATGCAATGACACTGCTAGATCCATAGGTGGATTGTGAAAAGAACACACATGCAATGACACTGGTGGATCCACATGTGGCATGTGAAAAGAACACACATGAAATGACTCTGGTTGTTGTTAGTAACAAGAACACACATGCAACAACACCGGTGGATCCATGTGTGGTCTCTGAAGAAAACACACATTTCATGACTGTGGTGGATCCATATGTGGTATGGGAAAAGAACACAATGAAATGGCTCTGGTTATTCTTAGTAAAAAAATCACACATGCAATGACACTAGTGGATCCATAGGTGGATTGTGAAAAGAACCCACATGCAATGACCCTTGTGGATCCACATTGTGGCATGTGAAAACAACACACATGCAACGACTCTGGTTGTTGTTAGTGAAAAGAACACATAGTGCAATTACACTGGTGGATCCATGTGCAGTCTCTGAAGAGAACACACATTTCAATGGAACTCGGTGGATCCATATGTGGTATGTGAAAGAACACAATGAAAACGACTCTGGTTGTTGTTAGTAAAAAAATCACACATGCATGACACTGGTGGATCCATAGGTGGATTGTGAAAAGAACACACATGCAATGGACACTGTTGTTGTTAGTAAAAAGAACACACA